>OZ026518.1:23272981-23686481 GCA_964019695.1 Loripinus fragilis
GCATATGGGGAATATGTGTTACCCGTAGAGTGGTTGTTCTCTGTAGATACTCCATGGGGGTTGAGGTACTCTGTAGAGCTGAGGTTCTTCCTAGAGTAAAAGGTATTTATTGGTGACAAGTGCACCCTAGTCTAGAATGGTGATCTGTGCAGCAAGGGTTATAATGTACATTAGAGTTACACTGTAAGATAGGACCTATATACCATTGGAGGTAACTTTTGAATGTCAATAATAATTCTGAATTCTGAATTATGAATTCTGAATTCCGAATATCGAATTCTAATTTCCGAATTCTGAATTCCAAATTCTGAATTCTGAATTTTGAATAAACTTGATGCTTTCATTTACTATATCATACACTTGTGTAAAGCGCCAGATGGACTGAGTTCAAAATGGCCGTGCAGATTTGATCTTTGTGAAGGAGATAATAGCATCTGTCCCCGCATGGTGTTATAAATAGACGTTATAAATAGACAGCCCCTAAAAAACCCATGTCTATTAAGAGCGCTTAACAAGATACCTCTTTTTAAAAAAAATAGGTCATGAAGAGATTTTATAATGGGGATGGATGTTTCATGTAAATGGTCGCACATAATTTCTTACAATTTGAAATTACCGCAAACCCCAAATCGTCCACTTAGACTCAGATCAGCTTGCGCAGTTGTAAATGTATCAGCGTACTCGCTATTTCCTTTATGAAGATGACAAACACAAGCACTAGTTTCTTAAACTATGTGAGACGATCTTATATCGTACAGGAGTAGCCTGCAAACATGTCTAAATGCCCTTAATAGAAAGAAAGCAACTATATGGGCATTCACATATCAATATGTTCTAATCATTGTCATGAGACGGTCAGCACTGAGCCAACTGACGGAGCATGTTTCATACCCTAGGGATTAATGAACATGCTCGATCCGTTGTCATGAGATGATGACAACGGGCGGAGGATGTTTCATACCCTAGGGATTAATAACCATCCTCTGTTTGTAGTCATGAGATGATGACAACTGACGGAGCATGTTCCATACCTTAAGGGGGTATCACCATGCTCTGACTGTTGTCATGGGACGATTACAAGTGACGGAGCATGTTGCATACCTAAGGGATGAATAACCATTCTACGTCTGTTGTCATGAGACGATGACAACTGACGGAGCATGTATCATACTTGAGGAATAAATAACCATGCTCTGTCCATTGGCATGAGACGATGACAACTGACGGAGCCTGTTTCATACCTTAGGGATATATAACCATGCTCAGACCCTTGTCATGAGACGGCAACCAACAAAGCATGTTTAATACCTAAGGGCTGAATAACCATGCTCTGTCCGTTGTCATTAGACGATGACAACTGACAGAGCATGTTACATACGTAAGGGATATATAACCATGCCCTGACCGTTGTCATGAGACGATGTCAATGGTCAGAGCATGTTTCATACACGAGTAATACATGACCATGCTCTGACCGTTGTCATAAGACGATGACAACTGATGGACCATGTTTTTTATACCCAAGGAATACATATCGATGCTCTGACCGTTGGCATGAGACGGTGGCAACTGACAGAGCATGACTCATACTTGAGGAATACATTACCATGCTCTGACCGTTGTTCTGGGACGATGACAACTGATAGTGCATGTTTTGTACATTAAGGATGATTAACAATGCTCTGTACGTTATCATGTGACAATGACAACTGACTGAGCTTGTTACATAGATGAATGATATATTACCATGCTGTGACCGTTGTCATGAGACAATGACAACTGACGGAGCATTATTTATACCTTAGGGATATATTTTAATGCTCTGACAGTTGTCATGAGACGTTGACAACTGACGGAGCATGTTTCATAACTTAGGGATGAATAACCATGATCTGAACGTTGTCACAACTGACAGAGCCTGATTCATACCTTAGGGATATATTACCATGCTCTGACCGTTGTCATGAGATGATGACAACTGACGGAGCATGTTTCATACCTAAGGGATAAATAACCATGCTCTGACCGTTGCAACGGACAGAGCATGACTCATACTTGAGGAGTATTATCATACTCTGACCGTTGTCATGAGACGATAACAACTGACGGAGCATGTTTCATACCTTAGGGATGTTTTTACCATGCTCTGTCCGTTGTCATGAGGCGATGACAACTGACGGAGCATGTTCATACGTGAATGATATATCACCATGTTCTGAACGTTGTCATGAGACGATGACAACTGACGGAGCATAATTCATACCTTAGTGATAAATTACCATGCCCTGACCGTTGTCATGAGACGATTTCAATGGTCAGAGCATGTTTCATACACGAGTAATACATGACCATGCTCTGACTGTTGTCATAAGACGATGACAACTGATGGACCATGTTTTTTATACCCAAGGAATACATATCGACGCTCTGACCGTTGGCATGAGACGGTGGCAACTGACAGAGCATGACTCATACTTGAGGAATACATTACCATGCTCTGACCGTTGTTCTGGGACGATGACAACTGATAGTGCATGTTTTGTACATTAAGGATGATTAACAATGCTCTGTACGTTATCATGTGACAATGACAACTGACTGAGCTTGTTACATAGATGAATGATATATTACCATGCTGTGACCGTTGTCATGAGACAATGACAACTGACGGAGCATTATTTATACCTTAGGGATATATTTTAATGCTCTGACAGTTGTCATGAGACGTTGACAACTGACGGAGCATGTTTCATAACTTAGGGATGAATAACCATGATCTGAACGTTGTCACAACTGACAGAGCCTGATTCATACCTTAGGGATATATTACCATGCTCTGACCGTTGTCATGAGATGATGACAACTGACGGAGCATGTTTCATACCTAAGGGATAAATAACCATGCTCTGACCGTTGCAACGGACAGAGCATGACTCATACTTGAGGAGTATTATCATACTCTGACCGTTGTCATGAGACGATAACAACTGACGGAGCATGTTTCATACCTTAGGGATGTTTTTACCATGCTCTGTCCGTTGTCATGAGGCGATGACAACTGACGGAGCATGTTCATACGTGAATGATATATCACCATGTTCTGAACGTTGTCATGAGACGACGACAACTGACAGAGCATAATTCATACCTTAGTGATAAATTACCATGCTCTGACCGTTGTCATGAGACGATGTCAACTGACGGAGTATGTTTCATACCTAAGGTTTGAATAACCATGGTCTGACTGTTGTCATACGAAGATGACAACTGACAGAGCAGGTTTCATACATTAGGGAGATATGCTCCGTCAGTTGTAATAGTCACATGACAACGGTCAGAGCATGGACATTCATCCCTAAGGTATGAATCATGCTCTGTCAGTTGTCATCGTCTCAAGACATTGGTCAGAGCCTAATAGTATATCATACATCTATGAAACCTTGCCCGACAGTTGTCTTCGTCTTATGACAACGGACAGAGAATGGTTATTCACCCCTAAGGTATGAAGCATGCTCCGTCAGATGTCATCGTCTCATTGCAACGGTCAGGTCATGGTAATATATCTCTAAGTTATAAATGATGCTCCGTCATTTGTCATCGTCTCATGACAACGTTCAGAACATGGTGATACCCCCCTCATGTATGAAACTTGCTCCGTCAGATGTCATCGTCTCATGACAACAGTCAGAGCATGGTAATATATCATACGTGTATGAAACATGCTCCGTCTGTTGTCATAGTCTCAAGACAACGGTCAGAGCATGGTTATAAATCTCTAAGGTATGAATCATGCTCCGTCATTTGTCTTCGTCTCATGACAACGGTCATAGCATGGTGATATATCACTCAAGTATGTAAGATGCTCCGTCAGTTGTCATCGTCTCATGACAACGGTCAGAGTATGGTAATATATCATCCATAAATGAAACATGGTCCGTCAGTTGTCATGGTCTCATGACAACGGACGTAGTATGGTAATTCAGCCCTAAGGTATGAATTATGGGCCGTCAGTTGTCATCGTCTCATGACAACGGTCAGAGCATGGTAATATATCAAACATCTATGAAACATGCTCCGTCATTTGTCTTTGCCTCATGTCAACGGACAGAGCATGGTTATACATCCCTAAGGTATCAAACATGCTCTGTCAGTTGTCATCGTCTCATGACAACGTTCCATCAGAGCATGATAATATATCTCTAAGATATGAATCATGCTCCGTCATTTGTCATCGTCTCATGATAACGGTCAGAGCATGGTAATAAATCATTAATGAATTAAACATGCTCTGTCAGTTGTGATCGTCTCATGACAACGGTCAGAGCATGGTAATATATCTCTAAGGTACGATCAATGCTCCGTCAGTTGTCATCGTCTTATGACAACGCTTAGAGCATGGTATATATCATTCATATGTGAAACATGCTCTGTCAGTTGTCTTCGCATCATGACAATGGATAGGCCATGGTAATATATCCCTTAGGCATGAATCATGCTCAGTCAGTTGTCATTGTTTTATGACAAAGGTCAGAGCATGGTAATATATCATTCATGTATGAAACATGCTCCGTCAGTTGCCACCGTCTCATGTCAACGGTCAGAGCATGGAAATGTATTCCTCAGGTAAGAAACATGCTCCATCAGTTGTGATCGTCTCATGACAACGATCAGAGCATGGTAATTTATCCCTAAAGTATAATTCATGCTTCGTCAGTTGTCATCTTCTCATTACAACGGTCAGAGCATGGTTATATATCATTCATGTATGAAAAATGCTCCGTCAGTTGTCATTGCCTCATGATATAAGACAGAGCATGGTTATAAATCCCTAAGGTATGAAACATGCTCCGTCAGTTGTCATCATCTCATGACAATGGTCAGAGATTGATGATACCCCCTAAAGTATGAGTCATGCTTTGTCAGTTGCTATCGTCTCATGACAACTGTCAGAGCATGGTTATTCAACCCTCATGTATAAAACATGCTTTGTTGGTTGTCGTCTCATGACAACGAGCATGTTTATATATCCCTAAGGTATGAAACATACTCTGTCAGTTGTCATCGTCTCATGACAACGGTCAGAGCATGGTTATATATCCCTCAAGTATGAAATATGCTCTGTCAGTTGCCATCGTCTAATGACAACGGACATAGCAGCATAATTCATCCCTAAGGTATTAAACATGCTTTATTGGTTGTCCTCTCATGACAACGGTCTGAGCATGGTTATATATCCCTCAGGTATGAAACATGCTCCGTCAGTTGTCATCGTCTCATGCCAACAGACGAAGCATGGTTATTCATTCCTTAGGTATGCAACATGCTCCGTCACTTGTCATCGTCCCATGACAACAGTCAGATCATGGTGATTCCCCTCACGTATGAAACACGCTCTGTCAGTTGCCATCGTCTCATGACAACGGTCAGAGTATGGTGATGTATTCCTCGGGTAAGAAACATGCTCCGTCAGTTGTCATCGTCTCATGACAACAGACGAAGCATGGTTATTCATTCCTTAGGTATGCAACATGCTCCGTCACTTGTCATCGTCCCATGACAACAGTCAGATCATGGTGATTCCCCTCACGTATGAAACACGCTCTGTCAGTTGTCATCGTCCCAAGACAACAGTCAGAGCATGGTTATATATCCCTGAGGTAAGAAACATGCTCCATTAATTGTCATCGTCTTGAGACAGCGGACAAAGCATGGTTATTAATCCCTAAGGTATCTAAGATGCCCTGTTTGTTGTCATCATCTCATGACAAAGGTCAGAGCATGTTGATACCCCCTTAAGGTATGAAACATGCCCCGTTAGTTGTTATCATCTCATGACTACATACAGAGCATAGTTGTTAATCCCTAGGGTATGAAACATGCTCCGCCCGTTGTCATCATCTCATGACAACGGACGGAGTATGTTTATTAATCCCTAGGGTATGAAACATGCTCCGTCATTTGGCTCAGTGCTGACCGTCTCATGACAATTATTAGAACATATTGATATTAGGGGCATTTGGACATGTTTGCAGGCTAGCCTTGTATGATATAAGATCGTCTCACATAGTTTAAGAAAGTAGTGCTTGTGTTTGTCATCTTCATAAAGGAAGTAGCAATTACGCTGATACATTTACAACTCTGCGCAGGCTGATCTGAGTCTAAGTGGAGAATTGAGGGTTTGGGGCAATTTTAAATTGTAGGAAATTATGTGCGACCATTTACATTAAACATCCATCCCCATTATAAGATCTCTTTGACCTATTTTTTTTTTAACATGTATCTTGTTAAGCACTCTTAATAGTCATGTTTTTTTTGGGCTGTCTATTTAAAACGTCTATTTATAACACCATGCCGGGACAGATGTTATTATCCCTTTCCCTATAGCGATAGACAGACTGAGTCAAATCTACACAGCCATTTTGAACTCAGTCTGTCTGTCGCTATACACAAGTGTATGATATAGTAAATGAAAGCGTCTATCAAATTTATTCAAAATTTAGAATTCGGAATTCAGAATTCAGAATTCGGAATTCAGAATTCGGAATTCAGAATTACGAATTCGGAATTCGGAATTCAGAATTCAAAATTCGGAATTCGGAATTCAGAATTCAATATTCGGAATTCGGAATTCAGAATTCAGAATTCAGAATTGTGAATTATTATTGACATTCAAAAGTTACCTCCAATGGTATATAGGTCCTATCTTACAGTGTAACTCTTATGTACATTACAACCCTTGCTGTACAGATCACCATTCTAGACTAGGGTGCACTTGTCACCAATAAATACCCATGCGTGCCTCCTACTCTAGGAAGAACCTCTACTCTACAGAATACCTCAACCCCCATGGAGTATCTACAGAGAACAACCACTCTACAGGTAACACATATTCCCCAAAGCGTACTCTGTCGGGTAGGGAGAACCCGCTTGAAGAAAGGTGCCAACTTCATTAGGGCTAAAGGGCTTGCGCAGGAGGTACTCTATGGATTATGCGTTATTCTATGTGCAAAAGGGAGTACCCCGAACTCCACACAGGAACTTCTACTTCACAAAGTACCCCCTATTCTACTGAATAAACCCTTAAGTACAATCCTCTAAAGGGTAGGATGTACTCACTCTGTCTGGCGTTTTACACAAGTGTATGATATAGTAAATGATAGCGTCTATCAAGTTTATTCAAAATTCAGAATTCAGAATTCGGAATTCAGAATTCGGAATTCGGAATTCAGAATTCAGAATTGTGAATTGTCTCTGAAATGAAAAAGTGAGCCATTTGGGCCATCGTAGGTTACGACTAATGCTGGATACGCCAATGGATTTTGAAGAAAGAAAATGAAAAAGAAATTTGACTTTGCAAGAGCCCCAATGAATTCATGATTCCATGAATATTCCATTTCTTTAAATGTCAGAGCGTCACAAAGTATGAATATGCGTATATGATGGCTCAGACTATAATTTTGACCCTTATTATACCCCCCGCAAACTGTGTTTGTGGTGGGTATACTGTTTTCACGTTGTCCGTCCGTGCGTGCGTGCGTCCGTGCGTCCGTTCGTCCGTAACGTTTTGTTTCCTTAATATCTTGAAGAGTCATTGCTGGATTTTCATCAAACCTTGCAAACATGTTTATATATGCAAGACCAATACTTTAGACAAAAAAGTAAAGGCTAGGGCCCAATTCTATTAGAGTTATTTCCCTTTGTAGTTCTAAATGGCTTTTAATATAGGGCTTTATGCTTATGCTATGATAGGCCATACACAGGCCAATCAACTTCTACCACAGCGTTTGATGGAGCAATTTGATACTTTGCCTATACAATGTAGACACATTGAACATATGAATGAAGGAATTTGATTCAGAAAAATAATTTTTGACAAAATAACAGCTACGAGAACTTAGACAATTTTTCCCTAATAAGGTGTTTGTATATGCATAGATGGTGCCTTCATGGGCCGATGAACTCCTACTACAGCTTTTGATGGAACAATTTGATACTTTACCTATACAATGTAGACACATTGAACATATGCATGAAGGAGTTTGGTTCAGAAAAAAAATAATTTTTGATAAAATGACAGCAGTTAGAACTTAGAGAATTTTTCCCTAATAATCTGTTTGTACATGCATAGATGGTGCCTTCATGGGCCGATCAACTCCTACCACAGATTTTGATGGAACAATTTGATACTTTGCCTATACAATATAGACACATTGAACATATGCATGAAGGAGTTTGGTTCAGAAAAAAATAATTTTTGACAAAATAATAGCTATGAGAACTTAGACAATTTTTCCCTAATAAGGTGTTTGTATATGCATAGATTGTGCCTTCATGGGCTGATCAACTCCTACTACAGCTTTTGATGGAACAATATGATACTTTGCCTATACAATGTAGACACATTGAACATATGCATGAAGGAGTTTGGTTCAGAAAAAATAATTTTTGACAAAATAACAGCAGTGAGAACTTAGACAATTTTTTCCCTAATAAACTGTTTGTATATGCATAGATGGTGCCTTCATGGGCCAATCAACTCCTACCACAGCTTTTAATGGAGCAATTTGATACTTTGCATATACAATATAGACACATTGAACATATGCATGAAGGAGTGTGGTTGAAAAAATTTATTTTTGACAAAATGACAGCTGTGAGAACTTAGACAATTATTCCCTTATATGACTTTTGTATATGCATGGATAGTGCCTTCATGGGCCGATCAACTCCTACCGCAGCTTTTGATGGAGCAATTTGATACTTTGCCGATACAATGTAGATACATTGAACATATGCATGAAGGAGTTTTATAATTTTTGTTTGCACAGATTTTACTGAAATCTTTTCAAAACTAAGGTCCGCTGGTTTGAACTATAGCTTGCCAAGTTTTTTCACTGACTCTTACTGTGCGAGGGGTATCTAATAAGCATTGCTTATTGACTTTTTTTCATTTTATCTGAATACGTCAGCATTGGCATTTAAGCATACGCGATAAGAAACGAAATATCGTGTGCTTGTTTAACCCTTTGTATACTGGAGAGCCCTAAAGGCGTACTTTGACAAACACTGAAGACCCAGATAAAATGCAGCAGTATGCAGCACTTCATCAGGATCTGCTGTTTTATTTGATGTGATTTTTACGTCCCATCAACAATCTTTCAGTTATAAAAGAAGAAGACCCAGTACTAAGCTAGGATTAATGTTCTTGCCCAAGGACACAACGCAGTGACGCCAGTGAGGCTCAAGCCCGCGGCCCTCGGTCTCGAGTCAAGCACTCTACTACTTAGCCACTGTGCTCCCTTCATCAGGGTATGTACTGTTTGCTAAAACGACTTCAAGAACAAAATTACATCATAATTTGTAAAATTCTACCTTTGACCCCTTAAAGTACACAGTGGTGGGCAGTCCCAAACTTATTGTGCCAATATAGTATATGGTAAGTTCCATCAGAATACAAAGGGTTAATTAATGAATTATGCATACAGTAACATATGCAAGAAGAACCATTTAGTTGCCATGAGAGATCTAGATCTCTTTTTTGGGCGTACTGTGTGTGATTTTATGGCTTAGTCAGCATAATAGGGTGCAATCAGTTAATATTTTAGTGTCCCAATATAGACTGATTTACTAACACATGTCAGAAACACAACTCAATAAATATACAAAGTTGGATGATTAAGCCAGATGATCAGGCAAGTTTGTAATATGTTGTCTGGGCTAGGAGTTTGACATTTTAGTAAGGAAGTGAAAATGCCAAACTTGCAGACGACAGCATACTAAAGACGACAAGCGGATGATTAAAAGAATACAGATAAATCCCATTATGTAAATAAAACAAAAGACACATTAAGCTATCCCGCTTCTAGGCAAGATGGTTAGCATAACTAGTGTCACTGAAACCCCCGCAAAAATAAAAGTGTACGATAGGGTAAATAAAAAAAATATAAAATATATACAATCCTGAATGCCTGGACATTATTTCCATAGTTAAGCCCATTTATACCACCCATACCAACTTTAGCACGAAATATCTCATTATGTACAAGGTCTACACTGATGTAGGTGGTATAAAACAATTATACCATTTTTGTCCACCTGTACGGAAGATAATCCACTCGCTAAAGCTCGTGGATTATCTCCACGTACAGGCGGACAAGCCATGGTATAACTATTACATAATACTAGCGTCCATTTTATTACTTAAAGGCAAACAAACAATACAGAGCCAGACGCGGTGTATGATCAGGTTCTGCACTATTTGCCCACATGCTGTACTTTTGAAACTACTTTAAAAATGTAAAAAAAAATACATAGCAAACCTTAAATTTGAAATGGATGGCTGGACATTACATGGGCATGAATTGGTATCAAAAACAGAACATGTAACGTCGACTTTTTATTCAATTATATATACAGTAAACCCTGTGTAAAACGATCATTCTCAAAAGGACCGAAATTGCGCCGTGAAACCGGTTTAAGCCCTCCAGTAAAATAGTTTTATTGACCGTTACAAGGTGGTACTTCTTTTGTGGATCATTTGTGTTGTTTTGTGTCTTGTGTTTCTCATGCTTTCGTGTCTGTTCATTGCTGCCTTGTGGGCACCAACTGGGAAAGAGCTGATTGGAGATGTTTATTTATTTTTGTTACTTTCTCATATGGTATCCTGGGTCAGGTGTGGTACTTGATTGTATCGTTTCCTGATATTTGCCGTGTTAGGCCTTGAGCTGGCTATAGACCCCCCTCCCCCCAGGGGGAATTTTGTACACTATGATTTTCTGAAAGTACATTATATAAGACACAAAATAAAAGATGTTAGCCCTCTGAGAGTGGCAGCGTTAACGTGTAACAGCACGTTATATACGTTACCCCCCAAAATAGCATTAAACGTCCCTGATAATGTCTCAACCATGACATGTTCGTACATATTTGCATGCTGACACAGGTTTATGAACTTCTTATAACACAGTTACATATTTTTAGCATTCATTTTATAAATGTCTTGAGTAATTACCGTTGTATACGTTACTTAGTGTTTCCTGCGTTATTTCTGAGTATCAGTATGGTATTTATTGACTATACGTGTATTACATCTGTCACAGAATATAGTAAATCTATAAGGCTGCTACTTATATGATTTACAGTTCTTTATCATGGTCGCTTACACTGTTTTTCAGGTCCATGTTATGTATGTTACCTTCAAAATAGCATTAAACATTTAAGTTAATGTCTCTAACAAGCCCTGTTTATACTTATTTGCTTGTTTGCACAGGTTTATGTACTTCTTTTAACAAGGTTTACCTATTTTAAGTATTCATTTAATAGATGCCTTGAGCTTTAACTGTTATGTGTGTTACCAAATGATACATAAGTTATTCTGAGTATCTGTATAGAAGTTGTTGACTATACATGTATAAAGTCTGTCAGAGAATTTAGAAAATTTATAAGACTGAAATAAATTGAAGTTCCTTATCAATTTATGGTGACTTAAACTAATAATATAATGTGATCTATCAACCTTCGCTGTTTGCTCACATAAACAGTATAGATACCATGCATTCAAATCGGAAGTTTTGAAAGACAGTCACTGTGAAACAGCTCAGTACTGGGCAAGGTATATGGGTATGATTCAGATGGTATTGACACTGATTAGGGCTAAATAGAAAACAACTTTGAATTGCATGTCATCTCTATCTGTATGCCTTTTTCCCAATGTTCATTACAAACGATCACAACAACTACGCACAATATGTACCTGTGTAACTGATTACACTCATAAATTTGATACACATCGCAGATGCAAAGAATTTCTCAAACAAAATGGGTTTAGTGTGTCACAACCATTGGTTCTTTGCTTAAGAAATGTTTTTGACATAACTATCAGGCAAACAATAAAGAGGTATTATTCAGCAACTAGAATTACGCTTCGTACTACAGATGGAATGGTGTATTACTCATCACATCAGAGCTCAATATAGTGAAACAACTCTTCAGTGCACTGAAATGAAATATTCAATCTGCTCAGATGCAAAGTATAATGAGTACTAGAGGCAGTTTCAGGCTTCACCAATCCTTTTAGTTCTAGTTTTGAAGACATTGAACTGTACTTTTTGTCTTTCGGTGTGCCTGCTAAGCCTTGCATAGCTAAGGGTCTTATTGAGGCTGATGACATTGGCAGGAAGGCTGTTGCAGACTTCATTGTCTCACTTTTACTTAAAAAAAATCTGTCTTTCACATGCCCCATAAAATGCTACAAGCTAATAAAGTTTTGATGCTTGCGAGGTCAAGCAAGAAGAAATTGCTCAATTTACAAAACGTAAACAGCCAGATGAGAGCATAAAGGAGCCTTTTTGGTAAGCATGACCTTCTTTCTATTGGACATAATGTTGACCTTGAGTTGACACTGCTGTTCCTTCTAGGACCTGTACCATGGTCATTGACAACTCCTGATAGAATTTCCATCAAAACTGACAAGTCCAAATTTCAGCATGGCTTGCAATCACACATTGAACCAACATTAGATTGGCCATGACGTTGATGTTAGTGCCATAACTACAGAGCATAATAGCTTTTCCTGTCACCTCCATGGATCTGATGGCACCAGTATTCATCCAGGCACTAAAGGCAGGGCATGTTGGTTTTGTCACTGATACATAATATACAATGTATAAGCAGCAGTCTATAAAGTCTTACAATAATTCTCACAGAGGATAACCTGGGTGTTTTGTTCAACAATGGTATGCAACAAAAGTTGCAGCTTCTGAATGTCAACAGCATTGGCCAGAATATGGAGGAAGATATCTACAGTAATACACTGTTTAACAGATTGTGACACTACCAATGTGTCGATGTGTTAGTACCACGGAAAGGTTATTCCTATCAAACTGATAGAGAACCCCTCCCCCATTAGTTCATCAACATTCTAAGAAGGGTAGGAAAACAAATAAAGAATTGCTCTAGGCACTCATCAGTGATATGAAGCCCTAACATGTGCTATTTATGTAATTGTGAATATGCTGCAGTACGACATGTTTCTGAAAAAAGTACCAAAGCCATACACATATACTGACTATTTCAAATGGCATGAATATGAGCTTACCTCCACCCTGCTTTTCTGTCCTTAAGATGTACATACAAAGATTGAACTATCAAGTCTTTCCAATGAAAACAAGTGAGACTTTCCAGATATGGACAAAATGTGTGGAAAATAAATGGGAAGGAAATCGAGTACCTCTGGGTGAAAGAAATCGTGATTGTACCCTAACAAAAGAGCCACAGAATTATAGTTCGTATTTTGTGTGATATGGGGTTACCATGTTCAAAACTCAACAACTCAAACCATATAAAGGACAGAAACATAATATTTGCAGTTTCCAAAAGGTACATAAACATTCTTTAATACAAAAAGAGTTAGTAAGCACATTCACATTAAAAATATCAAACTGTATTAGTTTCATAAATCATTTATATAGGAATAATGAAAAAGTAACATACGTAACACTTTGGGGTGCATATTTGTTTTAAACGGTCCATATCTGTGATGCAAAAGTAGCTTACTTGGATGATATAGCCAATTTTGAAATCTTACCTAATGGTTTGCACGTTTCAGAAGTCATGCCATTTACTAAAATTATCAAAGATGTTAATGGGTAATATATATAATTGGCTGTTACAGGGTAATGGTGCCATTACCAGAGTGCTAGCATATTGCAAAATCCGTGCAAGATAAATCTGATAGAGGAGTAACAAGTTGTATAGGAAAATTCTTTAAAACCCTTGGATAATATATGAAGATTTGCTCTAGAACTTCTACCTGATGGGTTTTCTTTGATCTTTTAAGTTGTTACTTGCACATTGCACTGAATGTTACAAACTTTCCATGAGTATTATGTAAACTTTATTTGATGTCTCTATAAAAGAAAGGAGGGTAGTTTATGTTTTGAGTTACTTCCTCAGCAAATGAGCCCGAGTAAAAACAAGTACACGGACCTGTGCCAGCATGCAAATAAGTACAAGCAGGTCTTGTTGGAGACCATATCTTGAATATTAATGGTATTCAGAGAGTAACGTAGGTAACCTGGGTTGTAAAATAGTGTAAGACACCATAATAAGGAAATTTGATTCATTTGAATAGCAGCCTTATAGATTTACTATATTAATATGTTTCTTACTTTCAAGACCAATTATCGCTTAATGCAGGTCGAAAGTATTGCTGCAATAAATTTAGCCGTCATTAAGCTGCCATTTGTCATTAAGTATGTTTGTCTTGTCTATTTTGAGTGGCCGTTTTACACAGGTTTTACTGTACATGTATCGCCTGACAACAAAAGAATCAAAGCTTCTAAACAGCTATACTCGAGACTTATATACTGTAGACTCCATGCTGTTACTGAGCTTATTCAATGCATCATAACGGACGTACGCCATCATCACAGACGAACAACATCATTACAGACGAACAACATCATCACGGTCGAATAACATGATCGCAGATGAACAACACTTTTACAGACGAACAACATCATTACAGACAGACAACATCATTACAGACGAACAACATCATCACAGACGAACAACATTATAACATACGAACAACATCATCACAGACAGTCAACATCATAACAGATGAACAACACCATCACAGACGTACAACATCATCACAGACAGACACCATCATTTCAGATGAACAACATCATCACATACGAACAACATCATCACATACAAACAACATCATCGCAGACAGACAACATCATTTCATACGAAAAAACATCATCACACCTGAAAAACATCATCACAGACGAATAACATCATCACAGATTAACAAGACTTTCACACACGATCAACATCATCACATACAGACAACATCATTACAGACGGACAACATCATCACAGACGAACAACATCATAAGCACAGACAGGCAACATCATTACAGACGAAAAACATCATCACAGACGAACAACATCAGGACAGACAGGCATCATCTTTACAGACGAACAGCATCATCACAGACGAACAACATCAGCACAGACAGACTACATCATTACAGACGAACAACATCAGCACAGACAGACAACATAATTACAGACAGACAACATCATTACAGACAAACAACATCACACACGAACCACATCATTACAGACGAACAACAGCATCACAGACGAACATCATCATGACAGACAGGCGTCATCATCGCAGACGAACAACATCATCACGAACGAACAACATCATTACAGACGAACAACACAAGGACAGAGAGGCATCATTACAGACGAAAAACATCATCACAGACGAAAAACATCATCACAGACAAACAACGTCATCACAGACGAACAACATCAGCAACATCATCACAGACGAACAACATCCGCACAGAGAGGCATCATCATTCCATACGAACAACATCATCACAGACGGACATCATTACAGACGAACAACATCATCACAGACGAACATCATCAGGACGGACAGGCGTCACCATCACAGACGAACAACACCAGAACAGAGAGGCATCATCATTACAGACGAACAGCAACATCACAGACGAACAACATCAGCAAAATCATCACAGACGAACAACATCCGCACAGACAGGCATCATCATTCCATACGAACAACATTATCACAGACGGACAACATCATTACAGCCGAACAACATCATCACAGACGAACATCATCAGGACGGACGGGCGTCATCATCACAGACGAACAACATCATCACGGACGAACAACATCATTACAGACGAACAACATCATCACAGACGAACAACATCAGGACAGAGAGGCATCATCATTACAGACGAACAACATCATCACAGACGAACAACATCAGCACAGACAGACAACATCATTACAGACGAACAACATCATCACAGACGAACATCATCAGGACAGACAGGCGTCATCATCACAGACGAACAACATCATCACGGACGAACAACATCATTACAGACGAACAACATCATCACAGACGAACAACATCAGGACAGAGAGGCACAATCATTACAGACGAACAGCATCATCTGAGAGACTTAAAGCAAGAAACTTCTTTATTTGTCGGTAGTTTAGTTTTTTTATGAGCAGTTGAAGTTTCGTGCTCGGTTGAGCTGAAAAAGTTTCATAACATAGGGGCCTGGTTTGATTCAAGAACTTTAGAATACCAAAGGGATCTCGACGCGACAAAACCTGTCTTCGGCGTTTCCAACAAAGCGAGACTCAAACCAGTCTCCTCAGCTACAGAGACTAGCCAGAATAGCGATATTTCCCCTGTAGCAAGTTTTGATATGATATTTACCAATAAACGATCGACCAAGGCGCTGATCAGACTGCGCCGGTGCACAGGCTGATTTGCGCCTTTGTTGTTTGCAAATCTCCGAAGACAGGTAAAAACTTATTTCATTCCCCGAAGATTGGCTGTCTTTTTTTTAAAAAAAGTAAGATTGGTGATTCTTTAAAGCTGCATAGTCTGTAACTTTTGATCTTTTAATTTTAGAACTAATGTTTCTATTTTTCAAGAACACAGTAAAATAACTGAAATTCAGGTAAACGTTTTACCAATTTCGTAAATCTCAACAAATTATCAGTATCAAAACAACAGCATTTATTTAAAATTACTCTAGTGCCAGCCGAGAGTGACAGTGATGTCATGTTTTGTTTACAAAGATTTACAGAGATATCAGGGACTTATCATCGATAGATGACTTGTGTATTGATCCTATCCGCAGGATATGATCAATACACACGTGATCTATTGATTTGCGTCAGCTCAAATGGAGTGTTAAGTTAGTGTTTTACTTAACAATTGTAAACACAATATTACGTCATTGTCACTCTTGGTTGGCACCACAGTAACTGTCTATAATTATTGGAGGGACGCAAATAATTGCCAACAAAAGAAAAAACACACCTGTTTTATAAGATAATTCACTTTTCCGTGCAGTTTTCAGCTAAAGTGAACAGATTTATTGTGAAAACATCACTTTATCATATGACGTCGCGTCTGGGAGTGAAATATCGCCATGCAATAAAATCGATAAACCACTAAAGGTTTATAGATTTACGGGAAACGTTATGACGTCCATAACAACGTTGCGTTCATGATGACAAAGATAACGTTTTTTTACGCCAGAAATGAGATTTCAAAGTATTTGTCATATGATAAATAGAATCTAACATTCGTGCTCTTGTATTATTTTTATTAAACTCGTTGAGAGAAAGGTCCTTTCCCCAACACGTTTAATAAATTCAATAAAACATGAGCACTCATGTAAGATCCTCTATTTATTCTACTTTTACAAATGATTTAAAAAGAAAATAAAAAAATCGAAAAATATCAAAAGTTACAGCCTAGTCGGCTTTAAAACTGTTTGTCAAATAAGCCCTTTTGGGATGTCTATTGCAGATCTGTATACGAAGGTTTTAACTGTGGCTGTATGTGGGTACATTTATTAAACAATTTTATTTTGTTGTTTTTCTCTGATGATGTTGTGTTTCAGTGTTGATTTTTTTCGGGGATGATATTGTTTGTCTGCAATAATATCATTTGTCTGTAATTATGTTGTCTGTATGTGATGATGTTGTTCGTCTGTGATGATTTTGTTCGTCTGTAATGATGATGTCTGTCCTTGACGATGTTGTTAGTCTGTAAAGATGATGTCTGTCTATGATGATAATGTTCGTCTGTGATGATGTTGTTCGTCTGTAATGATGGTGTTCGTCTGTAATGATGATGTCTGCTTGTGATTATGTTATTCGTCTGTGATGATGTTGTTTGTCTGTAATGAATATGTTATCCGTCTGTAATGATGTTGTCTGTCTGTGATGATGTTGTTCCTCTGTGATGATGTTGTTCGTATGTAATGATGATGTCTGCCTGTGATGAAGCTCAGACAGGCATCATCACAACAGATGAACAACATCATCACAGACGAACAACATCATCTCAGACGAACATCATCAGGACAGACAGGCGTCATCATCACAGACGAACAACATCATCACGGACGAACAGCATCATTACAGACGAACAACATCATTACAGACGAACAACATCAGCACAGACAGACAACATCATTACAGACGAACAACATCATCACAGACGAACAACATCCGCACAGACAGGCATCACCATTACAGACGAACAACATCATCACAGACGAACAACATTAGGACAGACAGACAGACATTATCATTACAGACGAACAACATCATCACAGACGAACAACATCTTCACAGACAAACAAAATCATTACAGACGAACAACATCATCACATACGAACAACATCAGAACAGACAGACATCATCATTACAGACGAACAACATCATCACATGCGAATACCATCATCACAGACGATAGCATCATCACAGGCAGACATTATCATTACAGACGAACAACATCATCACAGACGAACAACAACATCACAGACAGACAACATCATTACAGACAAACAACATCATTATAGACGAACAACATCATCACAGACGAATAACATAATCACAAGCAGACATCATCATTACAGACGAACACCATCATTACAGACGAACAACATCATCACAGACGAAAATCATCATATAGAATAAATAGAGGATCTTACATGAGTGCTCATGTTTTATTGAATTTATTAAACGTGTTGGGGAAAAGATCTTTTTCTCAACGAGTTTAATAAAAATAATACAAGAGCACGAATGTTAGATTCTATTTATCATATAATACTTTGAAATCTCATTTCTGGCGTAAAAAACGTTATGATTTTGTCATCATGAACGCAACGTTGTTATGGACGTCATAACGTTTCCCGTAAATCTATAAACCTTTAGTGGTTTATCGATTTTATTGCATGGCGATATTTCACTCCCAGACGCGACGTCATATGATAAAGTGATGTTTTCACAATAAATCTGTTCACTATAGCTGAAAACTGCACGGAAAAGTGAATTATCTTATAAAACAGGTGTGTTTTTTCTTTTGTTGGCAATTATTTGCGTCCCTCCAATAATTATAGACAGTTACTGAGGCGCCAACCAAGAGTGACAATGACGTAATATTGTGTTTACAATTGTTAAGTAAAACACTAACTTAACACTCCATTTGAGCTGACGCAAATCAATAGATTACGTGTGTATTGATCATATCCTGCGGATAGGATCAATACACAAGTCATCTATCGATTATAAGTCCCTGATATCTCCGTAAATCTTTGTAAACAAAACATGACGTCACTGTCACTCTCGGCTGGCACTACAGTAATTTTAAATAAATGCTGTTGTTTTGATGCTGATAATTTGTTGAGATTTACGAAATTGGTAAAACGTTTACCTGAATTTTAGTTATTTTACTGTGTTCTTGAAAAATAGAAACATTAGTTCTAAAATTAAAAGATCAAAAGTTACAGACTTTGCAGCTTTAAAGAATCACCAATCTACTTTTAAAAAAAAGACAGCCAATCTTCGGGGAATGAAATAAGTTTTTACCTGTCTTCGGAGATTTGCAAACAACAAAAACGCAGATCAGCCTGTGAACCGGCGCAGTCTGATCAGCGCATTGGTCGATCGCGTATTGGTAAGTATCATATCAAATATCGCTATTCTGGCTAGTCTCTGTAGCTGAGGAGACTGGTTTGAGTCTCGCTTTGTTGGAAACGCCGAAGACAGGTTTTGTCGCGTCGAGACCCATTTGGCCAAAAGTTCTTGAATCAAACCAGGCCCCTATGTTATGAAACTTTTTCAGCTCAACCGAGCACGAAACTTCAACTGCTCATAAAAAACTAAACTACCGACAAATAAAGAAGTTTCTTGCTTTAAGTCTCTCAAATGTTGTATTACTCATGCTAATAAATGTTAAAGTGTCAACTATTGTTGGCATTTTAATATTTTTTGCAAGATATATTTCGTTCTAAGCTGAGCTGAGCATGAAAAACGTTTTATAACCTCGAGGCTTGGTGATGGAAGTACCCATCAGTATAACAAGGGTTAAGATTGATATACCATCATTGTTCCAATGACAAAGTCAAGAACTAGGCACCAACATAGACTGGCCCCAGTCTCAAATGTCATTTTTTTCAGTAAAACTAATAATCTCTCTATAAGATAGCAATTTATAAACTTTACTTGGAAGTAGAAGTTCTCGGCTTGGACATCAGACTAAATTTGACTATCAAAGAGGATAGAATTTTTAGAAGAGGATTTTTTTCTCATAGTTAAATATAATTATAAATGTAAGTATATATATTAAGTGGGCTGATGCCAGTCTAGGCACCAACTCACTGATTATTCTTAGCTCACTGATGGCATTGGGTCTGATTTTTTTTATCTTGAAAACAAGGCTGCAGCGGTCGCAACAGCTGTCGTTGTGCCGCGTCGAGTTGGTAAAGCTTCTCCCCGTACATCGATGTAGTGTTGATATCTTTTTCATGTTCTGCTCCTTCAGGAATATTGGGTTCTGAGGGAAAGCAGAATACCGCTTAAGCCGGTGCTAGGGAGCGTGAGAATTGTTGCACTTTCAGTTAGTTCTCATGAACAGGCTCAATATTATAACTAAGTCTGCTTTTTTCTTATATTGTAGAATCTCTCTATTTCTGAAGGATCCGTTTTTTCGTATTATTAAGCACGTTTCACTGTATCAACCACACAGTATTTAAACTGAAATAAACATTCTGTATCCGTTCCTCCTAGCTCTCGTCTCACAAACATGAATAACAGCACTCGTATGTAACAAGTTGTCGGAAAAATGCGTGTATTTAGGTACATGTACACGTTTCGATTTATATTGTTAGCGATACAGACAATACACATTCGAACAAGGTAAGAAAAGCCCTTTTATCTATTTTATTCCGTTTTATTACATGATTTTAACGGTTTTCTCCTTTGCATTTTGCTTTGTTAAAAAACGACTTGCTCACAATCAGAGCCGTTCTGTGCCGAAAACGAGCTTAAATGCCAGTTTGCATGGTTTTAGATAGTGGAATTGGCAATCACATGTGTACATGATTACATGGTTGTAACTGTAACAATTACTAAGATCTATGGAAAAATTAATTTTAATAGGTGGGCCCTCGCAATTACAGCTGTACCAACAACTCTCACATCACGATTTCCGACAACTGGTTACGCACGAGCGCTGTAATTCATAATGTATAAGGCGAGAGCTACAAATGTAGGAGGAACGGGTACAGGATGTTTATTTCAGTTTACATACTGTGAACCAAGGTACCATAAAACCAAGGTACAATAAAGTGTCCTATTGCTATATTTAGCAAACAAATTCAAGTGACCAGGGCCCGGAATTACAATGCCTCCTTAAGTTAAGCAAGACTTAAGTTAAGTATTGATATTTCAACATGCTATATTCAAATGCTAAATAAATTGCCTGGATCAATGTGGTATTTGAGGTCATAGATATCATTGTGATCTTCAGAAAGCTTAAAACTATTTTGATTTTAATCGGTTTTAAACGTTATTTTTCGCATCCTGAAAAATCAATACTTAACTTAAGTCTTCCCTTAACTCTAAGGTGGCATTGTAATTCCGGGCCCAGGTCACAATCAAGAGATTAGTTTAGGAAGTTTATGATACCGATAGCATTTTTCTGTAATAAAAACGTGTTTTATTGATTATGTTGGCTCAACGTATCTTTATAATTTGTGAAACGTATGATAATGCTTGATATTTAGTCCTCAAACCTTAAATAACCAGCTAATGAGGTGCTAGTTGAAAACCCAGGAACATTCAAATGTCTCACCAGAGCTTTCGCTCCCTTTACACATAGACCCATTTCAACAGAATGGAAGTATTCATCGTTATTAATGGGAACAGTCCTTTTCTTTTTTAAAGGATGTTGGTGGTATTTTCATTTTTATCCGCATTTTTAAAAGAAACCTCTATTTGCAAAGAGTGAAGAACCGGATCAGACACTGCTTTTGCGGCGGCTGATCTGGTTTTCCACTGTTGGCCGATGTCCCACAAAAAGGGATGCTAGGCTTATATCGGTTAAACGATGGGTTTAAAACCAGGGTAGCTCTGTATGCATGCTAAAATAGCCTAACAGATCATTCATAAATAGAGAGAACCAATATTGTTTGGAAACAACAGAGTCGGTTTCAATGAGTCCGATCATGAGGATTAATGGAAAATGCAACAACTCTCACGACCCGAGTGGAATTCCGTTTTCTGCCGGAACCCAATATCCGCAATATGCAGTGCATGACATGCAGAACATACTGCAAACATTTTATATATTGTTTATCATATGACGTCGCGCCTGGGAGTGAAATAACGTCTTGCAATAAAATCTGTAAACCACTAGTGGTTTATCGATTTTCGGGAAACGTTATGACGTCCATAACAACGTTGCGTACATGATGACAAAATTATAACGTTTTTACGTCAGAGATGAGATTTCAAAGTATTTGTCATACGCTAAATAGAATCTAACATTCGTGCTCTTGTATTATTGAATTTATTAAGCTCGTTGCGAAAACGAGATAAAATGCTCGGCAAGCCTCGCATTTTGTCTCTTTTCCCCAACTCGTTTAATAAATCCAATAAAACATGAGCACTCATGTAAGATCCTCTATTTAAAGAATAAAAAAATAGAACTGTGAATCTAGGACCTGTCATTATTGATCTACCAGAGCTGAAAATGTAGGGAAATATCAAATCATGGATCTCTCGCATTTTGTCTCGTACTGATAAAACAAATTGGTTTGAAGGTCAACCTTCAAGACTGTCTTAAGGCCATGCATAATAATTACATCCTGCCAAGAGCTACTTCATCGCACCAATCATGTTGGCATGTCAATAACGACAGGAACAAGGATGTCTGTTGCAGGCATCTATCAACTCTTCGCCTGTTGCGTAATTTTTCGCATATTCGTTTGCGTACACAATTTTTCAAAATTAAATTTTTCCAAAAATTCCTTCAGGGACACAACCGAATAATCCATTCTGTTGGTCCATATCTGGGCCCAAACTTTTTAAAGGTTATCCAAAGAACGAAAATTTGATACATTAAGCGCTAGACAGAAATGTCACACAGGCACAACAGGAATCGTGACATACATGTACATAATAAAGTTGGCGTCGTCACGCGAATGGATGATAATGGCATTTAAGTCCACGAAAGCAAAAAACATTATTACAATTAAAGAGCTATGTACTTTAAGGGGCATTTTTTACCCCCCAATGAGGCTAAAGTATAAAATTGTTTTTCGTCAATTTGTTCTTGTTAGTTTATTATAACAATAACCAAAGTGTAACATTCTCAAATTAGTTTGACTTTTACTGTTGCTATGGTAACAAAATGGCCGCCAAAATAGGCTGAAAATAGGAAAGCAAAATTGAGAGGATTGACAGAGAAATTAACATAGGGCACAAGTAAACACCAAAAAAATATTCTAACAGAAGATTAGAATTACCACGGCAACCAACATATTAAAAGGACTTTTTTGTATTTAGCTGTGCTGATACCTAATTCTTAAAAGATTGATCTCCAAAAGCCTTAAGCCCGGTACACACGATGAAACTTTTGTCTGCAACTCAGTGTTGCAGACAAAAGTTTCATGGTGTGTACGTCCGAGAAACATGTTTCAAGAGATTTTTTATGGTTCATGAAACTGTTTCATCGAATAGGACACTGCTCTATTTCCTGAAACTTGTCTGCAACTTTTCCAGACTATTAGCCAATCACAGCTCGGCTATTTCTGAAGGTCAGTTTACCTGTAATTCCTACAAATGTTTATACACAATTAAGAAAGGGGTCTTTAAAAGTTTTTTAAGCTCTTTGGGTCCTCATTTCGAAGTTCCTCTAACAAAGCATGGTGAGCCCCATATACATTTCTTCGTTGAATCCATCTTCATGTCCAGCATCTTCGTATTATTCGCGGTCCATTTAAATGTTGCATTGCAAGTGCAATGACAATCAGACACAATGGGCAACAATTTCGTCGTCCTCAGTAAGCACAATGTTGACAAAGGCTTTATGCATATATGCATAATTTTAGCGGGAAAGAGCAACAGGTAATGTGAAGTTGCATACAAAAGTTTCATCGTCTGTACAGTAGAGTATGAAACACACAAAAATTGCAGACAAAAGTTGCAGACAAAAGTTTCATCGTGTGTATCAGGCTTTAAATTTGGTCCAAGATGGCAATTTCTCTGTTTTAAGCCTATTTTGTCGGCGATTTTTGTTACCATAGAAACGGTAGAATTTAAATAAATGCCGAAATTTTACACTTCAGTTATTGTTCTAATAAACCAATCAAAAGAAATTGGTGAAAAGCAATTTTCAGTGTTTGGCTCTTGAGGGGGCCAAAATAGCCCCTTAATGCACGTACCCCTTTCACTGTCCCTTTGACTGTGTTTGCTTCAATGATATGAGCCGCGATCTGTGAAAACCTGCCTTAATGACATTTTAGACTTTTTATGTAAAAATCATTTGAATAACACCAAAAATTAAGAAATTTGACATGTTTACGTAATGCCTTAAACCTATGACAGTTGCATAGTAGAATAAAACTGGCAATTATCTCCGATTAAACTTGTTATAATGCCATATGTTTCAATGGCAACAACTTTACCTTATAGACGGATGGCTGAGAATGGGTTTGCTCCCCCCTAGGGAATTTTGCAGACATATCCTTTCCTGTAGAGAATTGAAAGCCAAGTCTTTTAAGAGATGTTTGCACTCTGTGCTCCGGGGCGTTAGTCTGTAAGAGCCTGTAACATACGTTACTTAATCAAACTAAGAAAAAATAAATTGAAAGTTTGGGCTACAAATTAAAGACATTAAGATATTTATTTTTAAAAATCATTCATATAGTCTGCATACTGGATATCTTAACTACATATGACAGCCATTTGAACAAAATTGCGGCTTCCGAAGGTGTCATATGCGTTACATAAATCAGATAACCTATAACAATTTGCAAGTGTGGCTAACATTATTTACATTCACAATCTCTCTGTGTATTTTGCAAAATGTTTTTAACCATGTCTGACTAGCTTATGCAATTAGCTAACAGAATAATTAGAGTTTGTTTCCCTAGCTTAAATATTTTTTCTGGAATAAGTAATTAAGCAACCCTACCCCTACCCAGTTTCAAGGTGAAATGTTTGGTATTAAAACTAAAGTAAAAATAGTTAATTAATATTTGCAGTTGATGAATGTATTTCATTGTTTGGGATTTATTTGCTTATATGAAAAGACTTATAAATCTGCAAGCTTGTTGCAAAGTTTTTAATATCAGAGGCTGTAACATATGTTACCTGATGTAATAAATGGGCAAGCTCATTGTCTTTACGTAAGATATGCCTAAAAATGTTTTAATCTCCTCGATGGAATTTTGCAGACATATTCCTTCTTATAGTACAACTCAGGCTGCATCAAATAAGGGATGTTTGCACTCTCTATGTTGGGGTGTTAGTCTAAAACAGCGTGTTACATGCGTTACTATATCAAATAAAGGAAATGTAGTTTGAAAGTTTGGGCTAAAATTGTGAAAAAACTTGCAGCTGTTGAATATCTTACATTGTTTAGGGATTTTAAACTGGCTCCTATGATAAAGACTTATAGATCTGCTAGTTGTCATCAAGTTTTAAAGATCATAGAGCGTTACATAAATTATGTTAGCGTGATAAGTAAAATCATCAAACAGTATTTTGACATCAAGCTGAGTAAGGACCTGCTCCATCCTAATCCCCTTTGGAATTCTGCAGACAAATTACATCTTATGTAACCATTCAAGGTGCATTTAATAAGAAATATTTGCACTCTGTAAGTCGGGGCGTTAGTCTGTAACAGCTTGTTACATATGTTACTATATAAATTTGAGAAAAAGAAATTTGATAATTTGAGCTACTAAAAGAAGACATTAAAAGTACCTAATAAATTGACATTCTTATAGTCTTTATACTGGATGTCTTTACTATATATGTAGGCTGTTTAACATTAATAAGGCTAGCTGTGGTGTTATGTGCGTTACATGAACCTAATTATAATTTAAAAGCTATAATTGTGGCTATCGTCATTTAGTTAAACAACTTCTATGACTTGGTTTCAAACTGTTTTATTAGAGTTTACAAACATAAACTCAATTGATGAATAGGAAAAACCAAGTTTGCTTTTTTATCTTAAATATATTGTCTTATAGGAGCAAATACACAGCCCTACTCCCAGTTTTACAGAGAAGCGAATTTTGTTATTACCGTTTAAGTAAAACATATGAAAGCGATTACAGAATGTGGATATTTTTCAATTTCTTAGTCTATCTTGCTCATATATCTGAAAGATGTCATTAAGTTTAAGATCAGGACACTTAATGTGTACTTATAAGTCTTTGGTACCAAAGCAAAACACTAGAAATTGTATTAATTTCTGATTATCAAGCCCATGTACTGTTTTTACAGATGTTATCAATGACCTTTTGGACACATTTCCTAATACTGTGCATATAACGCTAAATATGGAGCCACAAATAGAAAAGATAGTTTTACATTTTTACAAGAAACTACAATAAATGAAATGGTCCAAACTATTTCTCATCGATTTAACACTCATGTTAAACGTTTGTCATTGTCTGCTTCTGTGGTAATCATTATTATCACACGCCTCCTTGCAACTAGTAGAATCATCACACAATATTTCAATCATTTACTGTTATTCGATTCTACCACCAGTCCACTCAAAATTGATGAGCCATTATCAACTTTCCAATTTTGCCATTTATGGCTTGGAGCATTCAGAAACTGTTATGAATTCCTAATAGTTGGCTCTTTGAGTATGTGTTTCAAGTGATACTCTGCAAGTAGGAGAATGACTAAAGCTTTACAAGGAGGAAAACTATGCCATTAAGAGCAATGAGCACCTGGATTGATGTACCTTGATTTTTCTGTGATAAAGAATCATATCTTAGCTGGTTAACTTTTATAAATGTAGCCTTTCCATACATGCAACCCACATATTTTCATCTAATAATGTCTCTGCACTTATTATCTTTCCCCAAGCATTCAAAAACTTATTTGAAGTCTTAGTACTTCTGAAGTGCTGAAACCGAGGTAACTCTTTCCCTTCAGA
The DNA here is from genome assembly GCA_964019695.1 of Loripinus fragilis. NCBI lineage: Eukaryota > Metazoa > Mollusca > Bivalvia > Lucinida > Lucinidae > Loripinus > Loripinus fragilis. The sequence continues at coordinate 23,300,044 of OZ026518.1, forward strand.
TAAACGAACTAGATGTATCACAGCAGGTAAAGCAATGAATTGCAGGATGAACAGAGCGCAAATTAGACCCTTTCAGTTCAATGATTTACTAAGTTTCTAAGATAAGAGTGCTTATTAAAGGATGTAACATATATAACTCGTCATAATAAATGAGCAAGGGCATTGTCGTGACATCCTTTTTGATAACACAGTCAGAGACAAGTGTTTTTAATTTCAGTGTTTTCAATGGATCATGAAATGAGGCACCTTATCAGCTTGTTTACTCTGTATAAATCTTCCATAAAGCATACTATAGAACTACTGGTTATCCCATTCTACCTATAGTCCACTTTCCTTCTTTTGAATGCAACAGCTAATGATATGGCGGCCAAAACTGAGAAATCATAGGTTTTACATTATTTTAAGACATGCTTCAATGTACTGACATCAAAAAACAACCAACTACAAACATAATTGATGGCAATGTCCAACTTCATATTCTTTCTCTTATACCAGATAACTTTCAAGGTGTAACAGAAATTGTTTCAGACGGTCTGCCAAAACCATCAAGAGTCAACATTGTAACTAAAGAAAACTTATAAAGTTCTTTGGGCGCAGCAAAATACTATTGATCTAAGACCTGAGGACTTAAGCACCAAAAGACTGGACAGGTTCCATGGCAAATGATGCAAAAAGCAGCCTATCAAATTTCTGTTTGACCAATGTCAGAAATCTTAAAGTATTCTTAGAGGTACACGGTAGAGACATAGATTTTGCAAAATCAGAGCAAAGTTATCATTTGACTAGCACGGATGCAGAGGCAGCTGCAGTTAGATTGCTCTTGCCACTTCACAGAAAGAGATATATACCAGAGTCATACTCCATTGTATGCATATATGTGAATTGACATTAAACCCATATTTAATCAGGTGTTTGATCCCATGACACTGACATGCTGTTTCTGCTTTTGAAGAATGCTAAGGATTCAAGTTTGGCTGAGTCAAGTTGTTTGACGCTGGCACTGGCCACACATACAAAGAAAATTAAGTCTTTTAATGGCAAAAGAGGAGGATCATACGAAAAGCTATATAAGTGATGTTTGTCACAATTACCAATTTTAAAAAGTAATCTTAATTAATGTAACACATATAACACCAGCTGTATATTTGTTAAAAAATCTTTTCTTATGTATCAAAGGTATTCAGCATGCAAACTATATGAATAATTCAAATAAATAGATAATTTTATGTCTTCTTCCTGTTTCTCAGACTTTCAATTCATTTTTTCTTAGATTGATATGGTAACATACGTATCATACCATTACAGGCTAAACCCCTAGTTAATAGAGTGCAAGCATTTCTTATTTGATGCAGCTTGAATTGTTCTTTAAGGTAGGATATGTCTGCACAATTCCCAAAGGGGTGGAGAGGAACAGGGTTGTACTCAGTTTGCAGTCCTAATACAATGCCATGATTCTACTGGTTGTGATGAAATGGGTGATTATTTTGCCATAGAAGCAGACACAATGATATACATTGTGAGGGTGACTTGAATAAAGATTGTTTTTGAATAATTTTATTTAATAGGAATATTTATTAGATTGTGTTATTTAAATGAGAACTATTATTTTCTATCTATATGTCTAAATATTTTAATATTATAGGCATAAGGAAATATGTGATTAAAAAGGTTGTATATAAAATAGGTAACACAATTTCATGGGCTTGTTATCAGCAATGACTGTAATTACTAAGACTAAGGCACCAGAGGCTAGATATTAATAGGAAAACATGTGAAAAACGGTATTTTTCTGAAATATCATCTCTTACTTCCAAGAAAATTTTCTAGCTCATTCATTATGCCATGTAACATACGTTACATAGTTTAATAAGTGCTCTGATCCTGATGTCAAACTTGCAAATGTACGATTCTTTATTGCATTAGCAAGACAGTGCCAAAAATGTAAGATATCCACGAGCGTCAAATATTTTCATATATTTTTCTTCAATAATAGATACCAAAATTGGATACTTAAAATTGGGGGTAGGGTTGTTTAGTAGCTCATATAAAACAATGTATTTGAGATAGAAAAGGAAACTTTGTTTTTTCTATTAGTCAAATGAGTATTTTAGTAAACTAAGATTAAAACACTTGTAAAAATGCACAAATTGTCTGTAAAATGAATGATGTTAGTCACGATTTCAACTTTCAAAGGGAAATTTAATCTATGTAACGCATATAACACCATTGAAGGCTGTGATTTTGTTTAAAATGCTGCTTTTATGTAGCTTAGGCATCCAGCTTGCAAACTACATAAGAAATTTGAATAATTAGATGGTTTAATGTCTTCTTTCTGTAGCTCAAACTTTCATTTTGATTTTTTCCTTAGTTTGTTACAGTAACATATGTAACAGGCTGTCAGAGACTAACGCCCCGGAGCACAGAGTGCAAACATCTCTTAAAAGATGCGGCTTGAGATTTTCTTCAAGATAGGATATGTCTGCAAAATTCCCTAGGGGGGGGGGGGGGTAGCAGGACCTTTTCTAGCTTGAAGTCTATTAGCATTTGTCAGATTTTTTAAAGTATGGTTAGTCGTTTTCAGATCATACAAACTTTAGACGAAAATAAATTAGTGTCAACTTTTCTGCGAATTCCGTTGCACACATGCTAAGGATAATAAACAAGAAATAGCATGTTTTTCATGCACCCGACAAACCCGCAAATCAGGAAGTTAACTTTGACGTCATTAGTAACGTTGCGTGTTAAAGTTTAGGCAGTTTTTAGTTTCAAAGGACACGATGAATAATGGAGATAACTTCATAAAATTTTCGGGATAACTTCTTAACACTTCGTAGATTAAGTGTGTGTAATTAACTAAATTTTGACGACTTCGTCATTAAGGCTGGTTTTCACAGATTGTGGCTCATATGGGTCTTGACTTTGTTAAAGCTCAAACAAGCCCGCTCGGCTACAGAGAATAGCGAGAATCTTCAAGATGTGCATATCGCAATGGTAGCCATTGTGCTTTGCAGAAAGGGAATAACGAAGGTGCTGATCATACTGTGCAGATGCGAATGCTGGTATTTGCATTTGCTGTTGAAATGTAATAAATTAAGTTTTATTGCTATAATGACCATATCAGGCTGGTATATTATGTACGATGAACATTGGGTGCTTGACGATGCTAAAAGTACGAAAATCTCAGGTGCTGAATCAATATTTTATGTTTGAAGAGTCCCAAATATCGCGTTTGCATTTGCATTTGCAATGGTGTTGGTATGGTCTTCAACGTGTAAAATGATTGGCAAGTCTATGAATTCCGACAATTTCAGACGAAGAAATGAGAATTTGGCCAGCACATTGCCGAGATTTGGCACAATAAGTCGACGCGACTACTCCCGGCATTTTGCATGCAGTCATCAAAGGCGTAGACCAGCATGGCGTGTACATGACAACAAATGTTATGGACCCCACGTATGCCCTTGGATCTAAAGGTCAAGGGCAAAATGTTTAAATTATGTCTATTTGGCTTATAATGTCATATCCCCTCAGAATAAGTGTCCATATTTTGCACAATGACTGCATATCGTGTGTAGATGATGACGGTTGTTTCGGATTGTCAATATAAGATCAAGGTCATCAATACATCAAATCAGACTGTATGACTTATCATGCGTATAACTTTATTTATTTATTTTATGGAGGGCATTCAAATTCGGCATACTGATATCCTCTGGTGTGTAGATGACAGCAAACGTTTAGATTTCAAGTATGACCTGGGTCAAGGTTAATGTTAGACTGGTATCAGACCAGTAATGAAAAAAATATATAGCAAAAGCAACAAAAAAAAACATCTAAAAGCATACACCTTTGTATGCCGTTTTTCACTGGATGTCTGGTTTACTGCACACTGATTGTTAAGTAATAGTTATACCATGGGTTGTCCGCCTGTACGTGGAGATAATCCACGAGCTTTAGCGAGTGGATTATCGTACGTACAGGTGGACAAACATGGTATAACTATTTTATACCACCTACATCAGTGTAGACCTTGCACATCATGAGATATCTGGTGGTAAAGTTGGTAAGGGTGGTATAAAGGCGTGTGCCGGTAGATAACAACGAAGGTGTCCGACTTATCCGTGATATGACCTTGTTGCCAACGGCCATGGTCAAAATTAGTTCATATTATGCGTAATTCAATACAAGTGCGGGTATCTACGACTAACCCCCCTCCCCACCTTAAACATCTTTTTTTTCTTATTTGTAAACCAAAACATATGTTTTGAGAAGAAAAAACCATCCCAATAAGACGACGTACCTTTATCTCCGAAATCAAATGTTAATTTAATATTCATAATTTTATGCTGAAAGAGATTAAGTCTGCAACTATGAACATTTTTCGATTTTTTTTTATTTTCTTTTTAAATCATTTGTAAAAGCAGAATTAAGTTATGTTTTCACATAAATATGTTCACGATAGCTGAAAACTGCACGGAAAAGTGAATTATCTTATAAAACAGGTGTGTTTTTCTCTTGGTGGTAATTATTTGCGTCCCTCCAATAATTATAGACAGTTAATTTTAACATAAATGCTGTTGTTTTGATACTAGTAAGTTGTTAAGATTTACGAAATTGGTAAAATGTATACCTGAATTTTAGTTTTTTTTACTGTGTTCTTGAAAAATAGAAACATTAGTTCTAAAATTAAAGTATCAAAAGTTACAGACTATGCAGCTTTAAATGTTTATTTAGATATATGGTGTTGAGTATAAAATGAAATGTTTCGGTTAGTTACTACATAACTATGCAGTCATGACTGGTCTGTGTAAGAGGATATTCCTGATATATGTCATCCTAACCCTCAAAGCGTCAATCACAACAAAAGCCGTCTGCTTTTGTCGTCTGTTGTAATAGATGTTGTTTTGATAAACATTTGTGACCCAGATAAGACTTCTCCTAAAGTAACAGTCTGTTATTGGCCCATACTGCTTGCCCCTATGCTTGTATTAGTCGGATAATGTTAGCAAAATATGCAGCAGACGACTTTAGTAGAAGGCATTTTCTGTTGACCATTTTGCAGGAACTTCAAGGTTTAAGTTGTTGTCTCGAGTTCCAAGTTAGCTGGCGTCCTAAATATAAGAATTACCTCAGGAAATTAAGTATAGTAAAACCTCGAAAACTCAAACTCCGATTTTTCGAAACAATCGCTATTTCGAAATAAATTTGGGACACCTTGGATTCAGAGAATAGGACATGTCCTTGATATAATTAAACATCTTTCTATGGTAACATATGCCTTTGGTGCGTAAAAAAAACGTCTCCTTAAGACGTTTCCTTTACGCGCCCAAGACATATAAAAAGCTGTTAATGGTCGCTTTTGCGGGTTATATATGTTTATTTCTACCTCCCTTTAATTCGAACTACTGACACTTCGAAATAAAACCTCGAGTCCCTAGGCCTTCGAAATAACGAGTTTTGACTGTAAACATTTCTTCTATAAACATGTTTCATGGTTTTGGGTGTATGTTCTTTCAGATGTCTGAAGTGTGCCGATGCTCCTTGTCAAAAGAGTTGCCCTACCCAGCTAGACATCAAGTTTTTCATAGGCAACATTGCAAATAAGGTAAGGCAGTGAGAATCATTTTTACCCACATCAGAACGCCGAAAAAAGGCAGCACATCAAAGGGAGACTACTGGATCAAGCAATGATTCTCTTCAATTGCGTCCCTTTTTTTAAATTTAACTGCTCTGAAAGGAAAGAATTCGCTTCCAGAGGGAGCAAATTCTTTCCTTTAAGAGAAGTTCCTTACGGTATGGAAAATCGCTTTTATCATATGAGCCATGACATGTGATTTCCAACAATGTGGCATTTTGACAAGAGTAGACTCATAGGAACCTGTGCAGCCTCCTTTGAAGCTTAGAAACTCCAAATGATGTTCAGTCAGTAGCTTAACAGTCATAAAATATTCAAGCGACTAGCAAAGGCTCTTATCAGACTGCGCGTGTGCGCAGGCTGATTTGAGGCTTTGCTGGTCGCACATACCACATTGTTGGAAATCTCATGCACTGGCTCATATTAGATGACTTCCCTTGAATGTTACTATTTTTATGACGCACGTGCGTAAGTGCGTAATGGGAGCTACGCCAATGCACATCTTTTTTATTAAGAATTTAAATTCATTTTTCTACCTTCATGGTAGGATGGAGGTATAAGGCGGAGCTCAAATTCGTGTGCCCACTGTACATGTCTTCATCACATCTTGAAGATTGAGAATAAAATTTCAATTTTTATATTTACAATTTATATTTCACTCGGAAAAAAAATCACTTGAAAGACAGTTGCTATTTTTTTCTTCAGTAAATGAAGACCTTTGCTCGATAAGAGTTCATTTAAGGGAAGACAGTGGCAGGTATAATATTTAGTTTTCTATCCATTAAGATTCCAAACCCAAACACTATGTACTACCTATAATTGCAAACCTTCACTGTTGTTGGCATTTTAACATTTATGAGCAGGATACATTTCATGCTCAGCTGAGTTGAGTATGAAAAAAGTTTTATAACCTCGGGGCCTGGTCATTGCTGTGAATGTATGTTTGTTGCTCGACAATGCGATGAAAAAGATTATGTTAAACTCTCGTTGAATCGCAAACAACTGTCAAGCATGTTGCAAAACCAGAGTCGTTCATCATAATAATAATATACTGCGGACTTTAGAAACTCACCACCTGCGAAAATGCTAATTTATTGTCAAAATGTAATATTTTAATTATGTGAAAAATAAAATTGACAAGTCCCTCCATTTAGTTTGCATTCAATAAGAAATTCAAAACGCTGTGGCTTATGGTTGCCGTGACGTCGCGATTATTCTGAGACATCCCAAATTTAAAAAGTCACAGAGTATCAATACCTTCCATAATGAGCGCAAAAAGTTTCCGAACTGATTTTTGTTCTCGAAAGCCCAAGGAAAGACAAAATATCAAATCATGAAGTTATAGGCCTCTGGTAAAGTTCATTTCGTCTAGGTATAAACGTCATTATTGTTTTTGACGTAATTGGCTGTTATATCCTAAGGAACAGGAATAAGCAGAATGTTTTAGTGCCACCAGATACTCTGCAACCCGTTGCGTAGAGGACAAAAGCTTCACAACATACACGAACGTCATCCACCTGTTATTGCTGTTTGAAAAATTAAGACTGACTTTAGCAAAGACACGCTGCGAGTGGGAGTGTATTAAACGATTCTTTCCGACGGCATGAGCAAATCGAAACTAAGGCAAATCATAATACATTGTGTAAGTGGATAAAAAGTAATAAAGAAAACTTCCTCAAATAAACCATGTGGAAGAGACAGTGAATATATAATTGGTGCATTTCTAAAGTCCTTGAGTATAATAAGATCTTAATTTCTTTAGCTTGTAGACAACTGAGAATGGCATTTCCAGATTTACGATATCGAAGACCGTCATCATTCAATATCCCTTTTAACCCATTTAAGCGCCAATCACGACTGCAGCAGACCTCAAATTTTGGGACATCTTCCCCAATCTTCGATAAAAATAAGGTATGATATTACATGAGAATCGTCTGCCAGCAGACGATATTATGAAATATCATGACTTATTTGTTATTTTAAAAAGCGACAAAATTTGAAATTGTCGTCTGTTGCGTTTATAGGTGGCGCTTTAAGGGTTGACGCTCGTATTCTTTGACTTTTCCCTTAATGTAAAGGCGGCACCTCATGAATGCGTAATTAGGACTGGTCAACCTTCGACACAGGTAAAAGCTGAAAATGAGGCGTGGTTTTTCAAAAGTAACTGTATCATCTTGCGCCATTACCTCAGTATAGACGCAAAACACATTATTTAGTCATTACAATGCCAGCAAAATAACTGCATCTGAAAATGTCTATTTAACATAAGCATAGAGGCAAACATTGAGTCTTTTTAACATAAGCATAGAGGCAAACATTTTGGACCTTGATCAGACTGCTCCTACAGGAGCAGTCTGATCTAGGTCCACACTGTTTGTCTATGAGGCTTCAAATATTTTAGTGGACGACAAAAAACATACATTTTGTGACAATGCGCTTTAAGGGTTAAAAAATGTGAGGTCAGTGTGTATACGGTTAGGATTTTCATGAAATGCACGCACATTTGCGCGGCCCAAATTGCTTATTAACTCTTTATCAAATTATAAATAAAACCTGATTTCCTTTCCTTAGCAGATGAAATAGCCGAACCACGCCCAGATATGAATATTTAAGTTGCCGCCTTTACAGTAAGCGTAAAGCCAAGTAATACTGACATACCCAGCGGGACTAAAGGTCTAATCTTTGGTCCGAGTCTTTATCAACATCCATACAGTTTTACATGTATACTTTGCACAAGCAGCAAAGGCCCAGGTGAGTCGGTGCATATGCACAGACTCACCTGAGCTTTTACTGGTCAAAATACGATGAGTACCAAACTTTCATGGCCACCCTAAAGGACGTGTAACGGGTTGGCCGTTTTTGGCCCACGATGGATTTGGCTGAAATTTAAACGTAAAGTAGTTTGATCTTTGCCCTTTTACATGAGTACGTTTTTATTTTAACGACGGCATATACAGGCATGTGAATTAAAGTTTCTCACTAGTGTGTATAAACAGAGGTTTGTTCATGAATGTGGATATTTTAAAAGATGCAAAAAGCAAACTAACCTCAAACATGATACCATACATGCGTGAGTTTATAATCGTCATGTCTATGTTGTGATTTGAGCTAACACTACCATAATTAATTAAAACTATATATAAACTTGGTTAAAACGTTGTTTTACAGATGGGTTTTTTTAAGATGTAAAAATATTGAGTATTTAAGGCTATTAGTGTTTTCTATCTTCAGCACCAGCGTTAAAAGCGCCAGCACATACCCAACCTTATTTGCTGGATTGGTATGAAGAACAACATGGCTGGCCATGAATACCAAGGGTTGCATGGCTGCTACTGATATTCAAAATCAAATTATAAAATAGATATAATAGATAAATGTGAGCGTTGCGTATCTGTCTGTTTGTCCGTCTGTATGTCACTGATTTGTGTCTGTGACGTATCTCCCAAATGTTTGGTTCGATTAAAAGATTAAAATGTGCACCTATGTAGAAGATCATAGCAGACAGCCATATGTTACATGGACAGAATGTCTATCTGATCCATATTATACAAAGGTCTTGGCTCAGACATCCAATAGTCGTGATATCTCTGTGTTCTATATCACTTACATATTATGAGACAACTGTGGTGTCTGACGTGTGACTAAAAGATTGCAGTAAACAAAATATTCATGTATTGTGTCATTGTGCAGGACACTTCATCTTTATTGCTTAGTACATGTTATACCAAAGAAAACGTCGTGATTGAATTATTTGTGACTGTGACGTAGAGCAATGACGTAGGGCATTAAACACATAGTCATGTTTCAAGCATTTGTGGCAGATAAAACTGTTTCAAGTGTGACAGCTTCAGTCATAGCAGGAATTTCAGAACCTTTTGAACAGCTTACATTTTGTTTTGATAAAGGTGAATGAACATCTAACATAGAGTATTTTAATCATTTAACATTAAATGTATCTGCGTTTACTGGTGCTAGTGATTATTTACCGTCTGCAGATAATAGGTAGCTGCATATATACTATATTTTGTTTGCAAACACTTCACGAGAGCGATATGCTTTGTAAAAACAAATAGTTTAGCACAGATATTGTGCACACAAATAGTAAGTTTGCATTAAAAGTGCATTACACTCTAATTATGAATTAATGCGTGTGACCTTCGCATTTAGACCATTGACTATTGTGTCGTAAACGCTTTTTTGTATAAATAACATTGAATTGAAACGGAAAAAAAAACGTATTGATTTACCTGACGATGATATCTGGACCACCCATATATATTATATATGTACATGAGAAGCTATTAGCTTCAAAAATATAACTAGGTGTTAACTTTTAGCGTCACTTACAATATAAGTTGATCGTTTGCATGTGTAGACTATAATCAGCTTCTTTTTGTTCAAATAGTCACCTTAACAATATTACCGGTAAACTGACACAGTTCTTTCAAAATTGTGGACTATTAAATGATTCCGATTGCTGTGACGTGGTTTTTTGTCTATGCTCTAATGTATTAATGGTTAGTTGGACTTTATCTAGGCTTGCACAGATAGTGATCTGGGACAGTCAGAACAAATTGTTAGATTTACCTAATCTTTAAGGTCACCAGGGCTAAATATAACTCTGCGAAAAAGGGTTTGTCTGTACTCTATCTTCTTAACCAATAGCCAGAGTTTGACCAAACTGACACAGACACAACCTTGGGAAGACCTTTTTGAATGACTATGATTCGGTAGCATTGACCTTAATTCCAAGATCACCAGGGTCAAATAATTCTTAATGTTGGTGGGGGTGACAGCTCCATCTAATGTTATATGCTTTTTCATTCCTAACTCCCCTATTTTGGCAATATATTAAACAGTGTCTACCCTGTAATACAAAAATACAAATCATTGATTTGATCATCCCTCATGATTTAAAGAACGATCATATTATTTTATACTTTTTGACAAAGTGCTATCAAAGCAATGAGCCATGCCTAAACAAAAGTGGCGGTAAGTGTCTTCATAAAAACAAAACATACGATAAGACTGTTTCCAGAAATCAGTGTATCAGTTAAAAAGTGGGGAGGCATATTCAACTCTCCCCTTACACACTCTCCGCCGTTCTTTGTATGTTTGTCTGTATGTCTGCCCCCTCCTCTCTCTCTCTCTCTCTCTCTCTCTCTCTCTCTCTCTCTCTCTCTCTCTTTCTCTCTCTCTCTCTAATATGACTCACATTTGCTAAATTTTGTTGTGTTTGCCTTTCAACCTCAACGTATCCAAAGACTGTTTGTAAAAAATAATTATATTGATACGAGTTAGATAAAATGTATACTGTATTCCGTTTTCGGACTAGCATCTAAAGTGTTTCCAGTGATTTTCAGTACTCTCAGTGCTTTGATAAGCATGAATTGAATGATATTTCAGGACGAAATTTGCAGAAAAGTCTTTTTACGGTATTTGCTGCATGCGGAACCGACTGACAGTTACCGTTTTATGGTGTAACATCATAAGCACAATAATATGAGAAATAGTTTTATCCGGTTCCGCATGCAAACATACATGCAATTGAGCCACGAAGTACACGAGGTGTTTGGTTTTACCATAGACTTAGTGGTAAGTGTAATTGATAGGGCATGCGTTAAAACCTAAAATTTATCATAAGATACATTTTAATGAAGAAAATGAATTATGGACATTGAACTAGAGATTCCAGGGTATCCTTTGGTAATATGTTGGGGGGATTCCTTTACAATCGATTTTTTAGTGTAAAATAGGGCCATTTGTAATACCAAAACGTTACACGTCCATTTATTTTCCGTCTTCACTAATGATGTCTTAAAGACATATGCGGCTATTTCCAATGCGCACCTTTCCCGCGTCTGCAAACGGGGAAAGTTGTCTGGGTCCTGTCTTTCGACCCTTAACGGATTCGGATCAACACAGCTTCCGATATTCTTATGTCATATCGGTGTTCCGACATTTTCTTCACAAAATAACTAATTAAAGTGTGTTCGAAATATCTATTGACATCTTTTCAGAACTGATCGTCTCAGCACCAAAGACAGATAAATGTAGCTCAGTCGAAATTAAACGACGTACACAATAACCCTGGTTACGAATACGATAGTGGCCGAGTCTATACTATTTGTATGGTTATTTAGAGCGGCGCACGACCTGACCTCGTGGCCTAGTGGTTAGCGTGTGTGGCTACAAAGCCAGAGGACCAGGATCAATTCCCGGATGCGCACATATTTTCAGTGTGTTTTTACTTTCTTTTTTAACAATTTAATGCTAAATTACTTCATATACTAGTAAAATGGCATCATCAAAACGAACGAAATGGTCATCCCCGAACTTTTTATATTGAATTACGCATGAAACCTATTGGGGTGGGGTTAAATTTGGCCCTCTGGAAAGAGAATTTGTTCGGTGACCCCAGATTTTTATTCTTTTTTCTGAAAGGTATTATAATAGTCCATGAATTAAAAATATTTTTTCAAGATTTTCAATATCAGATTTTTTAATACATGATTTATTCTAAAAACAAATTCCATTTTTTGACGAATGGTCAAAATATATCATGCAGTATCTTGTCACAGCATGGGATAACAAGTAAACATGCACATTTTCTTAAAAGTTCGAGGTCATGGGCAGTAATTTAAGTTAAAAGAAAGACGCTGGCTGAAGATTACAACCGTTTTAGCTCGATAATTAGGACTAGTGTTATCATTTTATATTTCTAGAAAATTGGTCAAATGCTGTAAACTTCAATATGAGATTCTGGAAAAATAAGCACGGTGACATATCCTTTTTATTTCATAAATGGATAGCCCATGCATAAAACAAACTGTATGCAAAGTATTGAAAATATTTCAATATGGGAAGTATTTAGTAGCATATGTCCTTAACTGAGATGCACTTGTAGGGCTCTGAGATCAATGCAGGCGAAACAAAACAGGATTTGCATCCTAATTGTCTTGATAGACGCCATATTTAAAGCATACCAGCGGTTAGACAATGCTTACATGCATACGTAAAAATACCACGTGGGTTCACGAATTATGAGCATTTTCACAAATTGCTGGTGCATGCGCGGATCCAGAAAGTATTGCCAGAGTGGGTCCAACTTTGACAATGCTTTTTTGTTGACGAGAGGAGAGATGATTCAAATGCCACAATATGCGGGCCAACATCGGCCCGCCAGCGAAACCGCTGGCGTGCCGATGATGGCCCAACATTCAATGCTGGCTTGGTAGCCTTGTGCTTTTTCAGGGGATCGAGACCAGTATTGCTATGAAACTCTATAATTTTGTGAATTTTCAGGGGGGAGGGGATCCAGGTCCCCTGTCGCCCATGTAGTGGACAGACTCACATAGTGGATATAGTGCACACCTACGGGGTCGTGTAATTGTGGTTTTCAGTTGCATTATACAAGTGATCTTCAGTAAGATGAAAAGAACACATCAGGTATCAGTGCGTGCAGATAATGACAGTCTGTGACCGTTTTTACAACTTATTGACTTGATGGAAAGTACTGAAACAGATTGTTAGGATTATTAGGATTGGGTTATTTCCTGTAAAATGCCTATTATGTTTTACAGCCTCCTAAATAAAATGATTATCATGCGACCTCAGCTCATTTATGTATACTTATTTAATGGTCTGGGTTACCCCTGTTATTACTTGACTTTTCGCTTACTGTAAAGGCGGCGCCTCATGAATGCGTAATTAGAACTGCTCAACCTTAGGCATAGGTTAAAGCTGAAAATGAGGCGTGGTTTTATTCAAAAGTAACTGTATCATCTTGCGCCATTATCTCAGTATAGACGCAAAACACATTATTTAGTCCTTAAAACGTCAGCAAAACAATTGCATCTGAAAATGTCTATTAAACATAAGCATAGAGGCAAACATTGTGGACCCAGATCAGACTGCTCCTGTAGGAGCAGTCTGATCTGGGTCCGCACTGTTTGTCTTTGAGGCTTCACATGTTTTAGTGGACAACAAAAGCATACATTTTGTGATTATGCGCTTTAAGGGTTATTAAATATGAGTTCGGTGTGTATACGGTTAGGATTTTCATGAAATGCACGAACGTTTGCGCGGCCCAAGCAACTTACTAATTCTTCACCAAATTGTAAATAGAACCTGATTTCTCTTGTTTAGCAGATTAAATAGCCGAACCACGCCCAGATATGAATATTAAAGTTGCCGCCTTAACAATAAGCGAAAAGTCAATTAATACAGGGGATACTTGGTTTATTGTGTTTAAGGACATATGCTGCTACATACTTCCCACGTTAAAATTTGTTCAATATTTTGCTTCCCCGCTCGCAATAATCGTGAATGTACATATAGAATAGATAATCCGAGTTAAGGCCACTTTCATATTTCACACGAGATTTAAAACTTGGAAATTGTGTATATCACGTCCTTTCGATTGACATATATATCTGTATTTGTACTGAGACACATATTTCGAACACAACATCGACCTGTCATAAGAATATTTGAACACTGTATTGGTGGGAATTCGTAAATGGTTTATAGACAGGGAAGTAAACATTCTCAATTGATGTCCTAGTTATCCAACCAAGTAATTTTGTGTCTGGATATTCTGTATAAGTCTTTAAGGCGATTGAAAAGTATTGCCTCAATAACCTATCGTTTTCAACAGAATATGTTGATGAAGCATTTAAGCTCCCATGGTAGAATGCCCTATTCTCCATCAAGATGCTAAGGAATCGAATCCATTAGACGTTTAATATATTCAGGCAAACACATATCTTTAGAGCATATAAAAGGAAAAGGCCAATGAAAGTTATAAAATTTAGGCATAAATTGGCTCTACAGAAAAGGATCTGTAAAACATCAAATAGAGCTATGATATTCAGGGGAAAACTTCTCCATGGAAGCGGATTTGGAAGACGACCAATGAGAGTTATGATATATAGGCAATAATTGGCTCCAGAGAAGCGAATGTGCAGAAATACCAATAAGATTTATGATATTCAGACAATAATTTGCTTCAGAGAAGGGGATGCGCAGAAATACAAAAGGGAGTTATGATATTAAGACAATAAGTGGTTCCAGAGAAGCGGATGTGCAGAAATACCAATAAGAGTTATAATATTCAGACAATTATTGACTCCAGAGAAGCGGATGTGCAGAAATACCAATAAAAGTTATGATATTCAGACACTATTTGACTCCAGAGAAGCGGATGTGCAGAAATACCTTTGAGAGTTATGATATTCAGACAATAATTGGCTCCAGAGAAGCATGTTAGGAACAGGCCAATGAGAGTTAAGATATTTTGGACAGATTTGGCTCAAGAGAAGCGGACCCTGAAACTGCCATGAGATGATTATAATATTTATGCAATAATTGACTCCAGAAAGGCGGATATGGTACACTGTCAAATAAGAGTTCTTTTGACTCCAGAAAAGCGATAATGGGTACACCGTCAAATGAGAGATCTCGTATCCAGACAATAATTGACTCCAGAAAAGTGGATATGGTACACTGTAAAATGAGAGTTCTGGTAGCCAGGCAATAATTGACTCCAGAAAAGCGAATAGGGTACACTGCCAAATGAGAGTTCTATTATCCAGGGAATAATTGACTCCAGAAAATCAGATTTGGTACCATGGCAAATGAGAGTTCTTGTATCCAGCCAATGATTCACCCCAGAAAAGCGGATTTGGTTCACTGTCAATTAGTGTTCTAGTATCCAGGAAAAAAATGACTCCAGAAAAGCGGATATGGTACACTGTCAAATGAGAGTTCTGGTATCCAGGCATTTATTGTTTACAGAACAAGCGATGTGGCACACCGTCAAATGAGAGTTCTGGTACATGCATCCAGACATTTATTGATTCCTGAAATACGGATCTGGCACACCGTCAAATGAGAGTTATGGTATCCAGGCAATGATTGATTCCAGATAAGCGGATCTGGCACACCGTCAAATGAGAGTTATGGTATCCAGGCAATGATTGATTCCAGATAAGCGGATCTGGTACACCGTCAAATGAGAGTTATGGTATCCAGGCAATGATTGATTCCAGATAAGCGGATCTGGTACACCGTCAAATGAGAGTTATGGTATCCAGGCAATGATTGATTCCAGATAAGCGGATCTGGTACACCGTCAAATGAGAGTTATGGTATCCAGGCAATGATTGATTCCAGATAAGCGGATCTGGTACACCGTCAAATGAGAGTTATGGTATCCAGGCAATGATTGATTCCAGAAAAGCGGATCTGGTACACCGTCAAATGAGAGATCTGATATCCAGGCAATATTTGATTCCAGATAAGCGGATCTGGTACACCGTCAAATGAGAGATCTGATATCCAGGCAATATTTGATTCCAGAAAAGCGGATCTGGTATACCGCCCAATGAGAATTTTGATATCAAGGCAATAATTGGCAACATAGAACATGCGAGGACACAGAAAGTTTGTGGTAAGAGGGGATCGAACATTTTTTTAAGTAATGAGGGGAGTGAAGATTCAAATACCACTACGACAACATTGACCTGCCAGGGAAAGGCCAAATGGCGTTTCGCTGGCAGGCGGATAATCATAATGGCCCATCATTGAATGCTGGCTTGGTAACTTTGTGATTTTTCTGGGGACCTGGACCAGTATTGCTAAGAAACCCTTTGGCTGTGTTTTTTTAAGGAGGGGGTCCGAACCTTCTGCCCCCCCCCCCCCTCTAGATCCGTGCATATAAAGGTGAAGCTTGCAGAAATGTCAATTATGAATAGGATATACAGGCTATGTAATGTTGTCACAAGGCGATCATTGACCATAGAAGCGTATCTGGCAGAAGATCAATAAGAATTCGTATGTGCTCTAGAGGAACGGACCTGCCAACAAACAAATGATGAGACATGTGTGCGATAAAGAACAACTGCCTCATGGGCTGGCATTGGCGTGGCTCCCTTTACGCAGCTGCGTACGTGCGTAATAAAATAGTAACATTCAAGGGAGATCACTTTATGTGGTAAAAATGAGTTTCCATGCCATGAGGAACTGCTCTGGGAGCAAATTCTTTGCTTTAAGAGAAGTTCCCTTGATGAAAAGGGACGCAATTGAATTGTATCATTGCTTGATACAGTAGTCCCCCTTTGATGTGCGTAACTTTTCAGCGTTCTTGCGACGCCATATAGTGGCCTTTTGTGCAGAAAGGGTACTTATACGCCGGGCGATTGCGTAAATTGTTCACATTCGTTAAAAAAACATTCAAAATAATTTTTAAATACTACTAAAACTTTGATAAGGATCACTTTTATAGATTTCCATAGGGTTAAATGCAATAAACCTAGCCCTTTGTATTTATTGGCACTGGATAAATTTTGGTGTTTTTCTTTAATTTCATGGTAAATGCGACTGTTTCACGCTGAAGCTATTGTAAAATGCATATCACATAATGGTTGGTCCAGTGTGTGCCCGTTGGTCAGAAAATGCAAAATATTGAAAAGTGATTATTTTGTCCAGAACCTTTCACATCAGTAACAAACGGGATTCAACCAAATATTTGAAGGTTCAAAATGTGTTCCTCAAACACATTTCATCTTTCTGATCTTTTTAAATAAGGGAGAAATAAACTTGAATTTTAGATGGAATTTCGAAAATGTAATAATTTGCTTTTTTTTTTTTTTTTTTTGACCCACGGGCATCCATGGACCGTCTAGTTATTGATTTGCATTACAAAGCTGTAGCTCATTGTATTTTCAATTACCACTTATAAGTTCGTTGAGTTTTAATAAAACGTCGAACGTAATCGGGTGCCAAAGGGTTAGGATCAGTGTACTGAACCCTATGGAAATCGTAGTGAGGCTTATCAAAGTTTGAGTATTGTGTTAATCATATTAATCACATGCAAACAAACCCTCTTTTCAGAGTTTGTGAGGTCAGATTGAAGGTATAATTTCGTCTACAAAATGAGCTAGAACCTTGAATTTTGATACTACATGTAGCATATATAGCTATCAAACTTTCCAGATAACTTATAACAAATTTAACCCATTTAAACCGAATGTAATTACCCACTCTTATCTCTTATCAAACGGGCTCATTTCAATATATTTTTACATTCTTATTCAAATTCTGAGAGAATATTCTGGAAGCACACGGTGGAGATTCTAATCAGACGGTTTGCGGCGTCTGGTCTGTATCTCCACTCTATGCCTATATCCCACAAAAAGGAAGCTAGGCGTAAATGGGTTCAAGACACTAGTCAGACCACACGGATGTCCAGACTGTTCTGATCTGTAACTTTGTGTATCATACAACAAAACAGACTTTCCCACGACATTTCTCAAATAACAATGTATTTTTATTGTAGAATTATTATGGCGCTGCCAAGTCTATATTCTCGGACAATCCCTTGGGATTGAGCTGTGGCATGGTTTGTCCCACTAGTGACTTATGCATGGGAGGATGTAATCTCTATGCCTCAGAGGAGGGACCGATCAATATTGGAGGACTTCAGCAGTTTGCCACGGAGGTATTATACATTTTGTTACTGTAAAAGCGGTACCTCATGCATTCGTAATTATGACTGGTCAACCTTAGACATAGGTAAAAGCTGAAAATGAGGCGGGTTTTTTTTAAAGTAGCTGCATCATCTTGCGCCATTACCTCAGTGTAGACGCAAAACACATTATTTAGTCCTTAAATCGCCAGCAAAATCACTGCATCTGAAATTGTCTATTTAACGTAGGCATAGAGGCAAACATTGTGGACCCAAATAAGACTGCTCCTGTAGGAGCAGTCTGATCTGGGTCCACACTGTTTGCTTATGAGGGTTCAAATATTTTAGTGGACGACTAAAAAACATTTTGTGATTATGCGCTTTAATGGTTAATAAATGTGAGTTCATTGTGTATACGGTTACACAGTGGGTTAGGCTTTTCATGAAATGCACGCACGTTTGCTTGGCAGATGAAATAGCCAAACCACGCCCAGATATGAATATTAAAGTTACCGCCTTTACAGAGAGCATAAAGTTCTATTATACGTAAGCGTTGCTTTTATATACTGAGGGAAAAATGTTTAGCAATAAACTTTGAGAATTCACAGTTTAGAAGAAATAGGACTTTTAATTTCATAGTGTCAAAAATATATGTTGACAAACGTTCACGAGTACGATTACATTAACAGGTTAACATTGCACATAAAGTAAAGTCTGATTTTATGCCCCCTTGCTAAAACAGCTTATCTGGCAATATTGCGAATAGTTTTCAACTAAAAGTTTCATTTTTCTGTCAAAAGTTTAGATCCAAAAGCAAGAAAGTGAAAAACGGTTTAAAACTCAATTTCATGTCCACCCTTTTCGTACAGTTTTCTGTTGAAAATCGTATTTTTCCAAATTACCTCCCTTTCATTTGAATAACGTTTGAAATTAAAATGCTCAGCAGATCAAATCCTCACTATGAGGTCGGATTTTGTTTCTTTTGACAACTTGCGGGTTGCCATTAGGCCATTTTCAAACAACTAACGTGTTTGTGAACCTGCCAATTAAAAAGATCTAATGTTTCAAAGATCGCCTTTGGAAAACCCCATTATAAATAATTGCTAAACTTTTTTCCCTCAGTAAACATATTCGGATGCCTAATGACAAGTTCTTGCAATTTCGCCCTGAAAATCGAGAAAGACTATTTAACCACTGGATGCCGAAGGCTAGTTATAACTCTCTTCCAGCAGATTTTGTCATTTATTTCAAGTCGTGAGACGTCGTATTCTTTCACTTACAATAATCTGGCTTATGTATGATCTACATGCTTAAAATTAAAACACTGCATCAATCAATTACAAGGCGCCTTTAGTCATCTGAATTTCATATAGTTTGATACTGAAGTACCACTTTTGAATTTTAGAGCATTTCATATTATTACATTGAATTGTAGTACAACATATGAGCCGTGGCTTGAAATTTCCAACAATGTTGTATGTGCGTCCATCAAAGCCTCAGATCAGCCTGCGCATACGCGCAGTCTGATCAGAGCCTTTGCTAGTCGCTTGACTATGTTATGAGTGTTAAGCTACTGACCGAACATCATTTGGCGTTTCTATGCTTAAAAGGAGGCTGTACAGGCTTGTCTGAGCCCACACTTGTCAAAATGCCACATTGTTGGAAATCACATGTCACGGCTCATATGTCCTTAAAAATAGCTGTTGTGCTGTATGTTTTCTGCAAAAATGACAAGGCAACGTAACACATAGTTCGTAATTCGGATTTAAACGCATAACTTATGATGCTATTGTAATAAATCTGATCTCGTCGCGAGACAACCTGACTTTGTTGCATGCAAAAAAAAACAGGGCGCAAACCAGTCTGCGCACTCAAGCAGTCTGATAAGCGTATTTGTTTTTTCGCTTATTGGAAAAGGAGAGCATTTGCTCAGTACTAGTGGTAGTGTGCTTGTCTTGAGATCGAGGGGTTGCGGGTTCGCGCTTCACCGGCGTCACTGCGCTGTGTTCTTGAAGAAGACACATTAATTCTTGCTTGGTACTGGTTCAACCCAGGGAGACCCGTCCCGACATAACTACAAAATTGCAAAAGCTTATTGGAAAGTATGATGTCAAAATTTGTACCATAATATGGTATATTATATAATTTTCTAGCTCGTCTCTATTACTCAGTCGGAAACCAGAAGACAAGTTTTCTCGTAATGAGGTGTTTATCAATTTCGTGCAAGGCGGTTCCAAGATCAGCGTCATTGTTTTTTATACACGGCGTCTTATCAAAGCAGACTAGTTTGAATAATATAATTAGTCCTAAGCCCTCAGGACCAGCGGTTTTACATCGAATTATCACTAACTCGAAGAGAAAGGAATTATAAAAAATAGTCATTAAAATATATAGCAAAACTATTAGTTTTTTTTTATTATTATTTCGTATCAAACATACAATGTATATTCTGAAAAAAAAATCATGATTAATAGAAAAAAAAGTTCATAAGTAGGTCATTTTATTCTAAACTCAACATACCCCAAACTCCGACTTATCGAGT
Source organism: Loripinus fragilis (assembly GCA_964019695.1). Taxonomy (NCBI): domain Eukaryota; kingdom Metazoa; phylum Mollusca; class Bivalvia; order Lucinida; family Lucinidae; genus Loripinus; species Loripinus fragilis. The sequence goes on from OZ026518.1 coordinate 23,320,690, forward strand.
TTTTTGTAACCTGGACCCAAATCAAATCATTCTTTATTTCTCCCAGTCCAAGTACATTGGCAACATGAGGTACAATAAACAATAATGGTTACAATATATGAGGCATAAATGAAATAACATGAATACAAACATTGTTGCATGCATATAGTAATACTCGTACATATAATGGCGTCTTACAAATTTATAATGGAGCAGTATTACGACGTGAGTAGTGAATGTGTTTAGAGACCAATAGGTATAATGATAAGAGAGAGAGAGAGAGAGAGAGAGAGAGAGAGAGCAAACGCCCTATTAATGGCGTATTTGCTCTCTCGCTCTTTCTTTTCCCGCTGTAAAGCGTGGAGAGTCAAATTTCTGAGTTCATAAGATTTGGAAAAATAATGATTGTTAATAGTAATTAAGGCAGTTTTTGACTAATAAATTTGGGCAGGTCGGGTTATTACGTTAACTAGGTCAGAATATGGTTCAGTAATTAAGCATTTTGGTTTCTATGCTTTTCTACCAATAATGATATTATTGAGGTTACTATTGGGGGTTACCTCCGTTTAGAGATTTCTCCCTAGAGTATCCTCAAGGGTCATTTTGGGGAAATTTATCCTTAAAAGTTATTTGTTTGGCAAATGTTGTCTAGAAAGGAATATCTCACGTTACATAATATATTGCATAGACTAGTATACAGATATCTGTAAATCTGTAAATGCATTTATTGTATTATCAGATTATGTGTACAGAACAGAACATATATTTTATTGACTTAAACTCTACAGTTTCTCGTCATACATACTTAGATATTACAAAAGATTCTTACATGGTCACAATAGATGTATACATGGATTTGACAACAAAGTTATAAATGTTCACAATATATAGCAAAAGGATGTCTGTGCTCCAGATTATAGCTCAAAAGTTGCATTTTTTGTGAAAATAAATCTTAACTCTAAATTTACTATTTAAGTGATAACGTTACTAAACTAATTGTTCAGTCAGACTATCAATCATTATAGCTGTATTAACTGGAGGCTGAGTCCAGTTCTACTTGTGAAATCGAATTTTAGTAAGTAAAAAAATAAATTCAAATGTAAAAGAATAAAGTAGTTATAGGATACCTATTTTGTTTAGAAAATAGTGTATGTATATCCCTAGATCCGATCTTGACGAAACGAAATACAAGAGGGGATCAAAGGATAACATATAGTGATATTAGTTATAATCCCAAGATTCAATCTTGTAAAATACAAGAAAATATCTTAGGATACCACCTATTATTCCAATAATTCATGGATAATTCAACATGTTTTTCAATAAACATTTTCTGGATAAATAAATAAATAAATAAATAAATAAATAAATAAATAAATAAACAAATACGATGTCAGCTGAGACTAAGGCTAAATATTGTTTTAAAGACTCCAAGTTTTAACAGAATATTGACCTGTGAAAATATATTTTGGCTTTTGCGCAATGAAAAACACTTCTAGATCCGCCCCGTTTAAAATCACATTTACCTGTGCAAGATTCCCGTGCCTTCCTTGTGTATTGATCACAAAGGAATTTCATTCATATCGTGTGCGTAATACTTTCCAAACCAGACAGTGTAAACTCAGACGAAATACCGACTTTTGCGGCATTTCGTCTGAGTCAACAATGTATGAAGTGTTTAGATCGCAAAAATAAACATCTAATGTCGTATATAGCTTCAGCCCTTAAAGTTCAAAGCAATATAAAATCAGCATGGAAAAAGAGATTACATTCAAGTAGTGGTAAGTGTTACATGTGTGTTTTCTTCTCATATTTACAAGGTATGCCTATTTTGAGGCATTATCAACCCTGAAGCGTCTGCAATAGTACATCCGTAGCTGTTGTCTGCACAATTCGTCCGCTACGTATATTTTTCTATTAATATTTATTTGTCAAGTACATATGCAAACAGTTTGGTCACAGATCAGATCGCTCCTATCGGAGCAGTCAAATCCGGGTCCTCACTGTTTGTGGCCAAAAAAATATCATAAGATTTCAGCAGACAGCAGGACAAGTAAATGTCATTTAATGTGATTGGAGCTCCAGGGCGAAGATTTGTGCTCCGAATGCGTCGCGTAAGCTCGATAGACTGTCTCGGCGAGGCTGTTCTAGCGAGCACCCACGCTCGCAAGCAATGATAACAATGTATACTACGCTCATCAGGTATATTGGGGTAATTTCTAACACTCATTATAACCCACCGACTGATTTTTGCCCAGGTCACACATTCACGGATCACCTCGCCGGTTCTACTACGGATTAAATCTCACGGATGACCCAGGAAATGCCAATTTCCGTAGTCCGATATGGATGCACTATATACGTATGATTAAATAGTACTACTACGTATGATTACGGATGCAATACGGAAAGCTACGGACCAGTACGGATTGCCACGAATGATGCCGGATTATATCCGTGGCTAATCCGGCGTCCAGTCCGTGAATGTGTGACCTGGACATTTACCACTGTGGCAAAACCATTCCGTGCGTAATAAGGATAAAGACAGATTAATAAAAATGGATTAAAAGATATACATCACCACCATACAACATCTCCACGTCAAATTTTACCTGGTATCGATGTCTACCACTATCAGTCGCTACCATGGCTAGTCGACTGGTACAGGTATACATCGCTCACCTACGCAATTAATTAACAAGAGTGTTTCTGAAAGAGAATGCTTCGGATACAAACTTAGCCAAATTTTTCACTATTGTTGTATTTGTGCTTCGCATCAAAAGAGTGAATTTATACACACTTGGACGCTTGTAATAATATGGTCGGATGTATTTTTCCCGTAACTGGTTATAAGCTGGGCAAATCGCAACGAAATGGTACTCATCTTCGATATGTGAGCCGTTACAAAGAGTGCAAAGGCGTAACGCACGGTCAACTCTATTCTTTGAGTACCGTCCCGTTACAATGCGTAACTGATGGGCAGCCAACCTTAGCTGGGAAATACCTATTCTGAGCTTATATGGCAATATATCTAAATAGCGCTCATACACCAGCTCCCCTATGAAATCTTTATATAACATAAGTGAACTACTCCGATTTATATCATTAACCCAGGACTGCTTAAATACATCAATAACTCTTTGAACAGCAAGTGAAAAGTTTTCAGATTAATCAAACCCGGATTACACCAAGCATATGAAAAACCATAAGTATCCAACAATGTTTTTACATTACTAGCCCAGTTCCTGGCACCTTTACCACAAGCTTCAACCATGTTATTATAGAGATATGACACAAGAATATTATCCGATGATACAATACGACACCAAAATTTTATGATACGCACATACCTTTGTATATATAGAGGGTATCGCCCCAAATCACCATAAACCCCTAACGAACAAGTGGACGACCTAACCTTCAGTATTGTTTTACAGAATTTAAGATGGATTCTTTCTATGGATTTACACTTTCCAAAACCCCAAACTTCAGACGTCAAACTTAGGATGGATCCCACAAAGGCATCAAATAACTGACACATAACTTTAGGACTTAAGTGATAACCTCTAGTATTGGATAAAAGACAGTTCATCGCCCTTAAACCCTTCCCAATTAACATTTCCTGATTTAAAGCAAACGTACCAGTATAATTAAATACAGTGCCTAAATAGTTAAAATCATTTACTACTTCTAAATGTATGCCATTGTATGTCCAAACCTCATTTTCTTTCAACCGCCCCCTTTTTCTGAACACCAGTACCTTAGTCTTTTCAGTATTGACTTGTAATCCCCACTTAGAACAGTAAATATGCAAAAGATCAAGGCCATGTTGTAAATCTGCAATACTGTTGCCTAAAATTACCATATCGTCTGCGAAAAGCATCAAAATGAAAGTAATATCATCTAAATTTAGACCACAATTTGGGTCAACTTGTAAAAATAGCTCCAAGTCGTCAACAAACAAGGAAAAAAGTAAAGGCGAAATTACCTCCCCTTGTTTCAGACCAATAGCGCATTCAAAGAAATCAGAATAAGAATTGCAGGCCCTAACACAAGCTTTAACCTGATTATACATATCCTTAAAGATTCTTAACATTTTACCGTTAATTCCGAGTTTAAAGAGCTTAAACCATAACCCATTTAAATATACACTATCAAACGCCTTTCTAAAATCAACAAAAGCACAAAATAATCTCCCTTTTTCATTTAAAACCTTCTGCACAACAGCATGTAAAACAAAAACCGCGTCAGTTGTTGACCGCCCTCTACGAAAACCAAATTGTGCGTCTGAGGTAGTATTATTATTTTCCGCCCAATCAGCTAGACGCTTATTTAATACACCAGTGAAGATTTTTGAAAAACAACTAACCAAAGTGACCCCTCTATAATTATTAACATCATTCGGATCATTCTTTTTAAATAACGGTACAATAATACCTTGGGACCACTGAGCTGGAAAATGGCCTGAATTAAGAATTCCATTGAACAGGTCGACAAGATGACCCAAAAGTATGTCACACGATTCGATAAAATACTCATTTAAAAGTTGATCGCCTGCAAAAGCTTTATTTCTTTTTAATTTCTGGATAACATCGCGGATTTCTTTTGACGTGATTGGATTATCAAGCTCAGAAAAGTTACAATCATCATTATCGAAATTATGGGTCGAACAAAAGCTCTCGCTTTCATCATTTGTGGTGCTCGAAAGATTACGCTGCATGTCTGAAAAGTAATTGAAAAAAGAGTCTAGTGAAATATTCGGACTGTTTTGTTTATTTTTTTTGAAAAGCTTCCAAAATTCCTTTGGCTTTGCATGCCTTAATTTTTCAATATCGCGCACCTTACGAAAATGAAACGTTCTTTTCTTTCTCATAGTAAGTTTTTTATGATTTGACCTTAGAAGGCACATTGCCTGTCTATTTTCATCAGATTTAAAGAAATTAAAACTACGTAAGGACTCTAAATACAATTGTTTTGCTGTTTTACATTCTTCATCAAACCACTCTGCCTTATCATATATCCTATTTTTATAATGGTTAGACGATGGGCCGCTTTTATAAGTACCTGATTTACAAAATAAAGGTTTTGCAACATCATTTATAATCTGTGTAAACTTTTCAATACATGAGTTAATTGAAGATTTGTCAGATGTATTAATACAATTAACTACCTCATTAAAATCAGCCAGCCTACCAATGATACCTCGACGAAAGTCGTCTCGAAGTGATTCTCTCCACTTAATATTGGTATATCTATAATGCATATTTTCGTTCTCTGATATGTCTATATTGCATCGTATATCAAAAGCCATTGGCGCATGGTCAGACCACTCACAAAACGAGCCAATTTCAAAATTGGCAATTTGACTGAAATCATGTTGGTTGAGGAGTAAATAGTCAATAACACTACTGCCAGTGTTACATGTGTATGTGTATGTACCAACTTGATGGTCACTGCCCAATCTACCGTTAGCAATGCGCAGTGAAGTCGCTTTACACAAATCAAGCAATTTAACACCATGTGAATTACAAATGTTATCCAATGAACGCCTCGGCAACGGTACATCTGGCAAATAATCATCATTATCGATGCTACCAACATAACGGTCACACACAATATAATCTGGGCGTGTCCCATTACCAACCAATATCATTAATTATTCTTCAGGTGTTATGGAGGCCCTGTTACTGAACAGAGTCACACATGCACACCTGAATGAGAGATATTAGTTCATGCAGCCCGAAGACAGCCTTGCCGAAATCGAAACTCAAGATCTGAATCTAGGCTGCATACCCTTTTATTATAGTTTTATTTTTTTCTTGTTCGAGATCGTTACAACAAATGTGCTGAACGGATTGCGTGAATACGCAAGCCGGTCTGCATCTTTGTTGTCCTCATTCTTCATATGTAGTCTCATAGAGTTAGAATATTGTAATACTATTCTTAAGAGTTTAAAATATCTAGGCAATGACGTATATGTTATTATCGACCAATACAGTTATATAGCGGTTATGCACTCTTGCAATTTTCATGGATTAGACATTTAATTGAGTTATGTTTAAATTTGAAACAGATCAGAACAATAAAGGCCCGGATCAGATTGTGTGATTGCGCAAGCTGGTCCGGGCTGTTGCTGTTCGCATACAACTAAGAGGGTATACTTCCATGGTTTCATTTATAATTAATAAATTAACAGAAACCTGAGATAATCTATGGCATACTCGTGTTCAGCATTTAACTACGATGTGTTTAAATTTGGAACAGATTAGAACAGTAAAGGCTCAGATCAGATTGTGTAATTATGCAATCTGGTCTGCGCTATTTCTGTTCACATACAACTAGGAGAGTATACTGGTATGCGTCTCACATCTTCCGTGGTTTCATTTATAGTTCACAGGTAGACAGTAACCTGAAATAATCTACGACATAATCGTACTTGGTATTTAACTGAGTTGTGTTTAAATTTGGAACATATCAGAACAATAAAGGCCCAGATCAGATTGTGTGGTTACGCAAGCTAGTCTGTGCTGTTGATGTTCACATACAACTAAGAGGGTATACTGGTATGTGTCATACCTCTTGCGTTATTCCATCTATAAGTTACAATTAGACAGTGATATGAGATAACTATGACATATCGAACCAGCTGAGGCACTGATCAGGCTGTGCGAGTGCACTGGCTGGTCTGTAACTTTGCTGTTCTCATAAACATCTGAACACAAAGGCATTTTAACGACCACTTAAGAATCAATATGAACATTTGATCCCTGTGAATTCAGATGGGCCCTCTCACGCGTAGCGTGGGACTGTCCATTATGAAATCTATTGGGTCACAGATGGGGTTTCTAAACTACGACGTATTTGTTCCAGAAGGTTATTTAAATCTTAGCAAGCAATGCAGATCCTGATGAAATGTGGCATTATGCCAATGTCATCTGGGTCCGCACTATTTACTAATGCCTTCATTCAGGGGCCTACAGTATACTAGGGGCTAATGACGATACTGGGACAGTAGACATTGAAAACAAGTCATCACAGGTCAATGCAACAAAGACGCCGGTCAGGCTGTATTAATATGCAGCCTATCCTGCATCTTTGTTGCTTGCAATTAAAGTTTCAATTCGTTTACGGATCGAGTAATTGATCCTTAACAGAGGTGTAGATGATTTTGATAAATTTTGCTACTGCTATTAGTACTTTTGTATTTTTACTGTTCATCAGATTTTCATATTTCAAAACGTTTGGCTTTTGCAAGTAACGTGCTCTTAGAAATGCCTTTCTCTGTTCTGCTAACTTATTACAACTTAATAAGAAGTGGAATTCATCACCGATTTCGCATGTGCATAGGTTACATTTTCTATCACAGTATTCAATATTATGCCATCTTCCTGTTTCCACAGGAAGCTTATGATTCCTTGTTCTAAAACTGACGAAGTATCGCATATACTGACTCGGCAATTTTGTCAAGTATGTTTCAAACTCGAATGTGTGTTTAAACAGCCTATAATTTGAGTTTTTGTCAACCTTTTGGTACCAATCAGATAAGAAAATATCACACATTTTCTGTTTAAATGCTTTTGTTAGCCACGTTTTGTTTATGATGTCATGTGAATTCCAAATGCCGCTAAAACCAGCATTGTCCAATAAGTTCTTGATGCTATGTACCCATTTGAAACACATTGATCTGTTTGTGATGTTGCTAAAATTGTAAACACTTCTGGCTGACAGGTATATTTGTGAAGAAAGTGTGTTAAAATTTTCAGGTAAGACAAGTTTAGCCCAGTAAGAGATCATTCTAGTGTGTATGTCAACATGGATTGGGTAGCACCCTGTCTCCCCATAAACAATATAATTAGGTGTACTTGTTTTTAGGTTCAGTATGTATTTTAGAAACTTTAACTGCACACGTTCGATGATTTCAAGATTTCCAAAACCCCATACCTCACAGCCATAGAGAAGTATGGGTTTAATTTACTTGTTGAATAGCTCAATTTGAATGTCAACGGGCAATTGCATGTTTCGACTCTTGCGTAACAAACTGTATAATGCACGAGAACCTTGCTCAGCTATTTGCTTTTTGGTTGCGAGGAATGAATTATTTTTACTAAACAAAATTCCAAGATACTTGTATTCCTTAACAATTTCTAGCGTACTATTGTTAAGTTCAAATGAATAATGAGGGAGTTTCCCCTTACTAAAAATTAACACTTTTGATTTTTGCTGATTGACAGTTAACCTCCAGAATTCACAGTAGTCTGCATATATATTAAGAGCATGTTGTAGGTCATCTGCTGAGTCAGCCAGGATAGCAGTGTCGTCTGCATAGAGCAAAATGAATACTTTCAAATATATAAGCAATGTTTCATCAGATGGATGTTCTCGCACACGTATACCTGCAGCATGATGGGCTTTAAAATATTCTTCTAAATCGTTGAGAAATATTATAAATAACAAAGGAGATAGGTTTTCCCCTTGTCTTACACCGATGTTGCTGATGAAGAACTCTGTTTTTGTATTGTTTACTAGTACACATGATTTTATGTTTTCATAGATTTTTCTAATAATGTGTAAACACTTGCCATCAATTTTATGATAGACTAGCTTTTCCCATAACCCTTCCCTCCATACTCTGTCAAATGCTTGTTTTAAATCTATGAAAGCACAAAATAATTTGCGTTTACCTTTGCAAACTAAGTCGATCAAGCTGTGTAGTGTGAATATATGGTCAATTGTGCTGTTACCTTTTTGAAAACCAGTTTGACAGTTGTTTATAATTTCATGTTGAATTCTATTATTTAATGCAGCTGTGAAAACTTTGCCTAGGCAGCTCAACAATGTAATTGGGCGATAGTATGCAGGGTCAAGTGTGGACCCTTTATTTTTGTAAATGGGCTTGATCATACCCAGAGTCCAGATTTCGGGGATCATTCCCGTGTCGAAAATTAAATTAAAAAGATTTACTATGGTTGGACAAATGGTGTTTGAAAGTGATTTTAAGTGCTCGTTCAAAAGAAGATCGATACCGCTTGCCTTGATGTTTTTTAAGTTGTTTATGACTTTTATAATTTCTTGCTCAGTGAATGGTCCATTTATGTATTCATTCGAGTTCTCGTTATGCTGATTATTGGCTGTTGGATTACTGTTGCTGTTGGGATCATTATTTGCACTTTTGAAGAAGTTGAATAGTGATTCTGCGCTTGCTTCAACTGTAGTGTTCTTTTTGCCATTCAAGAGTTGCCAATACTTTCTTGGATTTGAATATTTTAGTTGTCGTATATTTTTGATAGTTTTTCGTTTGTGTTTTGTGTAAAACTTTCTGACAGTGCGTTTGTATGCTTTACTTGCTTTTGAAAGATTATTTTTGGTTTCGCTGTCCTTGCGTAATTTGTATTGAAAGCGTGCTGAGTGAAATTTTTTCCTTGCAATTGAACATCTATGACCAAACCAGTGTGTTGAATTTGTATCACCTGTACATGGTTTTCTTGAATGTTTGTACCCAAAACTTGTTTCTGCATTTACAAAAATAATATCGTTGAAATTCTCAACTTATGTGTCTAAGTCTGTTTGTGTTATATGTTTATTTTCTTGGCACTGCAAAATTGTTTCATTGAGACTGTTTAATTTTTCGATATTGAGATTATTAACAAATAATTCAGCCTTATCTTGCTGCCATAGATTTAACTGGGGGCTTGGGGTATCACTCGTGATATTGTGCTTATTAGCGCATTGTAGCTTAAAGTCGAGCGTAAGAGTAACAGGACAATGCACATCTGAAAACATTTCACAAAATTCCCCAACAAACAAGTCATTTAAATAGGGTACTAATTGAGCAGACGAGATGAAATAGTCGACTGTGCTTGTGTTTTTGCAGGTATGGCTTCCCATACCGCCGTCTACGCCCACTCTTCCGTTCAATATAAACAAGTTATTGGTTTTACAAAAATCTATCAGTTTATAACCATAGTTATTTATTCCAGTATCAGCGTTTGTCCGTTTCAGCTTCACATTTTTATTGCTTTCAAAGTAAGATATTTCTTGTTCATATTCATTTGTTAAGTCTTCAGAATTAAAGTGTTTAAGAATAAATTCGTCAGCTTCGATATAGTCCTGTAACTGTTTTGATCTAGAATTAAAATCCCCAAGCAAGAGTACATTCGAAATCCGGTTATCCATAGAATATAATTCATCTTCAATTTCTTGATATGGGTATTCTGCAGAATAGTCCGAGCCCTCAGGTGGAATATACACTATGCCACATAGGATATCTTCAGTTTTGGTTAATTGTTTTGATATTTTGAACCATATTACGAGTTTTGAACTTGTTTCAATAATTGTAATATAAGGTGTCAAATACTGCTTATATGCTAACGCGATACCACCTGATCGCCGTCTCGAGATGTTTTTTCGGTGTTTATAATATAAAGTATATCCCTTTAAATCAATATCATCAATTTGATCCGTTTTTGTTTCCTGTAAACCGATAATGTCGTGTTCATTTACTAGGTTTGTAAATTCGGGGAACAAAGTTTTTGCTCTGAGGCCACAAACGTTTAAGGTTAACAAGCGTAAGTTCGAAAAGGCATTTTCATGCAATTTTGTTTGAGGCGGCGAACTAAGTTCATTCGATAAATGACCTCCTACGCTTTCCTATTCGTCAATATCAGTTCTCGTGGTTTCTGATCTGTTCACATTGGTGTCCATTGTTTCTACGTTGTTCGTGTTGCTGCGCGACTCTGTGTCCTTGCCAGCCGAAATATCAGTTATCTGTTTACGTGGGGTGTTGTCTCTGTCACGTGACTTTGATCTGGGGAGAGTGTTGTCCTTTTGTTTTTTCGGTGACCCTTCTTCGCTAAGTGGCGATAGAGTTTTATGTTTTTGTCCTGGTAAGCGTTCTGGGATATAACCACTCGCATTTTCATGTGAAGTATCCGATAGACAGGAGTACTTGTTGTGTGTTGGTATTGGTTGTAAATCTTGTCGTCGTGGTGTCTGTCTAGTTGTAGCGCGTGCGCTGAAGCGATCTTCCAAGGCTGGCGAAGCTTGCGGTTCAGGCCACCGCTGATAGAAAGAGGTAGTTTGTCTATTTGGTTTAGAATAGGATGTTCGTTGTGGCGGGGGTCTAAATTCAGGATCATTTTCCGGTATGTACAATTGACCGTTCACATAAAGCTTGTCCCGCACTAAACTGATACGATTTTGCGGATTTGATTTTAGTCTGTACATAGCAGAATATAGTACTTTTCTGCGGTCCTCAATTTCCTTGGGAAACTGTTCACGCACTCTATAAGTAGAATTTGGTCGGTTGTTCAGCACCATGCCAGCCTTTCGAATCGTCTCGCGATCAGTGAAACGTTCAAACTTTGCTACGATCGGTCTAGGTTTGTCCGAGTACCTCCGTCGAGCCCCGAGTCTGTGAACTCGATCAAACGCGATGTTTGTCACGGCATCAGGGGACCCTAGTGATAACTCGTTACTCATAAATTGTCTCAGGGTCTGTTCTGCATTTTCTTGTCTGTTTGCTTGACCGGAAGAAAAGGGTTCTGTTTGTTCGTTTACTTCTGGGATCCCAAAAAATATCAAATGTTCTTGCATAGAACGAGTTTTGAGTTCGAGAAATTCTTCCTTTAGACCATGGTAGTTTGACTGCATATCAGTTAATTGGGATTTAAGAAGTTTATTTTCATCTTTTAATTCTGATATTTCAAGGAAATTGTTTGTTTTAAGGTCTGATAATTGTGTGGAAAATTTCTCATTTTTTTTTGTTAATATCATCAAAACTGTCGCTGTTATTCTGGCAAAATATCTCAACATCTATTAACCTTTGGTTAAACTCGGTATTATCTAGTTTGATGTTTGTGATGTCTGCTCTCACTTTGGATAGGTCACATTCTATTTTGACCAACTTTCCCAGAGTATTTTCCATCGCGGATAGTCTAGACGACACCGACATAACAGTATTATCCATAGTCTTGATCATGGTCATTAATTCACCGTTATGAATCGGGTTATGTATGGCCGTGTTCGATTGCTGGTTCTGGCTACAATTTTGGTTCACATGTTGGGCCATTTGCATATCAATAACGGTTTGCTGAGTATTGTTGACTTGTGTTTGGTCCATATGCAATGCACTACCTAATGCACTACCTTGGAAAAAAAGCCCCATGTCCGTTTACATTGTCTATGGCGGTTGCACTCATATTTTCACATATGCTGTGTTCTAATAGGTATCGCTGCTGCTGTTGTTGATGTTGATGTTGATCATTTGTACCTTGAATTACAATGCCTCCTTAAAGTTAAGGAAGACTTAAGTAAAGTATTGGGTTTTCAGGATGCGAAAAATAACGTTTCAAACTGATTAAAATCAAAATAGTTTCGTTTTTTTCTGTAGATCACAATGCTATCTTTGACCACTAGAACTGCATCGATCCAGGCAATTTATTTTGCATCTAATATAGCATGTTGAAATATCAATATTTAACTTAAGTCTTCCTTAATTTTAAGAAGACATTGTAATTCCGGGCCCAGGCCTCCAGGATATAAAACGGTTATCATTCTCAACTCAACAATTGTTGGCATTTCAACATTTTTTTAAGTTTGTAGCATGATAAGTACAACATCGGAGAGTCTGAAAGCAAGAAAAAGCTTTTGCTGAGTTGAGCATGAAAGAAGTTATATAACCTCTGGGCCAGTTCGCTTACACATTACTTGACTTTTCGCTTACTGTAAAGGCGGTGCCTCATGAATGCGTAATTGGGACTAGTCGACCTTAGGCATAGGTAAAAGCTGAAAAGGATGCGTGGTTTTATTCAAAAGTAACTGTATCATCTTGTGCCACAACCTCAGTCATTATTTAGTCCTTAAAACGCCAGCAAAATAACTGCATCTGAAAATGTCTATTTAACATAAGCAGGGAGGCAAACATTGTGGACGCAGATCAGACTGCTCCTACAGGAGCAGTCTGATCTGGATTCGCACTGTTTATCTATTTATCTATGAGGCTTCAAATAGTTTAGTGGACGACAAAAACATACATTTTGGGTCGGGTATGAAAGCCATGACCGCGCCGCGCCAGGAGGCGCGGCCGCGCCGAAAATTGCCGCGCCAGAAATATATTTTTCCCTTCTCGAAGCACAAAGAGGTATAATTCCAAATTGTTTTCGCTATATCAACTGCAAATAGTATTATTAACAATTGCCAATAAAAAAAATATTAGTTTTCCCGAAATTATGATTTTATAAGCAATTTGACTTGTGCCAGGGTTATGAAAGACCCTGCCGCGCCGCGCCGTGCCACTTAAGTTAATGGCAGTTTACTGTTAGTTTTTTAACAGTCGATAACTTGAATATATGTCCTGGGTTTTTTATACTAGAAATGTGGGGAGGGGTGATTCTAAGTGGGTGTTTTGGGCATACAATGCGATATAATGGAATATAATAACAATAATAATAATAATAATAATAATAATAATAACGCACATACTCGATATGCCATTTTTTCATGGGTTGTTAACCGGTCAGTTTAACTTGTTCACGGTCCCCTTGCATCAGACTATAATGAAAGGGTCATCATTAAATGATTAATTAAGAAACCTGTATATTCCTGACTGATCAAGAATATATAGAACCTCATGGTACAGTGTGATTCGAAAGAATGCCAAAATTGGTTTCATTTTAAGTGTGTGGGCTTGACATCAGCAAATGATAGCTTACTCTGGGTGTGCAGCGAATGCAGAAATTAGTTCCAGGTTCATACATGTATATCATTTTAATGTCTTGCTAAACATTTTTTCGTACCTACATGTTCTTGGTTAAGTTACATATATGAACCCGAGTCGCTACCGATTAGCGCATCCCAGTGTAGGGAGGGTCTATTTTATACTTATTCAACAATATGTATACTTAAGATTATTGTGAAGGTTTCATATGAACCTCAGCCGCTACCGATTAGCGCATCCCGGTGTAGGGAAGGTTCTTATTAAAGAGACTATGTCTGCAACTATGAACATTTTTCGATTTTTTTTTATTTTGTTTTTAAATCATTTGTAAAAGTAGAATAGCGCATCCCGGTGTAGGGAGGGTTCCTATTAAACTTGTATTTTTTCATTTTTCGTACCTACATGTTATTGTTAAGGTTTAATATGGACCCGAGTCGCTACCAATTAGCGCATCCCAATGTAAGGAGGGTTCCTATTAAACTTGTACACCCAGGTAAACCGCATGTGTAGATCTCGGAGGGTGTTGGCTACCGGAGGTAAACAAACAGAATATGGATGGACAGGGTCTGTATTTATCCATTTTTATTTCTTATGGAGAGTTTCTTGGAGACGAAAGCAGCAAACAGGTTGATTCTTTATTGAATAATAAGGACTCGGAATGTGTTAAATGCTTTTGATATATGTCCGTAGTACCCAGGGCGGCTTTTCAAATGGCAATTGCAATATTTTCAATGAAAAAAGGCTATTCTTTATTTTCTTTTGATCATAGCTGGAATTACACCAACCTTTGACACAAATTGCGTGTGCCGCCACAATTCTATATCATTCTCGTGCATGATATAAAAGAGCCATGCCCCCAAAATGCAATTTAAATATCAATATTTGAAATTTGCTTAAGGTCATATCATTTTGATGTTAAGCAAAATGTGCAGAGGTAACTTGACGGCTGGCATGCTTGCTATCGGAGTGACAGTGGTTTTGATTTCGGAGATTGATACATACTGCCACACACTTAGTGCCTGAATCTGATATAGTTTAAGCGTGCCAAGTTACAAAAAATGCTACAAATGGAAGACTACCAGGGAACGAAATTCAGAAGACAAATTGAGAGGTTTTGCAGCTGTTAAGTGTTGTAAAAAGCGCTCATCTTCAGTCAGGGGCATGCATGTTTTGTCTACAGGCTTCGCACAGGCTTGAAAAGTACTTGAATATACAGGAGTGTCTTGAAAACTCCTTGAAAATTAAATTTGCCTTGCAAAGTACTTGAAAAACACTCAAATACCTTGAAAAGTCCTTGAATTTTATCATTTACAGGAGGATTCAACAGTGTTTTGGAGACCTAAAATAGTATCAAATTGTGGTGCCTTTATTTGGTGCAGCATATGCTGCACCAAATAAAGACACCTCAATTTTATTCTAATTTTCTTGAACTAATATCTTTAGTAATGGACTCTAGCATTTCCGGCGTAGAATTTTAACGTGTAAATCATTATTTTTCTTAAGTTTTCAGTCCTTGAAGACAGTAGAAAAGTCTTTTAGGAGTCCTTGAAAAGTCCTTGATTTTTACACAATCTCGTCTGTATGAACCCTGGTCTAGTCGGTCAGGGAAAACGTGTTTTAATTCTGCACTGATACATTTAAGGTGAAATCAGTATGCTTGAATTAGGAAGGGAATATGATAGCAAGGTTAGTAGGGTGGGGTGGCGAGGGGATGGTCCCTGAAAGAAGGTAAGAACAAGTGCCAGATCTATACCCATTTTCTTACCTGGCAACGCAGTGTATTAACAAAATGCGCCAACAGGGTTACTAAATGCAGGTTCACATTGCTGCACCCCCGCCCACCCTCTTTATTTATTTATTTTCATATGTGGCATAGGGTGTGCCCATTTCTTGTACCGACATCTATCTTTGCACTGATACGCTTTCTTCGATTTTGTAAAATTTTAGTGAGAAAATGCACATACTTATACAAAAATACCAAATGTTCCCGAATGGGCAAGCTAATGTGATGTTGTTATCATCAATTAATCATGCGCGGATCCAGAATGTTTTGTCAGAGGAAGTCTAACTAAACAGACACCGTTCTTTTAGATGAATGGAGTGAGGAATCAAAATACCACTAAAAGCGGACCATCATCAGCCCAACAGCAAAACGCTGGCGGAGCGGTAATTACCCAATATGGAATGCTGGCTTAGTAGTTTTAATTTTCCAGGGGATCTGGACCAGTATTGCTAAAGAGCCCAAAGGTTTCCGACTTTCCAGGGAGGGGGTCAGGACCCTCTGACACTCCTCTCTGGATCCGCGCATCTTAATCTTAGTTGAATGCACCGACATAACTGAAAAATTGTTTACTTGGATGTTAAGAATAAGATAAAAAAAAACACGTAATAATGAACCCTGTAGTTTGCATACGTTTTGTAGCTGTACTCTTTTCGCCATTGCGACAGTAAAATAAAATACCACACGTATTTAAAAGCAATTTACCTTTTTTGGTCTGTTGTCACTTCATTCTTAAAAGTATTAGTATACATGTAAGCTTATCTTGATTTTCACTGCATATTTGTATAGGTGGACAAAATAATCCATATAACAAATACCCGTAAAATTTTGAAGATATTGCAGTTTCGGTGGTAATCCGTTCTGTTATTTTATCTTTTAACGTTTTTAAACTTTACATAGTAGTACAGGGCCCGGAATTACAAAGTCTCCTTAAAGTTAAGGAAGACTTAAGTTAAGTATTGATATTTCAACATGCTAAATAAATTGCCTGGATAGATGCAGTACTTGTAGTCAAAGATATCATTGTGATCTAGAGAAAAAATGAAACTATTTTGATTTTAATCAGTTTTAAACGTTATTTTTCGCATCCTGATAAATCAATACTTAAGTAAGTAATGCTAGGTTTACACTATGTTCCCGGCAGCCACGGCAGTCACGGTAGCCAGAAACGTAGCTCGCCGTTGTGTTTTAGTCATTTTTGTCTTTGTGTTCAAGTTCTGTTAAGTCTCGCTACGTTTTCTCACGGTCTGTCAAGGTCTGCCGTGACATAGGCTATATATATTAAATAAATAAATAAATAAATAAATAAATAAGGCTCGCCGACGCGTCAGGGATGGTTCTACGTTTCCCCCCGGCCTGCCACATTCTGTTGGGACCTCTCACATTTTGTTACGTTGCGATCAAGTTCTGCTACGTCTATCAAGTTCTGTCAAGGTTTTCTATGCTTAAACGTGGGCGATGAATGGTGTTTATCCCAATATGCCCACGGTATTAAGAGGAGGTTCACAAAGCTGCTGCAATCGGCAGCAAGGAGGCCACCAGCAGCTGTATAGAAGAATGATCGTCTAGCAGGAAGGTTAAAGACGGATGCAAAGTGTGGGCATGGTTTTCGGAAGAACGAATGCAACAATTGGGATATTTCTCACTTTTTATAGCAACAGAGCGTCGCATCGAATATGTTAACGCATTTCAGACCGCCAAAGCTCTTCGAAATTGTTCGATGAGAGTCTTGAAACAATAACACCAGTCATTGGTATCAGCATTAACCCTTTGTACTCTAGTGACTCATTTATGAGTATTTTTTAAAAACACAGAAGATTCTAATGAAATGACGCACAATGCAGCATTTTATCAATGTCTACACTGACTGATCTTCAGAGAAATAAATGCAATATTCTACCACGGGAAACTATAACCTATGACCCCTCTATAATACAATGAAACTACCCAAGTCTTATTGTATTAAACCGGAAGAAGAAGAAAAAAGGTACAAGGTTTAATTGCACACACTAATGCACGCACGCACACAGATACATTCGGTAATGATTATTTCTACCTTCGTCACTACTTTCCTCCTCAGATGCATCTATCTGAGATTCTTAGATTCCATGTTCAGGTTCGAGCTGTGGGGTCGGGTTAGGACAACGTGGCAGACCGCAACAGAACTTGAAAGACCTTGACAGACCTTGGCAGGCCTTAGGTTGCCGTCTCGTAACAACCCGTCCCGCTGCGGACATACTCCAAGTTGTGTTAATGTCTGTTACGTTCTGTCACGTTTCGTTGCGTTCTCCCCGTTCTACTACGGCACATTTAAGTAGGCCAATCCCGCCGTGGCTGCCGCCGTGGCAAATTTTTTGACTGTTTAAAAATCTGTCCCGGCGATCACGGCAACCACGGCGAGCTACGTTTGTCGACCCCGTTCCCCTGCGTTGTGTTACGGCCACCCCGTTTCGTCCACGGTGGCCGAAATCGTGACTGCCGCCGCCGCCGGGGACATAATGTAAACGTAGCATAAGTAACTCAGTAAGTCTTCCTTAACTTTTAGGAGGCAGTGTAATTTCGGGCCCAGGTCCTCATATCCCGGTAACAGCAGCCCAAGCCCCCACGATGGCATCTTTTAAAGCAATATTATTTGAGCCGCAACATGAGATTTCCAACAATGTGGTATGTGCGACCAGCAAAGGCTCAGACCAGCCTGCGCATAAGCACAGACTGATCAGAGCCTTTGCTTGTCGCTTGAATATTATATGAATATTAAGCTACTGGACGAACATAATTTGGAGTTTCTAAGCTTAAAAGAAGGCTACACTGGCTCGTCTGAGTCTATTCATGTCAAAATGCCACATTGTTGGAAATCACATGTTGCGGCTCATTAGTCATTCTGTAAGAAGCAATAAAGATGAGTTGTATATCTTTAAGATATTTTTAAAAGTTTCACACCGGATAACCGGCAATCGAAAAAGTTAATACGATCGACGAACGTAGATCAAAGATCGTTCGAAACAGTGTTTTCGATTGCCATTTGTCGCCCGAGTTTTCGATTGTCATTTGTCGCCCTCGCCCGACTGGCGACAAATGGCAATCAAAAACACTGTTTCTAGCAAATTTCCATATGCATAAAACAACATATATTTGTAACATGTTATATATGTGTACTTATAAAAGCAGATACATGTAGCTTCCCATTTCTGTAAAATCGAATGTTTAATTAGATCTTTCTGCAACTATTTGCAGTACGGCTTTAAATTATCTTTAGTTCAATAATTGTACCTGGGTGACGTCCTTTTCAGAAAGAGATGGGCAATCGGAATGTGAACTACATGTAGCTGTTATTCATTAAGAGTTTGGGTACAATATATTTTAAACAGATCAAGTTTAGTAGTTTTATAGTTGTGATGTTTGTTCTATTATCTATAACAGAGGCTCTCCCAGGAAGTATCTGTTCCCTTGTTCTTCTTAAATATTGACTTGTTTCCATATTTCATGTTTTATTTATTTCCCTGTTCTCTGACAATATTGTTCCCCTCAATTTGGCACTTTCCCTTTCCCTAGAATAAAATGGCTTGTACAAATACACCCTAACTCGTGAGAGGGCCTCATTGTTAAGGCATACAGAGAACTCCTCTCTCAATTCCATGATAAAAATGTTTCCCTGCTAATAGCACGTTATTACAGTTCTTTACCATCGGATGACATACTTGGACTTTGACAGAGGAGGACTGAACATGGGAGTCGAACACTCATTTCATTATATTCCCGTACTGCTCATGATATTTTAAGTTAATTACCAAATACATTGGAGAGAGAGTAGAGTGTGAGAGAGAGAGAGAGTTAGACAGACAGACAGAGACAGAGAGAGACAAACGACAGAGAGAGACAGAGAGAGAGAGACAGAGAATGAGATAGTAGAGAAAGAGAGTGTAGAGGAAAAACGAGTAGAGGTAGTGCGAGTAGAGAGAGAGAGAGAGAGAGAGAGAGAGAGAGAGAGAGAGCGCGAGAGAGAGAGAGAGAGAGTAGAGAAAGAGCCAGTAGAGGAAGAGGTAGTAGAGAAAGAGCGAGTAGAGGGAGTGCGAGTATAGGGAGTGCGAGTTGAGGGGGTGTGAGTTGTGGGAGTGTGAGTAGATGGAGTGCGATTAGAGAAGGAGAGCGAGTAGACAAGGAGTGCGAGTAGAAGAGTGCGAGTAGAGAAGGAGTGTTTGTAGAGAAGGGGTGCGAGTAGAGAAGGAGTGCGAGTAGAGAAGGAGTACGAGTAGAGAAGGAGTGCGAGTAGAGAAGGAGTGCGAGTAGAGAAGGAGTGCGAGTAGACAAGAGAGACAATAGAAGGAGTGCGAGTAGAGAAGGAGTGCGAGTTGAGAAGAGAGAGTAGAGAAAGAGATAGTGAAGAAGGAATGCGAGTAGAGAAGAGAGTGTAGAGAACAAGTGCGAGTAAAGAAGAGAGAGTAGAAAAGAGAGAGTAGAGAAAAAGAGAGTAGAGAAGGAGTGCGAGTAAAGAAGAGATAGTGGAGAAAGAGAGACTAGAGAAGAAGTGCGAGTAGAGAAGAGAGAGTAGAGAAAGAGTGCGAGAAGAGAAAGAGAGTAAAGAAAGAGTGCGAGTAGAGGAAGAGAGAGTAGAGAAGGAGTGCGAGTAAAAAGAGAGAGTAGAGAAAGACAGACTAGAGAAGGAGAGCGAGAAGAGAAGAGAGAGTAGAGAAGTTTTACGAGTAGAGAAAGAGAGAGTTGAAAAGGAGTGCTAGTAGAGAAAGAAAGAGTAGAGAAGGAGTGCGAGTAGAGAAAGAGAGTAGAGAAGGAGTGTGAGTAGAGAAGGAGTCCGAGTAAAGACGGACGGCGAGTAGATAAGAGAGTAGAGAAGGAGTGCGAGTAGAGAAAAAGAGAGTAGAGAAGGAGTAGAGTAGAGAGAGTAGAGAAATAGATAGTAGAGAAGGAGTACAAGCAGAGAAAGAGAAGGTAGAGAAGGAGTGCGAGTAGAGAAAGAGAGAGTAGAGAAGGAGCTCGAGTAGAGAAGAGGGAGTAGAAAAGGATTGCGAGTAGAGAAGAGAGTGTAGAGGAGAGTAGAGAAGGAGTGCGAGTAGAGAAGAGAGAGTAGAGAAAGAGAGAGTAGAGGAGGAGTGCGAGTAGAGAAAGAAAAATTAGAGAAGTAGTGCGATTAGAGAAGAGAGAGTAGAGATGTGTGCGAGAAGAGAAAGAGAGAGTAGAGAATGAGTGCGAGAAGAGAAAGAGAGAGTAGTGAAGGAGTGTGAGTAGAGAAGAGAGCGTAGAGAAAGTAGAGAAGTAGTGCGAGTAGAGAAGGA
The DNA here is from genome assembly GCA_964019695.1 of Loripinus fragilis. Lineage (NCBI taxonomy): Eukaryota > Metazoa > Mollusca > Bivalvia > Lucinida > Lucinidae > Loripinus > Loripinus fragilis. Next base: position 23,341,451 of record OZ026518.1, read on the forward strand.
GTGCGAGTAGAGAAGAGGGAGTAGAGAAGACGGACGAGTAGAGAAAGAGAGAGTAGAGAAGGAGTGTGAGTAGAGAAATATAGACTAGAAAAGGAGTGCGAGTAGAGAAGTGAGAAGAGAAGTAGAGAAGGAGTGCGAGTATTATAGAGAGAGTAGAGAAGGAGTGCGAATAGAGATGAGAGAGTTGAGAAAGAGAGAGTAGAGAAGGAGTGCGAGTAGAGAAAGAGAGAGTAGAGAAGGAATGCGAGGAGAGAAGAGAGAGTAGAGAAAGAGAGAGTAGAGAAGGATTGCGAGTAGAGTAAGAGTGCGAGTAGAAAAGAGAGAGTAGTGGGAGTGCTTGTAGAAAATAGAGAGTAGAGAAAGAGTGCGAGTAGAGAAGGAGTACGAGTAGAGAAGAGAGAGTAGAGAAAGAGTGCGAGTAGAGAGTAGAGAAGGAGTGCGAGTAGAGGAGAACTGCGAGTAGAGAAGGAGTGTGAGAAGAGAAAGAAAGAGTAGAGAAGGGGTGCGAGTAGAGAAGAGGGAGTAGAGAAGCAGTGCGAGTAGAGAAGGAGTGTGAGTAGAGGAGTGCGAGTAGAGAAAGAATGCGAGTAGAGAAAGTGAGAGTAGAGAAGGAGTGCGAGTAGAGAAGAGAGAATTGAGAAAGAGAGTGTAGAGAATGTGTGCGAGTAGAAAAGATGGAACAGAGAAGGAGTGTCAGTAGAGAAGAGAGAGTAGAGAAGGAGTGCGAGTAGAGAAGGAGTGCGAGTAGAGAAGAGAGAGTAGAGAATAAGTGCAAATAGAGAAGAGAGTGTAGAGGAGTGCGAGTTGAGAAGAGAGAGTAGAGAAAAAGAGAGTAGAGAAGGAGTGCGAGTAGAGAAGAGAGAGTAGAGAAAGAGAGAGTTAAATTTATGCATCAAGTGAAATCTGATTAGACCGTACAGGTGGTCGTCTAAACATCTGGTATATTAATTGCATTGCTACTTGATCCGTCACCTTCACAAAAAGGTATGTGTCCATTTCTTAGTATAATATTTTGGCATGTTGTGTTACTGCACTGTTACTTTAATGTGATGCAAAGGGCTAAATAGATATGGTAGGCTAAAACAAACAAAACAAACTAATGCACAAAAACACCCATTCACTGTTGAACAAAAGCTCTAACAAATTGGTTTATTTAAGCTTTTTTCTCCTTTGATATGTTCCCTGCCAATCGAACCACTTGTTTTTGAAAGTGTTTGAGTGTTACACTTTTCTTTCCGTATGCGAGAGCTTGTTTAATGAGCATAATCAATTTGCTCTTCTCCGTAATCAATGTTAACATGCACATGCCTTCCCTCCGACAGCTACCCAACATACCTCCGAGCGGAAAGCTACCCATAAACATGATACCACCGTCATGAAATTGCAAAAAAATTAATGTTTTACATGTATTTTTGAATTGTATTTGACTGATTCATTCCAAAGAGAGGTTATACATTGCAGCGGTGGCTGTGAATCAAGTAAAAATAAAATAATAGATATGAATATTAACTGATGAATTCGAAATATTCGTCCAAATTACTGCATTTCCTAATTCAAATGCAATTTAAACTCGAACAGATAAAGTTACGAAACATGTAATGTTTTCAGAGTTATCATCATTCTGTATACTATCGACCTATATGTTGTTCTTATCCCTCAAAACGACTCTAAATGAAATAAAATCGTCTCAATACAGACCATGTCCAACCTAAAAATTCTTTGTTTACCTCCGATAGCCAACACCCTCCGAGATCTATACATGCGGTTCACCTGGGTGTTGTATTTTATCATTTTTCGTACCTACATGTTATTGTTAAGGCTTAATATGGACCCGAGTCGCTACCGATTAGCGCATCCCAATGTAGGGAGAGTCTATATTAAACCTTTTCAAAAAAATGTATACTTAAGGTTATTGTGAAGGTTTCATATGAACCTAAGCCGCTACCGATTAGCGCATCCCGGTGTAGGGAAGGTTCCTATTAAACTTGTATACATGTTCTTGAGAAGGTTTAATATGGACCCAAGCCGCAACGAATTTGCGCATCTCAATGTAGGGAGGGTCTATATTAATCATTTTCAACAATATGTTGTTTTTCTGTTATTCCCGCTTTGTATACAAACAGTTTCTAAATTATTCTCATTTCATTCTTCGATCCAGATATTTATCTTTATGTTCCATCATGTCCATTATATCAGAAGTTGAAGAACACTGAAATTCGTGTTCTATGTTTCCTTTTTATAATTATATATAAGTTGTTAAAAAATCTACTAAAATATGCTGGATATGAAGGATGGGCACGTGACGAGGGTTGTTTTTTTTTTGTAATTGTTTTTACCGTATTCGACTTAATACGCGCAAATGGTTTATTTTAACTTATAATCGCATGCAAGTTTGAAATTATTAAAGTATCCACTATTTGGCAGTTTTGATCTTGATGATCTGAAGCCAGCTAATCTGTTCACCTACATCTTTCATATAGAAGCATTTATGTCATTGTGCGCCTCTTAAGTCAAATACACTTTACGTATTATATGGGCCTCAACCAGAGATAATCCTCTTTCTAGTGTCGAGGCCCAAATATAATACACAACATATATAACCAAGACGAGATGTTAGACTTCCAAAAATTTGCCATGTGCGATCGGTAAAGGCTCAGATCAGACTGTGCATCCACATATACATATAAACTTTGAGCGGGTCCGGGGGTTTTATAATTTTTTTCATGCTCAACTAAGCTAAGCACGAAATTTTAACCGCTCATAAAAAAACTAAACTATGGATAAATGAAGAAGTTTATTGCTTTGAGTCTCACAGATATTATATTTATCATGCTAATAAATGTTAAAATGCCAACAATTGCTGGCATTTTAACATTTATGAGCAGGATAAATTTCGTGCTGAGTTGAGTATGAAAAAACGTTTAGAACCTAGGGGCCAGGTCCTTTGTACGTTGCCTGACCAATTTCTAAAGGCAAAAATACGAGCATCTCAACGCAACAGGAGTCTGCACAGACTTATTTGAATAAACCATGGTCGGAATGTCAATTTTTTAGAAATCTCACATTGAGCTCATATTGTACACCTAACTCACGTATGGCTCCTAAATGGGGTAGCTTCCAAGTGGCAGGAGCTGGACATCAAACAAAAATGATTTATAACACTATCCCATTAAACATATAAGAGGGCAACCATCGGCCCGCCGCGAAACGACAGTCGCTAGTGGGTCGAGGATAAATAAAGAAAACGCTGTAACTGGGATATGGTCTTTGGTAAATCATTTTTCTTTGATGACTAATTGCCCCACAGGTAAATGTAAGTTTAAGTCCCATCCATTCAGAGTTAGAAACTTATAAACTTATACATGTATTTATATTTTGAATGCATCTCACAAAGCTTCTGTTATATTAAATCATTCTAATAGTAATTAAATTGTAATGCAGTGTGTCAAATGAAAACAAAGTGTAATCACAACTGGTGTCAAATCAATATAGACCGCTCAACATAAAAGGGGCCTATTGCGTGTTTTGGGATCTGTTTTGCCGTTTGTATTAATGAAAACATTATTTCCCAAAGCAGGAAAAGAAAAATAAGAACCATTATTCGTTCTTATCCTCATTTCTACTTAAAAAAACATGATACTCGGGTCAGGTAATTTTCAGATAACTGGGAAATACTACCTAATGCAAGTGGCACGGCACGGCGCGGCAGGGTCTTTCATACCCCTGGCACATGTCAAATTGCTTATAAAATCATAATTTCGGGAAAACTAATATTTTTTTTTATTGGCAATTGTTAATAATACTAATAGCAGTTGATATAGCGAAAAAAATGGAATTATACCTCTTTGTGCTTCGAGAAGGGAAAAATATATTTCTGGCGCGGCAATTTTCGGCGCGACCGAGCCTCCTGGCGCGGCGCGGTCATGGCTTTCATACCCGACCTACATTTTGTGATTATGCGCTTTAAGGGTTAATAAATGTGAGTTCAGTGTGTATACGGTTAGGATTTTCATGAAATGCGCGCACGCTTGCGCGGCTCAGAAAGCTCATTAACTCTTCGCCAAATTATAAATAGAACCTGATTTCCCTTCCTTAGCAGATGAAATAGCCGAACCACACCCAGGTATGAATATTAAATTTGCCGCCTTTACAGAAAGCGAAAAGTCAATTAGTACATAAGCTGGCATATATGTTTGCAGGTGTTCAAGACCATGAAGATTCCTCAAATACGAGATCCTCAGTTACCTGCCCTTAGTGATCTTCCTGATAGCTACAAGGTGAAGGTTGCATTATTAGGGTGTGGCCCTGCCAGTATCAGCTGTGCGACATTTCTCGCGAGACTTGGTTATTCGGACCTTACCATATTTGAAAAACAAACATATATTGGAGGCTTAAGGTAAGTTTTGGCTGCCTGCTGCATAGTTCTAATCAAACAAAAATTGCGGATGTAAAATATTCATATTTTATAATTCATCAGTTTTAAAATGGTTCGGGTGCTCAAAAGAACAGTCTCATTGAGACGGTTCTTTACCCACAACATGTGTTTTGGTGGTTGAGACATAAGAAAATTAATTATTAATTACATAGAGGATAATTGTTTTTTCCTATGTGAATACCAACTATATTTAATCGAACGCAGTGAAAATGCTGATATTTCACCTCATAAGATGAAAAACATTTGGTATATACCAAAAAAAAGTAAATTTTCTTTTTCTCATTATTTTATACTCCATGGAGAATCGCAGACACCAACGCCTATCTTTTTCCTGATCGTTTCTCGTCCGAGTATGTTTATTGCGTAGAACATTGAGTTTTCACTAAGTTTGCACCTAGAAAATGACTTAAGAATAACGTTTAAACAAATGAAACATAAGAAATCGGCATTTAAAGAAAGTATTTCAAGATTGCCTTAGGACAGACATGACGTCCACACTAGGGCTACACCAGGCCAACCGGTAGTGTCATTAGGTTTTTAATTGACGTCATAGCATGCGTAGCGTTATTTCTGACATATGCCATTTACTTAAAACCATTTAGGAAAAAGTCCCAGTCCTAGAATTATCAAATGCCTTGTTTTGCGGATAAATTATATAGATCGCTCGCATACAAAAAGTATGTGTACAGAGCGAGGCTCAGACCACAAAACCTATCGCCATTCTGAAAATGCCATTATGAGGGTTTAAAAGGGGCTATTAATAGACATGTGCGCCCATCGCAGCCTCAGATCATCATGTGCATCCGTAACTGGCACACCTATGGCCACTAGCACCGTCTTACTTTACATCAACAATGGTTGGCATGTATATTGTGTTTCTTATGTTTCTATTCGTGCGTTCCACTTATCAATAATGGTTAATTTTACAGAAATTATCACTATATAGGCCAGTGCATGAACTTTTGGTACTAACACCGATGATGACGTATCCTGCGTGCCTATAGGTCTAATTTTGTTCACTTCATCTACATCCATACTTTGTATACACATACGTTAGCAGCGAAGGCTCTGTTGAGTTTGCGCATATGCGCAAACTCACATGAGCCTTCGCTGCTCGTAAATGCGATAAGTACCAAAACTCTCATGTGCTGGCTCGTGTTTATATATAAACAAGTAATTGTGTCCAGATTTATTAACTCATGTCATGCTATTCCTCTGTTTGTAACGGACAAGCTGTCTCCTTCATTTAGCTGAGACGAAAGAAAGAGACATATTATCAAATCGTGTTGTTAGTCTAGTATATTGTAATCATTATGGACATTATCTACACCTTGATTTGTCATCCAGTTCCGAGTAAATGCCTACTGCTCTAAATCTATGCAAGTATATCTGATCTAAATAGTACCGCAACAGATCAACCACGTTTAGCCTCGCTAGACTGTTCATTCTAGGCTAAGGGGTGAGGCCTCTTATTGTTCAACAGTATGGCGCAATGCTATTTGAGAGAATAGCGAAGATTTAATTTTAAACAGACCTACAGATAAATATGCGTAGCTGAAAACTGCTTTTCTTAATTCTCAACGAAAACATATGTTGTGTGTACTCAAAAGAACCGCCTCGATGAGACGGTTCTTTTGAGCACCCAAAACATATGTTTAGACTGCTCTGTAAGAAAATAATTACAATTCTACGCTCAAAATGTTGGTTAACGGACCTAAGTAAGTAAGTATCGTTTATTTTTGTCTCACCAGTGTATACAGTAAAACATATCTTACATTTAAAATACATAAGTACATATACAACTGCCATTCTAAAAGAATTGTGAGAGACAGTAAGAATTTTTAAGTTCTTAAGATATTTACAATTTTAAAACTATTTCTAAAAAACATATACATGAGCCTTGCCATGAGAAAAACTGTCATAGAGATTAGCCTTATTGTTAAACTATAAGTTGAACTATAAAGATGACAATATTAAGTTGCACATGAAATCATTTTCAGTCGCACTGGTGTCAAATCGTACAGCCAGATTTTCTCACGTCATAGTTCATGGGTCCCAAATATACACATTATTTACACAAACACAATTACAAAGGGTAAACAGGTGTGCAGTTCCATAAACACCTGTATCTGTGCCAATAAAATCATAATATTGGTATAAATTGGCGTAAAATGATGTAAAAGGATTTTGACAAAGAATGATCAAATCTTTAAAATGGAATGCGTTTTTTTTCCATCTCGCATCTAAAACACATGTTGGAGACACTCAAAAGAACCATCTCTTGAGATGGCTCATTTGAGCATCCAAAACAATTTATATAACTAAAACACCAGAATAATATATCTACAATATTACACTTAAGAATTTTTTGCCCATCGGGGGGTCCTTGGCTGCGTATGTTGGTGGTAAGTAGATTTTAATTTTTTTCAATGGTTCTAGTGATTACCTCCTTATCATGACACTCACCATCTACTAGACTAAAATATATCACCGTTATTCCTATCATACCTTCCTATGCCTCTCTTACAACACATACCTAAACCAATGTAAAGAAAAGTATACATTTCCTGTACTATCTCTTATTATCTGGCGATAATAATCACATGATGAGGGTAGGGAGCGCAGTGGCTCAGTGGTAGAGTGCTTGACTCGAGACCGAAGGGCCGCGGGTTCGAGCCTCACCGGCGTCACTGCGTTGTGGTCCTTGAGCAAGACACATTTATCCTAGCTTAGTACTGGTTCAACCCAGGAAGAAACGTCCCGCATAACTGAAAGATTGTTGAGTGGACGTAAAGAATCAAATCAAACAAACAAAAACATGATGAGGGTACTCAAAGGAACCATCTCAATGGGACGATTCCCAAGAGCCACCACAACACATGTCTAAACCAATGTTCTAGTAAAAATTCAGTTTCAGTGCTAACTTTTCCTTAATTGTCGACAAAAATCGCAAGTAGTGAGCACTCAAAGAAACCGTCCCCATGAGACGATTTGATTGAGTGCACAATACACACGTTAAGACCAATGCACAAGAATATACCCATGATACAGGTCCAAAACCAATGCACAAGGATCTATCATCTGTGCTAACCTCTCCTATCACATATCACATATGGATACTCAAAGGGTACTCAAAGGAACCGTCTCAGTGAGGCCACTCCCTTGAGCTCCCAAACCAAATGCCAAAGCCAATGCACACTAGTAGGTATCACATGTATATTAGTAGGTACTCAAACCTATTGAAGAAGCAGTACCAAATCTGATCTATAACTTCTTCCAGTGTATTCCTATCTCTTGTATAGGAAAATTAATATTCTAAATATGAAACATTTACATATTGCTAGTAGTACATTATCCTGTAAAAGTAATACATGTCATAATATAAGAATATCTCATGGGTGTGGGTTGGCAGCACCGCATCATTCTACATTATATCCCATCCTCACACAAATAAATATCGCATTTTACATAAAAAGGAAATGCTCGAAGAAGTTCCTGAATACGCTGAGATGGGACATCACCTCGAGATAACATTGCTGTCACTCATCCACCGCTATTCGTTTTTATCCTTCCCGTGGAAAGGATACATTCAAATGGGTATAAGCAAAGGAAATACAAGAAAGTTTAATTAAATCTGGTCTTTCTTAGCTTCTTTAAGGTTTATGTAAAGGTATATCTTCAGCTGCCCATGGGCGGATCCCGAGGGACGGGAACATGGGGTCCAGACCCCCGCCCCACTGGAAAATCACAAGTAGCTATATGCTTCTTTAGAAATACTGGTACGTACACACCCTCGAGGAGCAATTGGACCCCTTCGAGAAGCAATTGGAAGCAATTGGACCCAATTGCTTCTCGAGGGAGGTCCGTACGATCCTCTGTGAAATACGTTGATGACTATCAAAATTTTTCGGACCCCCCACCCCCCCCCCCCCCAACCCCCCCCCACACCCGTGATGGAATTTTCTAGATCCCCGCATGCTGCCTAATTGTAACCTAACTGTCTTTAAAAAGGATGTTAGTTGATAGGTATTGATAAATATGGTTAATTGTAATACAAGGTCAGTATTTGTAGGGTAAGTATAATTATCAGTTCAACTAATGGCTCCTGATTGATATTCTCTATGAGGTGCCTAACCTTAATAGCCCCAGCAGGAATATAAAAACCTATTATCTCAGTGATAATATTCAATTGTCACGCTTTTTTTCGCCCTAAAGTAATAAATATTATTGCATAATAACTTATTGACTCTAAAAGCACTCAATACGAGGCGTACTGTCATTCATAGGAATACCAAAATAGCCTTTTCAAGACGGAAAGGTCAAAAGTATTGCAGAATGCTCCAATTCTTTTGCCTTGCTTAAAGATCTCACATGGCTTTCATACCTTTGTTTTGCCTATATTTAAGTGGCCACTTAAGACAAGTTTCACTGTACTAATAGGACTACTCACTTAAGCCGCAGGCTCACAGGTCTGCTATTTATTCAAATACCAATGCCTATGGCTTCCATCCGTCGTTTGTCAACATTTCAAACGCCTTATTCTCTTTAAACCACTGGGCCAATTCAACTAAATTTCATATGGAAACTACCTATGGTGAGGGAACAAAAGTTTGCACAAATGTTTCTGGTCACATGACCTAGAAGACCGCCACACCCCTATATGAAAATACCATTTAAATATCTTCTTCTCTGGAACCAAATAGCCAATGATCTTGGGTCTCGGTATGTAGCATTGGGGATGTGGGCCATTCCAGGTTTGCACAAATTATGACCCTAGGTTGACATTGGCCTACTCTATGACAAAATCAAATTTGATTCCTAATTACAGTTAAAATACTGAACAAAAGTGAAAACATTACACCTGAATTGTTTGCCATTTTTCTACAAAATGAAGCAAGCCAGAAAAGCAAATGAAGTGTATCTGAATGTTCAAGGACTGGGTTATGCATTAAAGTAAAAGTTTTGCGGATGTTGTCATAATAACGACATGAAAGCCATTTAAATGTAACAGGGGTCCATTTTCATTTTTCAGGCTTCTAATTTGAACTAAAATATCATCAGCAATAGTTTAAATATATTTTATTGCCAAATATGATACGGCATTGGGGTTGGATCACAAGTTCTCACAACATTAGTTACGACCTTTCCGCTACATTTTATACATACAGAATATAGCCTATAAACATGGCTTAATATATACAATCTGATTAAGAATACAAGTTATGAACAAAACAGGATGATAGCAATATAAACTTGAGAATTATAAGTGATTAATAAAAATATACATAAATATAAAAGTAAATAAATAAATATATAAATAAATAAATAAATAAATAAATAAATAAATAAAAAATAGATAAATTCAAAAGTATATAAATAAATAGAAATAAATGATTAAATAAATATATAAATAAAGTACAAAATAAATAAGGAAGCAAAGTATAAGACTGCCAATATGAACCCCTGAAACTTGGAATAAGTTTTTGATTCAGGTCACTGAGTACTCGTATTTACATAAACATGTTTTAAGAGTTTGTTTTAAAATTGGTTTCAACGAAAGAGTCAAAGAGCTTATCAAAAACTTTCGAGGTATGGATATATCTGTGGATAACCCTGAACAAGATCATATTTGTTTCAATATTCCAGTGTTTGCTTCAAAAAGAATCAAATTGATGGTTAAGGGTTGAAAATCCCTAACTGTGTCATGGAAAACCTGTCTTTCACCAATATATTAAATACAATGAAAGAAGAATGGGTGGCATCCTCCATCACACCACACCATTCACATAAAGGGTTATCACGAACATGGTTTCTAAAAAGATCATTGTTAAGACTACTACAATTATTTCTAAGCCGTGCATGTATAACAGAGTTATATCTATTTCCCATAATATAATAGGGAGGAACGCATGATATATTAAAGTTTGCAGTGATATGTTTTTTAAAAGTTGATAATGAGGATGAATCTTTCAAATCATCTGCAAGGGAGTTCCTTAGTCTAATGGGTGATGGAATACAAGATTTTTTGTAAAATACTTGTTTGATTATAAGGTACAGTTATATTTCAAGTATTTCTCAAAGGGTCATTAGAAACTTCACTAACTAAGGGAGGGATTAAAATTTGTATGTATGAGGGTACCATTCCAGTATTTACATTATACATGAAAGAAAGCTTATGTTGTTGTCTTCTTTGCAATAGAGTTGCCCATCCACACTCTTTATACAGATTTTCTAATGATACAGATCTTGTTAATCCTGTGACAAGTCGGGCTACTTCATTTTGAACCTTTTGGAGTGTTACTAAGTCTTGTTCAGAGCATCTATCACATACAACTGAAGCATATTCTACAATAGGTAACATATAAGACATATACATCTGGTTGAGTGCATTTCTACTCAAAGAATATTTAAGTTTTCGCATAATTCCCATAATTACAATATATTTCAGAAATCGAATAACAACCAAGTCCGACTGCACGAAATGGTATTCTGGACATGCGATATCCAGAAATGTCAGGGACTTATCACAAGTGTAATTTGATCGTTTAGAAAATAAATTTTGAAAAACGCTTTTTTTTATTCAAATTGCCAAGCTTGAAATTTTATCACTGAAATGTCCAAAGGAAAATCAATGTGTTGTTGCCATGATCTTAGACTGTGACACTACTAGCCTAGAAATGGTAGGAACAATGTGCTGATAGGCCTAACTAATTAGGCAAAAGAAAGTTGCTATTGAAAATCGTGATAAATCAAAGATTACCAAACATTTAATACTCCCTATTTGGTTTTTGTCAAAGGGAGACAATTTACAAATTGATAAATTAGAAATTGATTTTTGAGCTTGTTTCAAGTGATAAGTCATTTTTCTTGTCAATGAATTGTATTCACTCTTTCTCATATTTTCGGACTTTGGCCTTCTTCAGAATATTAGAAACAATTTTCACAGCTAAGTAGAATCCATAATGACCGTTGATGATGATGATTATGGTCATCATGGATGCTACTTAGCTGTGAAAATGGTTTCTTATATCCTAAAGAAGGCCCAAGGCCGAAAATTTGAGAAAGAGTGAATACAATTTATTGACTTTATTGTTATTATTCCCTATGGAATTATAATATTGAAACATTTTTTTGTGTTTTAATGCAACACCAGTTTGACCAATTTCTGACAAGCAAAACAATCTTTTTTGCGCACGTGCTAGTGCAAAATTCAATAAATAAAGCTTAAAACACAAAAAGGAACATAGCTGAGACTTCAAAAGAGACAGATGGATGGAGTTTCGTCGAATCGTTTGCTAGATGTCTGGAAAACATTATCAAGTTTTCAAGTAAATACTTTTTGTCAAATGCTCTGTCACAAAAATAAAATATTGTAGTGTAGCGTTTTCACTTTTGCTCAGTAGATATAATAATGAAGGCCGATAAGCCCGTTTAAGTTAAAAATCTTCTCACAGCTCAGTAATATTAATATGTGTTTATTTGCCAATGTTTCAGTGGGGTTTGGACCTCGGGCCCCCATTTTGCCCGAATCATTTTGTAAACTAAAGGGAAAAAGAAATCATTTGAGCCGCGACATGTGATTTCCAACAATGTGGCATTTTGAAAAGTGTCGACTCAAACGAACCTGTGCAGCCTCCCTTTACGCTTAGAAACTCCAAATGATGTTCAGTCAGTAGATTGATAGTCATAGAATACTCAAGCGACTAGCAATGGCTCTGATCAGACTGCGCGTATGCGCAGGCTGATCTGAGGATTTGCTGGTCGATCATACCACATTGTTGGAAATCTCATGCACTGGCTCAAATTTTTATATTTCTAGCATTATTTTGGAATGATTTCAAAGGTTTTTTTTCTATTCAATTGTAGTTCTTCTGAAATACCGCAGTACCGTCTCCCATATGATGTGGTCGACTTCGAGGTGGAACTGTTGAAAGATCTAGGTGTTAAGATAGAGACTGGACGCTCTCTGAGTGTGGATGATATCACCTTATCGAAGCTTAAAGCAGATGGATTTCAAGCTGTTTTCGTAGGCATAGGTAAGTTATTTGATCATCTCACACACACACACACACACACACACACACACACACACACACACACACACACACACACACACACACACACACACTCTCTCTCTCTCTCTCTCTCTCTCTCTCTCTCTCTTTCAAATGCATTTAACCATTAAAGCGCCAATCACGACTGCAGCAGACGACACATTTTGCGATGTTTTTCTTAATTTTTCGACAAAAATAAGGTATGATATTACATGAGAATCGTCTGCCAGCAGACGATTCTGATGAAATATCATGCCTTATTGGTTATTTTTGAATAAGCGGTAAAGTTTGAAATTGTCGTCTGCTGCAAATTATAGGTGGCATTTTGAGGTTAATACTAATAAGTTTGCTACCACTTCGTTCTGAATTCAATTACTATGATAACTGTGAAATTAAATAAAATGCTTTATTTTTTTTCTAAAGGTCTTCCAAACCCCAAAAAGATTCCTATATTTGAAAGCCTGACAGAGGATATGGGTTTCTATTCATCAAAAGACTTTCTACCTCAGGTTACCAAAGCCAGTAAACCCGGAATGTGTGCATGTAAATCACAGCTACCGAAAATTGCAGGTAAAAAAGTTAACAAGAATCTCATGCAGATAAGATGTAACACATTTTATCATGTAATTGTATATTACGAGTGCATGCTATTACAGAGACATATATTCATATTAGAACTATGTACTAGTTATGTTTTGAATGGTTTTAGATTATAAGGATCACACATGGTTTTCATGCATTAACATTTGCTGGGTCCCAAAGAAGCTGTTTGAGCACGAGGCAGAGTGTTCACCCATCTACGGAGTGACCTGGCAAGTGTTAATGTAATGAAACAAACATGTGTGATCGTTAATATTGAATAGTGTAACTTATTCCAACTTTATTCTCACCGAAACGCTGCTAAAACAATATACTATCCTTCTTACACTGGATTTCTCTACACAAAATGGCGTCAGCTGTACAGTTTCGAAACTCATAAGGGCATCACAACGTCATAGCCGTATGCAACACTTTCACGGACAAGAACATCAGCGAAATTATCAGCCTGGTCTGCTACGCTCTCCGTATAAAAAGTCATGCAAATAACTGAGGGCCCGTTTTAAGTATTCAAGATTAAACACATGTTCCATCAGCACCTGAATCTCCAAATTTGAACATGGATTTTCGTTCATTTGATAACAGCTGTATGAATGGGTATTTATGCAAAATTATGGGTTCTATTTTAGTAAGCCTTCAGTTTGCACTATGTGCAAGATATCTTAGAAATGTTCCCATTTTCAAACAATCACATAATTTAAGACTTCGAAATAAAAACTAATCAAAGTAAATAAAACAGTTGGATAGTCATACAATTCTACTGTTTGCTCTTAGTGCAGGGTATCTTAAAAATGTTAACCTTTTAAAAAATAAACTGAAAACTTCAGACTATAAACACACTTATTCCAAATAAATAAAAAAAGTTTAACAGGCATACAAGTGTAACATGATGGCAAGCCTATGTTAATTAGGGCCCCACCAACGAGTTGGCGGAGCTCTATCTGTTTCGGCTTGTCCGTCCGTCTGTCTGTCTGTCTGTCTGTCTGTCTGTCTGTCCGTCCGTCTGTCTGTCCTCTGTTGTGGTCACTCTAACTTTGTCATTTTAATAGGATGTCTTCCAAATTTCATATATGGATTGCTTTCATCAAACTGGTTCAAGTTCGAATATGTTTTTTTTTCCAACGGTTGATAATTATAATGGCCGGCAAAATGGCCGCCGCCTATCAGTTTACATCCATCCGCTGTTGTGGTCACTCTAACTTAGTCATTTTTAATCGGATTTCTTCCAAATGTCATATATGGTTGGCTTCAATCAAACCCTGGTTCAAGTTTGAATATGAGTTTTGAACGATAATCAAGATGGCCGAATAAATGGCCGCCGCCTAGCAGTTTACATCCATCCGCTGTTTTGATCACTCTAACTTAGTCATTTTTAATCAGATTTCTTCCAAATTTCATATGTGCGTTGCTTCTATCAAACTCTAGTTCAAGTTTGAATAGGAGTTTTGTCCAACAAACGATAAGCAAGATGGCTGACAAAATGGCTGCCGCCTATAAGTTTGCATCCATCCGCTGTTGTGGTCACTCTAAATTAGTCATTTTTAATTGGATTTCTTCCAAATTTCATATGTGGTTTGCTTCTATCAAACCCTGGTTCAAGTTTGAATATGAGTTTTGTCGGACAAACTATAACCAAGATGACTGACAAAATGGCCGCCGCCTATCAGTTTGCGTCCGCCCTCTGTTGTGGTCACTCTAACTTAGTCATTTTTATTCTGATTTCTTCCAATTTTCATGTATGGATTGCTTTTATCACACTATGGTTCAAGTTTGAATATGAGTTTTGTCCCACCAACTATAGCCAAGATGGCCGACAAATGGCCACAGCCTATCAGTTTGCTCTTGTGGACTCTCTACCTTAGTCATTTATTACCTGATTGCTTCCAAATTTCATATATGGATTACTTTTATCAAACTCTCACCCTAGTTTGAATGTGGGCTTTGTCAGCTAACCAAGATGGCCTCCGAAATGGCCGAAACCTATCGGTTTGCACTTGTGGACACTATAATTTAGTCATTTATCGACCTATTTCTCAAGTTCCAACTTTCAAACTTATTAGTTTTATCATACACTGGCCAAACTTCGAATATGGGTTTGTCAGATGAACGATAACTAAGATGGCCGCCAAAAGGGACGTCAATGATCAGTTTGTATTTGTGGAGATTACTTTAGTCATTTAACACTGATTTCTTCCAAATTTCATATATGGACTACTTTCATCAAACTATTATTCATATCTGAATATAGGTTTTGTCCGATGAACATAATCATGATAATTAAGGTCGTTGCCAAAACTGATATGCCCTCTTCACCATATGCCATTATGCAGGGCCCTTAGTCGTACCCCGACTGTTCTAGTTAAATCAAACATCAATTCTAAAGATGAGCAAACTGTGGAAAAACAAAACCCAACAACACAATGTAAGTGCTACCAAACTGCTATATACGGACAAAAAATTAAACCATTTAGATTGACATGTCTGCTTTCCGTATGTGCATGGTTCTATTCTTATGCTCGTGTAACTGTTTGCAGGTAAAGTAATAGTACTGGGAGCTGGCGACACGGCATTTGATTGTGCTACATCAGCATTAAGGTGTGGAGCTAAGAGAGTGTATGTTGTGTTCAGAAAGGGTTTTACTAACATCAGAGCTGTTCCAGAAGAGGTAGGAACAACAATTCATTGTAAATAGTAGATAGATGACATAGATGACCAGGAGTTGATTGTAAGCATTTTAACATTTGATACCAGGATCAAGTGCGGATCCAGAGGGGGGACAGGTGTCGGGTCCCCCCCTCCCCTGAAAAATTACAAAAACATCCGGTTTTCTAGCAATTAAGGTCTGGATCCCCTGAAAAATCGCAGCTACCAAGCCATCTCTCCATGTTGGGCTATCACCAGCACGCCAGCGAAACGCCATTTAATGGCGTTTCGCTGGCGGGCCGATAATGGCCAGCTTATAATTGTACTTGGATCCTCCCTCCGCTCATTAACTAAAAAAATGACATCAAAGTTGGACCCCCTCTGGCAAAACTTTCTGGATCCGCGCATGAGGATTAATACATAATCAAATAATTTTAAAGCAAGAAAAATCTTTGTTTTTTCAGCAATTAAGTTAATGAGCATAAAAAATTGATTAACTCGGAACAGGTTATTTACTAATGGAGCAAAACTTAATTTTACCGTTATCTTATGAAACGAATCATACGTTTGTTTATTTAGCCAGCACATTGGGATGTTAGTACTTACTACATGTGTCGAACACTGATGGTTCAGACTAGTATGTGCAAATGTGCAGGCCCACCAGCAGAGCCTTTCCTGCATGTCTATGCAATGGATGAATATAGATAAAGACTCAGTCAGATCAATTATTTTAAAAAAATAAATTCGATTTTTGGAATATTCATGGAATCATGAATACTTCTAGTCTGCAGCATGTAATTTCTAAGACCCCTAGAAAATGATTTTGATGGCATTATTTGTTAATGCTCGGCATCCATGCTAGAAATACTTTTTCGGGTATGACAAAGTGCCCCAGGGTGCATGCCAAGTCTGTAACCTCGAATTAAGGTCACAGCAAGGTCAAAGGTCAAATAGGTGCATTTTCTTATTAGAATCGTCATTAGGTCTTTTTTACATTGCTATAGATGGTATCTAAATCATTCTAATTATGTTTAATATGCTGAAAACTAAAAGTCAGATATAGAAATGTTGAAAAGAATAGCTTGTGGAATATCATAGCTATTATGGGATAGAAAAATATACTTTCCGCAGAAAAAATCAGTGATTTTGGAGTAGATTTTTTCATTTTTACAGTCTTTTTTTTCAACGACATTTTCAATCATGCCTTAGTTATTGACCACTCAAAAGCAATGCTTATACATTGTATTATTTGATTGGTAATAGGGTCTGCAATATAGTTGAATACTGTTTTATTTTGCCCAAAACACAATAAATGGTAGGGGGGGGTAGCGTTTCACAATTCTGGACACAGATTGGCTCTTGGTCATGTGAATGATATGAGGTGTCTGGAAAAAGTACCTGCTTTTTTGTTTGTTTGATTTGATTCATTACATCCCATCATCAATCTTTCAGATATAAAGGGGCAGGTCTACCTGGGTTGAACCAGTGCTAAGCTAGGATAAATGTGTCTTGCTCAAGGACACAACGCAGTGACGCCAGTGAGCTTCGAACCCGCGGCCCCTCGGTCTTGAGTCAAGCACTCTAACACTGAGCCACTGCACCAGAAAATTACAGAAGAAGACCTCAATTTGAAATTATGAAATACCACAGGTATATTTATCAAGATGTCAATCATTCATTTATGATGTAACGATGCATCTTGATCGCTAATATTGTGTGCTCTTTAGATATAAAGGCCCCACTATTCATGTATCCAGTTGATTAATCTGACCATGCCATTCCCAAATTTTGACAAAAGCCCCAAAAAGCTTATTCTTCAGAAATTTCCTCTGAAGATGACATGATGACAGAACACTAATTTTAAACCTATTACTAGAACTGCGTTATGCTGTCACAAAATTTCATACTTATGGCTGATCTGATGAAAACACCTGGTCACGCTGATCCGTTGCAAGGCAAAAATCAAGAGCACAGTGAAAAGATCATTCCTGGGAGAGTGTTCTTGTTTCTTAGTCTCCTCTTTGAGGGCATGGATATTTTGGCGGGTTTGATGGAGAACCTGTTGGAACCGTGATGCCATAATGACTATAAAGACGTTATATATGGTTTTCAAACCGCAAAACGGTAGACACCAAAGCATATAGGTGAGGAGAGAGCTGGTTGATTTACTTGAATTGACTTCATGATGTAATGTATTGTGATTGTTAGTGTTATGTTATATCTGTCTTCCTCGCAGTGCCTTTGTTTGGCCTGCAATGTGTGACTGTGGTATTTCCTGATCATACTCACTTACTTTTGTTGCTTTTGGTCACGCTTTAGACCAGGCAAACAGATTGGAAAACCTGGTGCAGCTGTTCAATGCAGAAAGTTACGCTATTAGAATAAAGCCAGTCCTTGGAATTGATGATGCGATTGCTAAATTCGTTTTTGACAAATGTGTCGAAAGAAAATGGATATGTATATTTCCCTTATAATATTGACAAAGAATTACTCATACAATTTTCATGCGATAATATTGCTTTGCTAAAAGCAACATTGTGTAGTTTGACAGAAAGCTTTGTACAACAGAACAACATACCTGCAAAGCTTCACCAAGTGTTAACCCGTTTTCACAAGCTTGATAAAGCAAAACTTCCATCAAATGGAAGACTCAATCATCGTTTTTATAATAAAACAGAGTATGAAATAGAAAAAGATAGTTACAAATATAAGTAAGAAAACACATACATGTTTGTTCGCTTATACTAACTTGACATTGGTGTTTTTAACAGTTTTGTTCAGGTGACCAGAAAGTTCCAATCTGAGGTATAATAAATAAAGAAGTTCTGGGGAATTCTTACAATAGATCAAGATGGTCCTTTAAACATTTTTGTATGTTGGTGTTTTCAACGCTGTTTATTAAATTCACATGTACAAAATACATGTTGGAAGTAGTACCTGGAAGCTCAAACACTGGTGCAGTCATAAGGTAGAGGCTTGCAACTTTGGGAAGTTAAAGAGTTTGTTTTTCCCTGTATCATGTTGTATGCGTGCTGCGTCGAAAAAGAAAACGTAGATATTGATTTGAAGCAATTTAATCTTTTCTTCTATGTGAGAAAAGGGTTGTACCACCAATAGAGATACCTTTGAATTGCACTGTTTGAGAGTTGATTATTAGACAAAATCATGAACTGTGCCACAAATTGATGAAATACCCCCCAAAGACAATAGATTTTCATAAATGAGACACAGTGATCTATAAACAGTGTGTGGCACTCTACAACCCCAAGATGTATCCACACACTAACGGCCAATAATATAGGAGATGTGCAAGCGGTCAAGTTCAAAGTGACCCCAACCAGTATGGGACACTCTGGCACCCTTACATGTATCCATAATCTAAATTTGGGATTCCTATCTTAAAGCAATACAAAATATATGCTCTAGACATGGTTTTCCTAGAACTAGGACCAGAGGACAAGGTCAAAATCACAGTAACCCCAGAAACAGTATGTGACACTCTGCGACCCGATGGTGTATCCACACACTAAATTTGGGATTCCTGTCTTAAATTGTATAACAGATTTGCTCCGGACACAATTCAGGTTCAGACTGACAGATTGTCAGCTGTGTGTCTGGCTTGCATGGAGCTCATCACCACTTGTGGCTGCAAAAATGTGCAGAACCGTCAGATGTAAATGTTGAAGGCTAATTAGATCTGCTTGATAGAATGTGCATACGATGCAGTGGGATGTGCCTATCTTATAGGACTACAAGTTGCCCTGGAGGCTTGCAACTTTAGGAAGTTAAAGAGTTTGATTTTTGTCTGTATCATGCTGTATGGGTGCTGAATATGCTGAATCACAATCCGGTCTGTAGATACTTAGGTTACCTGCTAATATGAGTCTAAAATTATATACAGGCACATATCGAAGCTAGGTGTATGGCAATGAAGTCCTACACCAAATTGATACAATGTAAATGTGAATTAGAGTGCCTTTGATAACGTTAAATTATGTATCAAATCTATAGGGTTATGTTTCATACAATTTACATATATACGAGTACTAGTCGGGGACAATTTTTCATGGGTGCCAAATTATTCATTAGATTCCCAAACACCCCCATTCTTCTGAATTGCATGATAGGTAGCCATGGAAACCATTGTAATTTCATATATTCCAAATGGGTTTATTTTTATGACAATATTTTTGTCATTAGGGCGACCCCACTAAACAAGTTGACATACATGAGAAAATGTCCTTGGGGTGCAAGGAAGGTCTTATTACCACATCCCCTTCCGCTCTTCCAAGGTTTATAGTTTTTATATTACTTTCCTTCATTTTATAAGTTTACACATATAAATTTATGGATATGCAATTGAGACAATTTACAAAGAATGAAATTGGTCAATTGTATCACTGATGACATAGCAATATGCATCAATAATGATATGCAGATGCAATCTGCTTATTTATGTTTTTAATGATTTTCCTTATTTTAAACGTTTTTATTAATATTCTTAAAAACGCAAATTATGTAGATTAGATAATTTGCATATGCTACAAATTGATAAAAGGCCAATGTCTAAGCTTAAATATGGTGCCAATTTCAGTAGGTTGTGATAAGAAGAAACTGATATATTATTTATTTTGTAGGTACACCCCCATTCTTGATTCACATTTTAATATTTTCATGAATAGTTATGCAAATAAGATATATTAGATAATTTGCATAAGGACAATGGATGAAAGGCCTCTGTCTAAGTTTTAATTTGACACCATGTTTAGAAGTCTAGGACAAGTAGTTGCTAAGATAAGAGTAATTTTGTAGGCACATTACCATTCTTGAATAGCATTATGGGTTGCCATGGAAACCATTCATTTTCACATAGCCCAGACATGTTCATTTTTGAACTTTATTCTGCATTTAGGGGGTCTTAATGAACAATTTGGCACTCAAGAAAAAATGCCCTGGGGGTGCAAGTAAGCTTAAAGGGCCTGGACTATATTGTTCTTTAATTTGTATTGAGCCTGAACGTTTATTATCATAAATACAGTATTTTTTGCAATTGTCAATTTGGAGGCTGTGGCAAGCCTCTGTGTCATTCTATTCACACGTGAAAGTGTTTTTGTTCATATTGGTAGCAATTTTTGTGATTAAAACAATTATAAACTATATTTAAATGCCATTTTTATCAATAATTGCACTTACTTGACCTTTGACCTCACCGTGACCTTAAATCGAAAAATCACGCTTGGCATCCACCCCTATATTGTTTGTAATAGTCCAGGGAATAATTCTAGCCTGGATGCCGAGCATTAACAAAAAATGCCATCAGGAGTCCTCGTAGAAATTAAAGTAAAGTAAGTGAAGCCCAAAGTGCTTCATGTTAACTTTGCAAGAGACCCCAAGTATTCATGATTCCATGAACAGACCAAAAATTGAACGTATTGCTTTTATTTACATTTTATTATAAATATCTAAAGTATAGAAATTATTTATATAGATAAACAAAGTTAAACAGGCACTCATTAATCTTCGACATCATTCGGTCACGTTCGGTACATCATTTGGCCACGTTCGGTGTGTATTAGCTATTTTGACTGATTAATGCATGTAACAAGTATCTCTTAGCAAGGTGATCTGACAATGCTGAGGCAGTGGTGTAGTGGTAAGACGATTAACTCATATTCCGGATTGCGAGGGTTCGATTCCCACTGAGTATAGTTATTTTAGGCATCATTTTTAAGTTTATATTCTTTTTGAGTTATGATCATATTGTTTCTTGTTTATTTTAATTTAATGGATAGTTGACATGATGTCTGTTTTCAAGACTGATAAGAGATTATTTATGGTCGGAAGCTGATGGCGGTGGGTGTAAAACTCCTGCACATTGTTTCTGATAACAGCCTCAGCAAAGTCATCCACAGGTTTGTATTGTCCCCATTTCGAACTTTGCGGCGACGAAAG
Source organism: Loripinus fragilis (assembly GCA_964019695.1). NCBI lineage: Eukaryota > Metazoa > Mollusca > Bivalvia > Lucinida > Lucinidae > Loripinus > Loripinus fragilis. The sequence goes on from OZ026518.1 coordinate 23,363,132, forward strand.
TGAACCGGTTTCTCGAAGTTCTTTTCGTACTCGGAAAACAGTTCTTCTGCTGACCCCAGTTGCCTGAACAGTGTGTTGAATATATGATGAGCTGTCCCGCCCTGAGTGTTTCTCAAAATAGGTTGAAACATAAGCTATGAGAAAGTCGTCTTTTGATTTTAAATGTTTTAAAGATTCCTCAGTATACATCATAGTTTCTAACTAATATAATGGTTTAAAATGAATTCTATTACATTTACTTTTACACGTAGTCTTTTAAAAATCGTGCAAGTCATGATTTATGATAAAAATGAAAATATTTAAAAAAAATATATATTGTATGTCGTGAGACTCGAACCCACGATCTCAACCTTTACAGCTATGCCCTCTATCCAAATGGCTAAGCGGGATAGTGATGGATACGGGATTAGAAATGCTTCTGTCTGAAATCAATACTTTTCATAATGTTTGCAAATCTAAAATTAGTTTTACGGCGTTATACGAGTTTATACGGCATATTCATGAGTGCCAGTTTAACTTTGTAAAGCTATAATTTAGGAAACAAAACAGTTGGTATTTAATATGTAATTGTATTAACTGTTTTGTTGGAGTGTAAAAAGGAAAAGCGGGGCAGCCAGTGTAAACACGACAGCCAATGGAGCAAACATAAGGCTTGTTTTGCATGTGCAACTCAGGTGTCAATCACAACACCAGTGTCACGTCTGGCGATTGAATTCGGTGATCTGAGCGTATTGCGCGGGCAAGTGAGCTTGGCAGCTGTTAATCAAATTTATGTCATTCATGAGGCTATAAACGTTTGCAAAAATCTAAAGATTTATTAAAGGCTTGCATTGAAAATGTAAATATATCTATATCTCGGCTGTATACATCTCCCTGGGCGTTTAAATGGCGCTTCTATGCATATGCGATAATGTGTTCAGCCAGATGTTTGTTTCTAATTATATAGATGGAATTGGCAAGGGAAGAAAAATGCGAGTTTCTGCCTTTCCTGTCTCCTAGAAAGGTAACTACGAGGAATGGTCGTGTTACTGGTATGGAGTTTGTCCGTACAGAACAAGATGATGATGGGAACTGGGTAGAAGATGAGGAAGAAATAATCAGGATCAAAACTGACCATATTATCTCAGCATTTGGTTCTGGCCTATCTGATGAATCAAGTTAGTATATACAAGTCATTTTAGCCAGATTATTAGCACATATAAGTCTAAATAAGGAAGAAAAATTCAGGATCAAAACTGACTATATTATTTCAGCATTCGGTTCTGGCCTATCTGATGAATCAAGTTAGTATATACAAGTCATTTTAGCCAGTTTATTAGCACATATAAGTCTATATAAGGAAGAGATAATCAGGATCAAAACTGACTTTATTATTTCAGCATTTGGTTCAGACCAATCGGATGAATCAAGTAAGTATATACAAGTCATTTTAGCCAGTTTATTAGGACATATAAGTCTAAATAAGGAAGAAATAATTAGGATGAAAACTGACTAATTTCAGCATTTTGTTCTGGCCTTTCTGATGAATCAAGTTAGTATACCACAGCTCAAGATAAACAAAATTATTCAGTGTGTATTTGTGAATAATGTCATATCTATAAGTTTTAACATGTGTTTTTTTAGTGCTCAAAAGAACCGTCTCATCGAGACGGTTCTTTTGAGCACCCACAACACATGTTTTGGTTGTGACATAAGAAAAATATTTTTTTTAAATTTATCATCCTTAAGAGGCCTGGTATACAGAAGACATATGATCCTGTTTATTAACCCATATAAGCCTAACGTAACTTTATGGAACATAGACAAACAGTTCAGACACAGATTAGACGAACCAGGTTCTCCACTGTTTGCTTACTGTATGTTCTGTTAAAATGTGGAAGAAGAGAAAACCAGGGATAGAACATGCGACCCCTGGTTTAAAACGCGAGTGGTTTACCCAGTACACAATGGCAGATCCGACATTCACTGCGATTTTATTAGACTACGTGTCTAGTTTTGACGTTGCGACTGCCTCCCAGGTTTGTGTGTGTGAACAATTAAGATCTGGCAATATATCATGGATGCACAAGCTATAATTGTCCTAAAATGATGAAAGATTTTTTAAAAAAAGAAAGCTCTAGGTGAGCTCACCAAATAATATTTAACAAGAAATAATCGCCTGTCAATACATTTTAATACATGTAGATGTGACATGCTTGTTTATCTATACTGGTGCAGTTCACAAAGTTAATAAGATGATCCCTATAGGAGCGCCGTGGCTCAGTGGAAGAGTGCTTGATTCGAGACCGAGGGGCCATGGGTTCGAGCCTCACCGGCGTCACTGCGTTGTGGTCCTTGAGCAAGACACATTTATACTAGCTTAGTACTGGTTCAACCCAGGAAGATCCGTCCCTGTTTAACTGAAAGATTGTTGATGGGACGTAAAAAATCAAATCAAACAAACAAATCTAGGTGAGCTAAAAAAGAAACTTATCACCTGCTAAGACTTTTTAATAGCTGTGGCCTGCTAGTTTGTCTAAACTGGTACAGTTCACAAAGTTAATCAGATGATCCCTATGCCTAACCAATACAAAATGGGCCGTAACGTGAGAAAACCTGTCTCGGGGGTTTGCGAACAACACAGGCGCAGACCAGCCTGCGCATCCGCGCAGTCTGATCAGCGCCTTTGTTATTCGCGTTTTAGAAAGCTTCATATGTAAACTTGCTTCAGATAAAATCTAAATTTTCTAGCTAGTCTCTGTAGCTGAGGAGACTGGTTTGAAACTCGCTTTGTCGGACACCCCGAAGACAGGTTTTCTTGCGACGAGGTCCAAATTGAGTAAAATTTGTCCACCAGCTCAAGGTGATCACACCAGCTATTTTTAGGGATGGCATATATATTCGTACTTCATGTTAGTATCTAGTATGATTGAGAATTCTACTCCTGTGGCATGCGCGGATCCAGAAAATTCTGTCAGGGCGTCCTAAAAACCAACGTATTTCACAGATGGCCGCACGGCCATCCCTCTTGAGTGGGGGTCCAATAATTACCAGCATTTCTAATGGTAGAGCAAAAATATGGCAAAAAGTCGCTTAGTTAAGGTTGAACTCTCCCCACTTGTAAAATGGAAAATGATTGTATGAATCATACAGCAAGATGTTGAAGTTTCTTGGATCACCAGAATTACTTTTTCAATGAGGGGCAGTAGTGTTAAAAATTGGTGAAAAACTTCATTTTTAGAAACGAAATAGTGAATTTCTGAAATCCATTTGAAGCAGCAGATACTTGAAACCAAGGAAGAAATATTGAAAAATGATTACTGAATCTTATATAACCACACCCTATGTTTTTTATGAAGTCAAAGTCAGAAATAAAATGACTTTATTTTGGGGAAAAAATCAGTGTTTTTATCAAAATAAATCCATTTTTTTTGTAATCTGACTGATAAAGTTTTTAAATTAATGCAGTATTATTCAACTTAAAACATGTTGTCTTATATACATATAAAGACCTGCCAACATTTTTTCGTTTTTTTTGCAACAAAACCCTACATTTTCATATCCAGGTATATTTTGGGAAATGCATGTATTGCTAATACTTGTATATCTGGGCATTGCCATATTAAGAAAATGACGTGCATATAATAACTATTTCAAATAGAAACATCATTATCATAGACTGTGATATCATATCAAGTATTGACACACAATAACAAGAGGGCCAAGTGAACCTGAACGGCTCACCTGACTTTTGTTTAAAACTTCTTATAGGTATCTATTGGAAACTGGCCAGGCTCCTGGTGATCCCCATGGTGAGGCCATTTTTGTCCACAAGGCCACAGTTTGAACAAATTTAAATATGGTCCACTGGGTGATGCCGCATACCACATATCTAGACCCAGTGGTTTCAGACAGGAGAGTTTTCTTATGTTTTCATTATGTTTGTCAATGTAAAGTCGGAATTCCAGGATGAGGCCATTTTGACCACAATTTGAACAAATTCGGTAGAGTACCACTAGGTGATGCTACATACAAATAAATAACACATATCAAAACCTTAGGCCTTTTATTTTCTGACAAGAACATTTTTCAATGTTTTCTATATATAATATAACATATCAATGTGGCAAAAAATGTGGCAAATTATAAATAGCTTAGTTTAAGCGGAACACCTTCCAACTAGTAAAATAGAATCGTGATATATCAATGGAAAGTTTATAAACTGTACATTATGAAACCAGCAGAAATAGTTTTAGAGCAAGGACAATGACTCTTTATTGGACTTTGAAGAGGGACACCCTCTTTCAAGGACATGCAATATCTAAAATAAGCAAAACTTCTCTTTGCGAAAAATGCAAATAAATACAAATAAATTCATTTTTTTAAAACAGGAATGGCGTATATATAGCCAAATAAGCTATGAATTAAACAGATATGCCTGTTTTAATGTATATGAATGTAGCATCTGCAGAATGTAACCTGATTTATCATTTTAACATCTTATTTATAACAATCACTTTTAATTTATGGTCGCCCTTTTACACAGAGTGTCAGTGCGTATGATTTGAAAGCATTCCAAATCAAGTGTGGTCTTATATCCATCAAACGATTAAAACAATAGTAGATTTTTGCCCTTTGATGAAGTTTGTGCACCACCCATTATCTTCATAAGTCTGCTTCTCGTATAAGTAACTTTGGTAGTGCTATAACAAGTACTTGCCATTTAACTCTATGCCCCGATGTTGATATGTGGTACAGCAATTGTCTTTGGTGTGCGGATGACAAGGAAGGTTTCAAAATACCACCTTGGAGTCAAAGGTCATTTCAAAGGTCAAATTTACTCAAAATCTGTAAAACAACTCTTCTTTTATTTTTGATAGAAGGTGTTCTTATATGGCACAATGATTGTCTTTGGTGTGTGGATTACAATATAGGTTTCTGATCACTGCTAAGGTATTTGAGTCAACGTTCAATGTAAAACTATACTTACAATCAGTTTATGGCTTGTTACGCAAACTCCTCTTTCATTTTTTGACCAGGGTGTTTATTCTCAGCACAATTATTGCTGATGGTGTGTAAATTACAAGAAAGTTACATATCACCGTTATGACCTGGGTGTCAAAGGTTAATTAGAATCTGTCTTACACTTGTATGTTTATGACAAAAGTGCTTCATATTTTGTATTGTATAACAATTGCCCAAATGACATTTGAGTCAAAGGTAAAAGTCACAATAGTTTAATTCTGGTTTTATCGCTTATAAAGCAAATATTTCTTACATGTTTTGTTGTAGATGGTTTATATTTTGCACACTGATTGCCTAATGTGTGTATATGTCAACAATGGTTTCTGACTGTTGAGATGACTATTAATCGAAAGTTCAAGGTCAAAATATTTAAAATCCTTAACTTCTAAACCCTCAAAGTGGTACTACTTTCTAATGTGTTTATGATTCTCCCTATGTACTATATCGACAAACCAGAGGCTTGTCATAATGGGGGGATTATGACCTCCCTGTATGTGGTTATAAAGTGTTCCCTTGAAGTGTATTTTCTGATAAAATATTGATATTTATCTTGGTGAACCTAAACAGGAAGTAAGTCCCCTTTTGGTGCCCCCTTAGTCCAGTGAGATATTGGAATTCACTTAGACGTGTAATAATCTATCTTTTCTCAGTTAATCCACTGTTGACCCTCATAAAACAAAATATAGGCATTTAAGCTACATGTATATCACATAGTCATGTGAAAATAATCTCAAAATAATGGGTGAATCGTTTGTATAGATATACTGATGTAAAATAAATGTTCACAAATTGGAAAAAAAATAAGTGCCTCTTAGTCCAATCACAATAACATTCTGTCTTCACTCAATACAATAACTGTAAACTTTGATTACATTAACAGATATATAGAGTCATTGACTTGCAAAACGGTTGTAACACACATTGGCCTTTAAACGATGGCCACGCAACAGAACATAAAACGATAATTAATATACATACAGACAGCAAATATTCAGAAGAAAATGGATGTGCAAAGCACCTACGCACGTAATTTGAAAACGATTATAGCATAAAAAGTTAGGTGGTACAGTAGCCTATAGATAAGTTAAAAGTGACATAAAAGAGCGTAGCAACACTTGAAGGTAATACAGGCTATACCGTAAAACGGTAAAAAATTACATTAATACCTGACAAAGGTTTTCAAAATACGGAAATATTATATCAAGCCGTCATAGCTCAGTCATAGCTCAGTCGATTGAGCTGAGGCAAATATTTGTATCTATATCTATTTACGAGAGATTTGAAACGGGGGAGGGTTCGAATCCCACACGATTGATTATTTTTTCATGAAGGAGATATTTTAAAATATCATTATTGCTTAAACAAGACCTTTTATCATATTTTTGTCATATTTTAAATGTTTTTACTATAGTATTCTTTGAGTGTTTTTTGTGTGTGTGTTTTTGTGAGTTTTTTTCTAGTTTTTTTACATTCTTCACATATTCATTTCATTACAATACAATATAAAACAATAAAAAGAGGTCAGCACAAACATTCTTCGTCTGCTAATTCTGTGTCAAAATAGTCTGAGCACTCTGCTGCGGTGTCTGTGTCTTCGTCACTGGAGGTCACCTGAATAACTATCTTCTCCATCTCCCCTTCCACTGCAATGTCAACATCCCAGTACTTCCTCTCTACTTCCTCCACGTGCCTGCAACTGGAAGCCCATTCATCCTCGGTATCTGCTGCAATGGCTTAATGAGTCAGCTGTATAACAACCGTCATCTTTAAACTGACATTTCGTCTGGCGATGTATTCTTACATCGTTACCCAGATTGGCTCAATCGAATTGAGGTCTGCATGGTAGGCAGGGAGCCTGAGGCAGTCATGTCCATACTCTTTTAAGATCTTGTCCAGGAGAAAGCTTGGGATGGGCCTATGCTGCTTGCAAAACTGGAGAAGCTCTGCCTTCAACAGTGTTGCGCCAAAAGGTATCTGTTGTCTTATCAACCAGGCCTTAATGTATGCCTTCCTGGAAGCTTGAGTGGGGCACTTGTCAACTTGGAGGTTGTGATAAGGAGCGTTGTCTATGATGAGGACAGATTTTGGTGGCAAATGTGGAATCAGTTTCTCCTTGACCCACTTGAAGAAGTTGTCCCCATTCATCTCATCGTGGTAGTCTCCAGTACTTGATTTAGCCTTCCAAACCAGCTCAGTTCCTTTGAGGAATCCCGCCTTTGAACCGGCATGCAAAACGATAAGTCTCTCCCCTCTACAAAATGGGGCCTGTAGACTAACTTCGGACGACTGCCACGATTTGCTTACTGTATGTGTGGAGTGAACAGACGTTTCATCTGTGTAAATAATCGGTCTGCCATTCTCGCGATATTTTTGATGTTCCGTAGAAACTGGAATCTCGCAGAAACTATATCAGTCCTCTCCATTAGTAGGCTTCTGTTGGTTTGTGATTTTCTCTATCTAAACCCAAGCTTCTTCAGAGTGTGTCTGAGGTGATTATTCCCACCTTGATAGCCTATTTTTTCTTGTAACGCAACCTGCAACGATAAATTGAACAAACCGTATGAGCCAGGTAATGAAACAAAATCTTTTTTTTCATATTCCAAACAAATGGGCAGATCAGCTCCCAGGTAACCGCGGAGCTGATCAGCGCCTTTGGTTTGCTATCTTGATAATACTTCCATAATCTAACCGGTTCGTGTCTAACGTGGAACAATTTTTCTGGCGACGCGGCTCATCTTTGGGCTCACATGTCAGACAAATCCACGTTACGAGTCTGAAACCAACACCATGTCTCTATCAGCGAACCACTTGTAACGTAGAATATGAAATATTTCAAAACTCGTCAAAGTTTCACCTGAGTTATATACCCGTTTTCGTGTTTTCCGGGCTAAACAGAAATTAATCAAACTTTTAAGGTCTTCACAGTTGGCACAATCTTATGTTGGAGTAGAAGCTCTTGGACAGTTGGTCTGACGACCCCCATGTCAAATTCATCGAGGTCAACCTTGTCTATCTGCGGCTTCCTAGTAGTAGGCGCATCCGAGGACCCCCTATGGAATTTGTAGAGGCTTGACAGTGATACATGAGTATACATAGCAGCCTGCTCATATGCAGCACTCACAGGCATCTGCAGTTGTCCCAGTGTCTTCTCTTCTTTGCATACCTGCAACGAGACCTAAAATAAATTATCATAAGAAATGCAAACGGAAGAGCATACTACAAATGATCATAATCGTAGTAGTTTCATCGTCATCATCATCATCATCATCATCATCATCATCATCATCATCATCATTCTGGAAAAAAAATGTTTATGTAAAATAATCGCATAAAGGAGTAACCTGTAAAACGTTTCTGTTAATGGCCTTAGAACCATCATCATAAGGCACACCACGGTTGCGTTCAGTTGCGTCCCTGGTTGAGACATCAGGAATGAAATCTGCAGACATTATGGGCTATGAATAAAACAGACGTTGACAGTATTTGTGTTCGAAGGAACAATGGAAGCAAGAGGTTTTGGTTTCTTTATATAATATACATGAACTCGAGAACTTCGTGAAACACGTTCTTTTCCCAAAACACGAGCTAGCAAATATAAAATTACTCTCCTTATAGCATATTTGAGAAGCAGACTTTGGGTATATTGCCTTTTTCGTAACACCCATTTTAGACAAATGACCTTTTCATAGGTAAATGATTATCAATGTTTCTATGATTAATAGAAAACCAACTGCTGCAAAGCTCAAATTTGTAAGTGGATGGTAAACGACAAGCCTTTTTGTAAAACAGCTGTTTCTAAAAAATGTGTAAGGAGAGTAGACTTACATGTATTACAAAACATGTCATCAGGTAATCGCCTTCTTTCCGCTTTTCGTTTTCTGTCATATCCGATAAAAATAATAAAGGTCATCATTCACAAACATAAAATATCAAAAAGCAAACTAAAAAATATGCCGTGATTAGGGTTCGAACCTTCAATTGCAAAAGTTCGGGACAGAGGTCTACAATCTTACTACCGCGCCAGCCCAACTGTGACAAATATTAATGATAAAAGAATATAATGTACAAAGTTAGCGAAACCGTTTTACCTATTTACATCAATGGACTATGTCCAATTATCAAAACATGCTCTGACGTCAATTTGAACTTATCTACAGTAGTACCACGACCTCTAAGTAATGACCCTCGATTCACCTGCGTTTTGTGGAAGTATAGTAAGGACAGTATGTCTCAATGTATAACAAAACAAGCATGGCTTCATATGGCTTAATGTATAACAAAGCATACGTGATGTGACATGACTCAATGTATTACATAGCATACGTGATGTCATATGATTCAATGTATGACAAAGCATACGTGACTTCATATGGCTCAATGTGTCACAAAGCATACATGTACGTGATGTCATATGTAATGGCTCAGTGCATGACAAAGCACGTGTGATGAAGAGCAACACGGCAACTACCATATATGGGTATTAAGCATAGGGCCAGTTAGCAAAATAATTTGCTTAAAATTTCTTATCCATCAGTTTAAACATGTGTTTTGGGTGCTCAAAAGAACTGTCTCATCCAGACGGTTCTTTTGACTACCCACAACATATGATTTGGTTGATAAATTAGAAAAATAATTCTCAGTTACGTACTCTTATCTGGGGGCCTGTACTAATGATACATGCATGTTTATTTCTCTTCCATACAACTTCTAGCTATTTTGGATTTTTTTTTACTTTATCAGATTCAGAGAATTATTATTAAAACTTAAACATCTATCGTCATATGTCTGTAAACAACAGTTATATTCTAGGGTCTTAACCCTTGTAGAAATTATCACAACAAAAGTCGTCTGCTTTTGTCATCTGCTGAAATGTTTAGAAGCCTTTTCAACCAATAATATATACCCAGATCGGATGGCTCTAGTAGGAGCAGTCTGATCTCGGTCCCCACTATTTGCCTCTACACTTACATTAGTCAAAACATGTTGACAAATAGTAGCTTCAGACGACTTAAGCAGACAACAGTTTCAGACGACTTTTCGCAGGTGCTTTAAGAGTTAAGCAAATGATAGTCATTTGTAAAAGCAAACTACTAACCTTGTGTCTTTATTTCAGTTTTAAAAGCAATGGAGCCTGTGAAGATTAATCGCTGGGGTTTACCACAAGTGAATGATGAAACTATGGAGACAAGTGAACCTTGGGTGTTCTGTGGTGGAGATCTTGCTGGTGTTGCTCAAACAACAGTAGAATCAGTTAATGATGGCAAACAAGCATCTTGGCACATTCATAAGTACCTTCAGGTGTGTTCTCTACAAAATACCTTTCCTCCAGATAAGAGTGCGTATTGGAAATCTATTTTCTTCATTTCTCACCCAAAACATATGTTATGGGTACTCAAAAGAACCGTCTCAATGAGACGGTTTTTGAGCACCAAAAACACATGTTTAAATTGATGAGTAAGGAAATACTTACAGTTTAACGCTCATAAAGTTTCCTTATCTAGGCATATGAAATACGGATCTCTTTTTGGTTTATCCTTAATTTTGAAACACAAATTGGGGATAGCTGTATTCCAATTTTTATTTAGGGAGGTATATCGTCGGATATACGGTCGAAAATTAAGTTTTACGGCGACGCGCGAGCGGAGTCGTAAAACGTGATTTCCGAACGTATATCCGACGATATACCTCCCCAAATGAAACATTTTAATATGGTTATCCCCATTACAATGCACTTCTGCGTTGCAAGTCGCATAAAGCCGCACGTCATCCAACGTTATGTGACGTAATTAATGACGTCAAACTATTTCCGACGGTATATCACAGGATATACTGTCGCAAATTTTTGACATTACCCAATCAGAAGTCGCGTTACAAAATCAAGTGCATTAGAATTGTCTACAATATGAAAAAGGCCTCAATTGAGCATGAACTTTATCCTGCTCATAATTGATAAAAAGGCCAACAATTGGCATTTAACATTCATAAGCATTTTGTTATCAACATCTAAGAGTTTGAAAGCATGAATAGTCTTATTTTTTAAGTATTTTAGTTTTATGAGCAGTTGCATTGAGTTGAGCATGAAAAAAGTGTCATAACCTTGGGCCAGACCTCATGAGGTGTTTTAAATATAGAGATGGATAACACCTTGATGAGATAGGCACATTCTGATTTTACTTGTTACTCATTTGAATAGCCTATTTTTCCGACATTTAAGTGGATACAAGGTTAATTTAACTTGACTGCTTCAAATCAAAAGATGGTGAAATGTTTTATGCTATAGATATACACACTGGTAAATGTACGGTGGTATCTTTAGGACATTCATTATTTTCATTTTAGAAAACATATTCCGTGGGCACGATTAAATAAGCTGTTCGAACGGAATAATATTCTGTGCGTATGAAATAGCATTCCATGCTAACGATTTACTAAACCGTTGGCATGATTTACTTATCTGTCAACACAATTTAATATTCCGAACAAACGAATTAACAAAGCCTGCGCACGAAATCTGTATGGATGCAAACGATATGATAATCCGATGACATGGATTAATAATCTATGCGCACAGTATAACAGGTCGTATGCACGAGATTACAATCCGAGAGAATGATTTATTAATTCGTGTACACGGAATAATAATCGATGTGCATGATATAATAATCTGTGCGCACGATATAATAATTGGTAGTCACGTAATAATAATCCATTTGCACGATCTAATAATCCAAGAGCACGAAATAATAATAGGAGCTCTCGATTTTATGATTCGTGCAAACGGAATAACAATCCATGCGCTCGATATAATAAACCGTACGCACGAGATAATAATCAGTTTTCACGATATAATTGTTTGAGCGCACATTTTAACAATCTACGTGAATTGAATGGTGTATTCTTCTGATTCAATAACCAAAGAGCCAAACAGCCATGTATCGCTCGTCTGAGTTTATGTCTTCTTATATAGATATGTATCTGTTGGAAACTGTGTTGACATACACGTATTCAAGTTCGACAGATCATAATTGTTTATACTATTTTTGAAGGTCACCAAAAACAATTTCTACCCAAACGACCTTGAATTCAATTCAACAATTTGATTGGTTTGAGCTTTATGACGACCCGCATGAGTCCAGTCGCACAAAGTAGGGAGGAAGACAAAGATCAGGAGTTGACACACGATGCTGCAAGGCATAGTCCATTTTAATGTTTAGGCTTTGAATATCGTGGGTCGGCCACTGTCAGTTTCGACTGCAAGGAGCTCTTTTGACTTGCTGTTTGCGATAAAATTGCATCGTTTAGGAGTGATCGTTTTTTCCGTAGTTTTTGTTCTGCTCTGAATTGTAAGCATTCATATTTGAGTTTAAAGTGCACCATCCACCCAGGTATTCAACCATTTCAGAGGAGATTTGTTTTTCAAGTTTCCTTAGCCGGAATAAGCAACGCCCCCTGGTCACACACTATACAAATACGTTCAAGTTAATATCAAAAGAGGTGGCAGCTGAGTTGCAATCCCTTTTGGTGTAAACTTACACTTAATTTCCTACTAAACAACTTAAGTCCAACATATCCACCTGTTTTTATGTAGTTATTTTCCGGATCAATACAATCGAACAGAACATATTTTTAAAGCCGTTGAAGGGTAACATCAATGTCGGTGGCCATTAAGCTACCACCAAATTGGTGTAAGGCTACACTTAATTTTTGCAGTGTATGTTATAATTTGTCGGAATTTTTTTCTTTTCTTTCTCTGAATATGGATTTTGTCTTAGCAAACAATGCAGACCCGGATGAAATGACACATCGTGTGGCATTTCATCTGGTCTTCCCTGTTCGACAAAGTACCCAATTAGGGGTTTCTGGTATACAAAGGATATACAAAGGCTTAACATCTCTTATATTCGGGTACAAAAGTTGCCATGTTTTACAACGGATCAAATTCGTTATAGCTTTTATTGTGGAAGGTTGTCACAATTTCTGTCAAATGATGAGCGGTTTAAGAGACGATTCCAACAGTTTCCTTATCTGCCAAAGTTCACGCCCCCTTGCTGCTATGTTTTTGAGGGGCCAAGTTTTTTTATCAGCTTTGTAGTGGGTCACCAAGGAAATATCCCTGCCAAATTTTATTCAATTCTGACGATTGATTCCAGGGGTATGTTAAAAGTTTCTTATATTTGTTTATAAGGGAAGCCAGCCACGCCTCGTATCATATTTTGGCGGATTACGTTTACTTTTGTAGAGGGAATATATTCCAGTGAAAATTAGCCCAGTGGTATACTGAGGAGTTGTAATTTCAAGCTGTTGACGTCACACTGGATGAACTACAGACATTGACTGATCCCAGTAGCTCACTTTGAGCACTATGCTCAGATGAGCTATAACAGATTTAAAATCCAACTTGCAGAACTTTTGTTCTTTTGTGCACATAGAATAATAACCCTTATTCGCAGATTATTATTTCGAGCATATAGATTATCAAATCGAGCTCTTAGATTTCTATTTCGTTTTAACTTATTAATAATTCGTGCAGACGAATTATTATTCCGTGAGTTCGGAATCTAAGTTTGAGTTCGCGGATTAATATTCTGTTTGCTCAAATTATTATTCGGTAAGCATGGATTATTATTCCGTTTGCACAAAATATTATTCCGTTTGCACGAATTATTATTCCTTTAGCATGGATTACTATTCCGTTTGCATGAATTATTATTCCGTTTGCATGGATATTATTACGTTTGCACGAATTATTATTCCGTTTGCATGGAATATTATTCCATTTGCACAAATTATTATTCCGTTTGCATGGATTGTTATTCCGTTTGCATAGAATATTATTCCGTTTGCACGAATTATTATTCTGTTTGCATGGATTATCATTCCGTTTGCACGGATTATTATTTCGTCTGCACAGGTTATTAAATTGTGCACACGGAATATCTATGTCTAAATGAATGTCCTAAACATACCACCGTATGATTTATAGAGGTCAATTTGGTGGTATTTATTCGTATTGCCGGTACTTCATAGACCGGAAGTGGTAGATAATGGTGTTAATACTCTATAGAAAAACATGTCATATGCCTAAAGGACTATAGCCTTCCATCATTTTTAAGTATTTAGTATGTGCATGGCGATTTATGTAAGCATTTAGGAATAGATTCGAGTACCGATCATCCAGATCGTTACTCGAATCTATTCCTAAATGCTTACATAAATCGCCATCTGCATGCCAAATACTTAAAAATGATCTAATTCTATAGTCCTTTAGGCATATGGCATGTTTTTCTACATAGTATTAACGCCGATATCTACCACTTCCAGTCTTTAAGGTACCGACAATACGCGTTAATACCACCAAATCGACGTATACATTTACCAGTGTGAACTTGTCTGCTTCAAATCAAAAAAAGAAAAAATGGGGGCACAGTGGTTCAGTGGTAGAGTGCTTGACTCGAGACCGAAGGGCTGCGGGTTCGAGCCTCACCGGCGCCACTGAGTTGTGTCCTTGAGCAAGACCATTAGTCCTAGCCTAGTACTGGTTCAACCCAGGAAGAACCGTCCCTTTATAACTGAAAGATTGTTGATGGGACGTAAAGAATCAAATCAAACAAATCAAATCAAAAGATTGTGAAGTATTCATGCTATAGATTTAAGTTCTGCAAGGAATACGAAAATAAGAATTAGTCTAGACCCCGCTTGTGGTTTTAAAACAAATTTACAAGTGAAACGTTTAATAATTTCCCTTATTTGGTTGTCGGGCAGTCAATAAAATACTGCTTAAGTAAGTGGCTTTGCGACTTCCTGCAATATCCAGCAATTCTCATTGACAGACTAAATCAAGTGGAATCTGTCTGTTGATGTTCAATTTAACTAGCCCTTTTTTGGACCAATGGAATTTCACATAAAGTTTGATACCGTTGAGTCACGATGGTTCACTGCATATTATATTGAGAAATAACATTGCAATAGTTAGGAATCCTCCATGCAAGCTTAACATTTTTGCGCTTCAACAACAGTAGAATTGTCTCACTCGTAATTGCTGTGTGACTCTTTCTCACAATGCCACGGGTTTGTCTGCAGTTTTAGACCCTGGTGAAATGCTGCATCATGCAGCCTTCTATTGGGACCTTCACTGTATGTCAAAGTACATATGGGCCTCGACGCGAGAAATAGTAAGTGAGTATGATCAGGAAATACCACAATCACAAACTGCAGACAACCCCGTGGCACCGTGAGGAAGAGCCGCTCAACCATCACGAGACACCAGGAAGACAAATTAAGCAAAGCAATCAGCTCTCTCTTCCTCATCAAGATGATTGCAATACTAGAATGGACATAAAGTAACGTACAACAAAACATAGAACAATTACAGACTCCCACAATGGGAGTAACAATAAACAAAAAGTCAACAAAAACCTGTCTTCGGGGGTTTGCGAACAACAAAGGTGCAGACCTGCCTGCGCATCCGCGCAGACTGATCAGCGCCTTTGTTATTTGTCATTTGGTGAGTAGCATATCTAAACTTGCCACAGGTGAAATTTCAATTTTCTAGCTAGTCTCTGTAGCTGGGGAGACTGGTTTGAATCTTGCTTTGTCGGAGACCCCGAAGACAGGTTTTGTCGCAACGAGGTCCATATTTACCTGTCACTAGTATACAAAGGTTCAGTAAAATGAATGATTCTATGTTCGAGGGATCTGTTTTTATTTTTGGATATCAAAACGAAGTATTAATTTCTGATCTCAAAATTGAGTTACCAAAATTACTAAGTGATAAATTGTTTTAGTTTAATCGAAAGTCCAAAAGTCAAAATTGATGTCCTAATATTTGTTAGTTGAAAATGTGAAGATTTCATGGACCATAATAGTTTATATAGTAAGTGCGACTTTTTCCCATGATATTTTATTTACCATCTTAAAATATTGACATACAATGTTCATTCTGGATCAAATATGTTTTTGTTGCTAACACAAAACGTACGTGAGTATGATCAGAAAATACCACAAATTGCAGACAAATTTGTGGCACCGTGAGGTAGAGCCAAACAACAAGCACGAGACACTATGAAGACAAACAGTGCAAAGCAACCAGCTCTCTCTTCCCTATCAAGATAATTTCAAAACCAGAATATACACAAAGTAACGCACACAAAACACATTGAACAATTACAGAATCTCACGATGGGAGCAACAATCAACAACTAATCAACAACAACAGAACCACAGAACAGAAGAGACAGCAGCCTAAGCCAACGGGGGCTTAAATGCATTTTACTGGTACCAAATCTTCGCCCTGGATTCTGTTGTTGTAAAAGCACAAAAATGTTAAGCTCGCATGAAGGTTTCCTACTATTGCAATGTATCATCATTGAGTTGGCACTTATATGTCATTGCATGTTGGCTGTCGGTTAAGGAAAGTTCATCTCAGCATTTCATATAACTAGTACAACTTTTGTTTGCTTTAGATTTTAGAAAAAAAAATCAATTTTATATTACTTGACTTTTCGCTTACTGTAAAGGCGGCACCTTTAATATTCATACTGGGCGTTGTTCGGCTATTTCATCTGCTAAACAGGGGAAATTAGGTTCTTTTTATAATTTGGTGAAGAATTAAGAAGTTGTTTGGGCCGCGCAAACGTGCGTGCATTTCCTGAATATCATCACCGTATACACACTGAAATCACATTTATTAACCCTTAAAGCGCATAATCACAAAATGCATGTTTTTGTCATCCACTAAAATATTTGAAGCCTCATAGACAAACAATGTGGACTCGGATCAGACTGCTCCTGTAGGAGCAGTCTGATCTGGGTCCACTATGTTAGCCTATTTGCTTATGTTAAATAGACATTGTCAGAGGCAGTCATTTTGCTGGCGTTTTAAGGACTAAATAATGTGTTTTGCGTCTATACTAAGGAAACATGATACAGTTACTTTTGAATAAAACCACGCCTCATTTTCAGCTTTTACCTATGCCTAAGTTAATCAGTCCTAATTACGCATTCATGAGGCGCCGCCTTTACAGTAAGCGAAAAGTCAAGTAATACACATTCAATTTTATTATAATTTGATGTTTATTCTACAGTCATTGCAGAATTTTGAAATCCCTAAAGAACCAAGTCTTCCGAAGTTTTTCACACCTATAGATAATGTGGACGTCAGCATTGACCTGTGTGGTATTAAATTTCCAAATCCATTTGGTCTTGCCAGTGCTCCACCCACAACTAGTGGGCCAATGATCAGGAGAGCCTTTGAAAGTGGATGGGGCTTCGCACTCACCAAGACTTTTGCTCTTGATAAGGTATGTAGACTTTCCGTTAGCCCTTTGTTTACTAATGGATTCTTCCTTCTGGTTTGATACATTAAACTCTGGCTAGTCCATTGTACATATCTAGGGATGTCAGGATATAATTTAAAAAAGTACTGTATTCTTTTGTCTGAATATCTTTTTACCTTTACAAACAGTGTAGATCCTGATGAAATGCAGCATTTTGCTGCATTTCATCTGGGTCTTCACTGTTTGCAAAAGTACTTGTTTAGGTTTTTTTCGAATACAAAGGTTAATGTATACCAAATACATTTGGGCTAGCTCCTGGGATTTGGTACTAATCACAAACTTGGCCAGTGAAAGCTCAAATGAGCCTGCACATCGATCATACAGCCTTGTCAGAGCTTTTGCTGCTCATAAACTGTAAGTGTGGAAGCAGACAAAGATCCAGATATACAGATGCAAAAAAAACTGGAAACTTCGAACTTTGATTTTTCGAAATATGCAACATACTGGATTCAGAGATCAGGGACTATTTATCAACTATTTTTATAGCTGTCTTCACTGTGCTGGAATGGTATTTGAGGGTATTTGTTTAAATCTATGCTTTATTCCCCAGTCAATAATGTTTCAGTCATGATGATACATTTTCCTATGTTAAGTCATTACTGAGCAGCGAAGATATAATGTCTTGCTCAAGGCCACAACAGAACACATCTGGTAACGCTAAAATCAGGACCTATAAACCTTCATCTGATCTGCCTCAGCAAATTCCCAATGATGGAATTCCGTGGAATCAGACCTCGGATGTACATGGAGGGTCTACTTTGATAACGTGACGCTGAAGTTACATAACGTGACATTGACGTCATAGAAACCAAGCCAACACTATAACAATGTGATTGCAGCAAAACAAACCATTATAAATGAAGTTTATGTTTTTTCAATAAAATATCGCTATAGTGATATTTTATTGAAAAATACATAAACTTCATTTGATCCTGCTGATTAAACTTTTCGGATAATCAGAAAAATGGATTTTAATAGGGCTTAACCCACATGCTACTGAACAAATTTAACCTATGCCGGGTCTGACCAACAAAATGGAGCTTTTTCGTACATAGTACTACGCGTATTGCACCTTACATACACTCGAGGCGTGATTGGATTCTAGAATTATGCCAGACGTTCCCGATTGATAGACCTTAAGTCTACCAATCTACCACTGAGTCACCAACCCACCTATGACTTGACAGTATACAAACGGATTGACATCTAAAATAATTATGTTTTCTCTGCTATACAGGATCTGGTGACAAACGTTTCCCCTCGTATTGTTAGAGGTACTACATCTGGGCATACGTTTGGTCCAGGCCAGGGATCATTCCTAAATATAGAACTCATTAGCGAGAAAACAGCAGAGTACTGGTGCACAAGTATCACAGAGCTAAAGAAAGATTTTCCTGACAAGGTAGTCTAAATTTTGGTTAGTCCTAGAAATGATAATACACATCACATATAAGAGACGTTAAATGTGCCAAATTTGTGAGATTTATCTTCTTATCACAAATGTTATTATTACAAGTTATTTTAGGCACGAATACGTGGTAACTATTCCGATAGATGAACAGTGGACATGGATAATGTTAAGACACCTTTTGATGTCTATATTGGGATCAATGAATGAGCAATGTCATGACCAATCTATATCATTAAAGAGACTAGGTTTGTAACTATGAACATTTTTCGAAAAAAAATCTTTTCTTTTTAAATCATTTGTAAAAATAGAATTAAGTTATATTTTCACAATAAATATGTTCAGTATAGCTGAAAACTGCATGGAAAAGTGAATTAACTTATAAAAACAGGTGTTTGTTTGTAAGTAATTATTTACGTCCCTCCAATAATTCTAGACAGTTGATTTTTAACATAAATGCTCTTGTTTTGATTGTGATAATTTGTAAAGATTTACGAAAATGGTAAAATCTTTAGGTGAATTTGAGTATTTTACTGTATTCTTGAAAAATAGAAACTTTACTTCAAAAATTAAAAGATCAAAGGTTACAGACTATGCAGCTTTAAGAACAACGTGTACGTTGAATGGAACAATGCTTTTACTATTCAAATCTGGATGGTTGGTAGTCATTGGAATAAGACTATGATAAGCATTGTTTGAAATTTGTATCATTATCTGCAATTAAGTGGTATGCGGACATAATGTATTAACAAGTTCCTTTTTATCGTGGTATTTATGAGCTTGATGTGTTTTGAATACTAGTGATCCCTTAGCAACATGTTATCCGCTGTTCTCTTTATCTGGTAGTGACGATTTTTGCCACTACAATCACTACAAACCTTACAATCAGTTTTGACACAGATAAGGCCTGACAAATTGCCAGGCCTTATCTTGATCAAAACTTATTGATACTCTGATGATAATCCTTACATATTCTCTGAAAACTTTATTTTTAAAAAATGACAGAATGCACAAAAAACAAATGCAAATTACACAGCGTGCAAAGAGTTAATTAAGCATTTACAGCAGTGGGAATACGAAGGGTATCATGTAATGAACATATGATCCACAACACGTGATTTCCAACAATGGGGCATTTTGACAAGTATAGACTCAGATGAGCCTGCGCATCCTCCTGCTAAGCATAAAAAACTTCAAATGATGTTTGGTCAGTAACTTAATATTTAAAGAATATTTAAACGACTAGCAATGGCTCTGATCAGTCTGCGCACGCGCAGACTGATCTGAGGCTTTGCTGGTTGCACATACCACATTGTTGGAAAACTAGCACGTCGTGGCACATATCCCCAATGGATATATCACTAACCTTTTGTTAAGTGGAAACCAGTGCACAGGTACTTTGGTCAACAATGAAAATCCATAATGTGTTTTTTTTCATCCAGGTCTGTACTATTTATAAGAACAAAACGTGGGCAGATACTTGACTTAATTAACTGATGTCATTCTTATAATCATCATGGAAAGAGTTCCTCTGGTGTATTGAAAAATGTACATTTGAATCAGAGTAACTTTATAGTAAACTCAAATAGCACAATACTGTTCTATTATCATACACAGAATGTTCTGAAAGTAATTTCTTTATTTCAGATTGTAATCGCCAGCATAATGTGTAGCTTCAGCAAGGAAGACTGGACAGAACTGGCTGTGATGTCAGAGGTAGACAATTCTTAATATCACATGAGTCGCGCCTGGGAATGATATAACGCAATGCAATTAAATCGATAAACCACTAGTGAATTCCATTATAGCATTGCGTATAAGATGGCAAAATATTGAGATTTCCATGCACAAAATAAGATGATTTTTAAGTAATCAAATGTCATGTGATGAATAGAATCTAAGTTTCATGCTCTTGTATTATTTATTAAACTCGTCGCGAAAAAGCAAGCCTCGCATTTTAACGCTTTTTTCCCAACAAGTTAAATAAAAGTAAGAAAGAGGGCAAAGATCAGGAATCGATACAATCAAGCACCACACCTGACCCAGATACAAATGGAAAAGTGACAACTTCACAATTAGACGTTACAAAAGAGAGCCAAGAGGTCAGCCCTTTCCCAGCGAGTGAACACAAGGCATCAATAAACAGACAATCAAAAGTCAATAAAGTCAATAAAACATGATCATTCATGTAAGATCCTCAAATAATTTTAGGAAAAGTACAGCTAAGACTTAGAAATTATCCAAACCAGGCTCAGAGGTCATTTTTTTTTCATGGTACACAAAACTGGGCACGAGATATAATTCTCCAGCACATTAATGTTATAATGTCAACATCTAACACCTGTTGGCATTGTATCAATATAAGCAGGTTAACTACAACTCCTGAGAGTTTTAACTAAGAAAAATCTTTTTTTCACCAATTTACCTTTTATGAGCATTAACAGTTTCATCCTCAGTTCAGTTAAGCATTAAAATACAGCCTCAGACCAATTTAGAGGTTTAAACTGCACACAAGCGGTATGGTTACACTCATGATCTGTCATGTGCATAGTTAAGATTGTTCAGAAAGGGAGGCTGTCCAATTCTTTTGGAGTCTTTGCTGATTATTTTAGATTTGTTCCAGATTCTCCTTGCATAATACTGCAGTAAAACCTGTCATAAGTGGCCATTCAAAAAAGGACCAAAATGTGGTTTCAAGACGGATTATTGCTTAGTGCAGGTCAAAAGTATTGCAGAATGCTCATTTATCTTTCGTAAAGAAGAATTGCAGATATGTGTAGGTTACAGTAAACTACTTATTTTTATTGGAAGAGGAAATAAACATATATTTGTAGGTTACGGTCAACTGAATTATATCACTGTTTTATCGTTCGGACTCAAGTTTTTGCAATATTCCAGCAATCCTGTACCCTAGAAGCATCACTACAACTTTTTTTTGAATAGCATAGGTTCCTTAAGCCAACCGCTTTACTGTGCTCAGCTGACAGAAGAAATAACAAAGTATAGACATTCCCCTTTTTTTTTCTAAATTTCTAAAATAATGTTCACGTTACTCATATCAAATATGTCTTCTGTCACTTTGTCGTATATCTATTTCATAATGATATATCTTGTTGATATATTGAATTAGGATTTTATTGTGTTTAGTTCTGCTCATTTTTACACGTATCCTTATAGAAAGCTGGAGCTGACGCTCTGGAGTTGAATCTCTCATGTCCCCATGGTATGGGAGAACGAGGGATGGGTCTCGCCTGTGGTCAAGATCCAGAACTGGTCCGAAACATCTGTAGATGGGTCCGAGATGCTGTGAAAATACCATTCTTTGCCAAATTAACCCCAAATGTCACCAACATTGTTCACATTGCTAAGGCTGCAAAGGAGGGTAAGTATATCAAAGCTTAAACTATTCATACAATATAAATGATTGTTTCATTTTACGTTTCTAGCTGCACATCTTCCACATTCGTTTGATTGCACGCTTTTATCGTTATACATAAATAAATAAATGTAACAAAATGTAAGATCAAAAGATAAATGTAATACCATAACGTAGTTATTGAGGACAATGCGTTTTCTGCTGTATAAGTGTCCACTTCAATGTTATGATTCAAATTTAAAATAAGCATATGCAATAATGATTATTACACGTGTGTGATTGTCAAGTAAAACTTGTTTTACATTATGAGCGTGTGTGATTCTCAATTACTGTTTATCACAGGGAACGCTGATGGTGTCACAGCAACAAACACTGTTTCTGGGCTAATGGGACTGAAAGGTCAAGGTCAGGCATGGCCAAGTATTGGAAAACAGAAACGTACCACGTATGGAGGAGTGTCTGGTAATGCTATACGCCCAATAGCATTGAGGGCTGTGTCTGCGATTGCCAACGCCATCCCTGGCTTCCCTATACTAGCAACAGGTGGAATAGATTCTGCTGAAGCTGGACTGCAGTATCTACATGCTGGTGCTTCAGTTCTTCAGGTATGTTATAATGCGTTTACATGCGCGGATCCAGAGGGGGCGACAGGGGGTCCTGACCCACCCCCTTTTCCTGAAAAATCACAGAAATATAGTGTTTCTTAGCAATACCGGCCCGATCCCCTAAAAAATCACAAAGCTATTAAGCAAGCATTATATTTGAATATGGCGTTTCGCTGGCGGGCAGATGATGCTCCGCTTATAGTGGTATTTAGATCCTCTCATCAACTAAAACGAAACATTGCCAAAGTCCGACTCACTATGACAAAACTTTCTGGGTCCGTGCATGGTTTATTTGGCACGGTTACATTAATACCAAGTATTTTACCTTTTCGTTTTTGGAAACCTAATAAACAGATGATTAACAGTGAAGGCTAAGCTGAATTAACATAGATAGTTACATTTGATCAAGGTAAATGCTGTATATTGATATAGAAGTGTCTTTTGGAACTGAAGGACTTTTAATTTGGAAATTCAACCTGGTGACCTTTTGATATGTATAATGAGCCTTCCCAGGACTTAACAAGATCAAGTTTGATCACATTGTGTTTAGCTATTGTCATGGTGAAAAGAATTACTTATTTTATACTTAGCAGTGCTTGTAGTGTCTTATAAATCACTATATAGAGGGTCTTACATGATTGCTCAATGTTTTATTGAATTGATTAAGTTGATGAAAAGAGATCAAATTCAAGGATAGCTGAGCATTTCATCTCTTTTTTGCAACGAGTTTAATGAATTCAATAATACAAGAGCACGATTGTTAGATTCTATTTATCACCAGACATTAAATTGCTTAAAATTGCATCTTTTGGCGTGAAAACGTCAGGATTCTGTCAAATTTAAGGAACGTTATGATTGGCGTCATTACACTACGTTATTAAAATATGTAAACCACTAGTGGTTTTTCAATTTTATTGCATGGCATTATATCACTCCCATACACGACGTCATGTGATAAAAAATATATTAATTGGTGGTCAATCATATATTGACCATATTTTGCAGAACGTACCTTTTTGATTATAATCAATTACAATTAATCTTTGAATAACATTTATGGTAACACTGATGGATTGATTTCGTTGTAATTTTAGTTACAACCCAGCCTTTTTCATCTCAATATTCCAACTTTCACCCATACTTGCTCGTACATGGATTTTTAACACATAGGATGTACAATTTTAAGTATTGTGGCGTATGAATGGAATACATAGCAAGAATAAGTGAGATGCCTTACAGCAAGGAACTGATCTGAATCTTTAACCCTTTGTAATCTGATGGACTTTCTATACAGATAGCTACAATAATGATGGGACTTTCCATTATATATTTTGATGGGTCATAGATAGACATTTCATTATGAATATGTACATTAGTCTCTAAATATAGTGTTTATGATAGCAAACGGTGCAGATCCTGATGAAATGCAGCATTATGCTGCATTTCATCTGGGTCTTCACTGTTTCCCCAACTATTCTTTCAGGGGTTTTCAGTGTACAAATGGTTAAAATGTATAGAATGGTATTCTTGGACCAAGTAGGACAAATCATATGAGTATATAATCACTACTTTATATTTTATTTGTTGGCCTTAAAAGTGTAAAGCCGGGCCTCGTAGCGCAGTCTATAATGTGTCTGTCTGCAGATATGTGTCTGCTGCAAATCCATAGGTTGCAAGTTCGATCCCAGCCCAGTCCAATACTCTCGTGGAGATTGATCATGAAATAATTTCTAGGATCATTTTCTTCCATTCCGCTGATTCAATAAGGGTTGTTGTCAGTTACAAACGAAAGTATGTGCATGGGGTACTGGTTAACTGATAAGTCAAATTTGCCCAAGAAAAAAGTGTGGTTAGGTGAACTGACAGTCCCGACATGAATATAGTTGTTGACTGGAACATAAAGAATTAAACCAAACAAACTTTAAAAGTTTGAAAGAACCAAGTACTAAAATGGAAATACAGAAATATATTGCCTGGCACATTGGTGCCTTCTTGACAAGTTTTTTCTTAAAACTGTGTATAAATATTTATACTTAGGACATTAGATTACTTAATTATGAAGTCATTTCTCTTCATTTCCACATTGGACAATTCAAGTTATTACATGTCGGTGGATAATGCATTATTGAAATGTTTATCCATAATGGTTATATTGCGTTAAAAATGGCCTATTATCTTTTTAAGGTGAATGTTGGTCATTTTTTCTGCTGAATATAGACGTTATGCTGACACTGGTGATATTTGGCAGCTTACTCGGCCTTATCTATTTGATAATTACCAATATATAGGATGCTTGCAAAAATGAGTTAAACTTTTACAGAACTACAAACTCACATATGACTGAACAGACAGTTCTGAATGTTTTCAAGCAACAGATCACTTTCCTAAGACATATACAGGCTCATAAATAATAGAAGCATATAGGGTAAAGTGAATTAAATTCGGGCATCAGGTAAATACGTACAGCAACCATGTTTGTTGCATTTTTTTAAAATAAAGAAACTAAGCAAACCATGAAAATCCTGATGAGACGGGACATTAGAAGCCGTCTCATCTGGATTTCCAATGTTTGCAAATCCACTGTTTGCAAATGGTTGTTCGAATTTACCTGATGTCCGAAGTTACCTGACTTTACCCTACATGTCTTTGACATAAATCCATGTTCCATGTACATGTTATTGAATTGGTGAATAGGGTAAAGTCGGATAAATTCGGACATAAGGTAAATTCGGACACACATTTGCAAACAGTGTAAATCCAGATGAGACGGCTCCTTATGAGCCGTCTCGTCAGGATTTTCACTGTATGCTTAGTTAATTTATTTTTATTCCAATATTTGAAATATTAAACAAACAAGAACAATGTCCAAATTGAGCTGTCTGTCCGAATATACCCGACTTTACCCTACAATATTAGAGAATTTCTCATTGGCATTAAAGTAATTAATAGTTATACTAATTAACGAACACTGGCTGATGCAAAATGAGCCCCGACATGAGATTTCTAACAATGTGGTATGTGCGATCACCAAATGCTCAGATCAGCCTATTACAAGAGGGTGAGGTTCACAATTAATTGGCCACATTCAACAACATATAAAAAGGCAGATTAAAAGCCTCTGTATATTTTCAGGAAATTAGTTGGATTTTATTCTGCCTGTGAGTGACAAGATCTGCAATTCACCTTTCAAAAAGTTCAAGACAAACTTCCTTGATAATCTTGTTTTCTTAGCATCTTCCGTTCTTTGAGGGGGCAGTCAAAAATAAATCTGAAATCTAACTGGTGGCATACGTTACCTATGGGAGTTGGCTGGGGAGTTTGTGTCATTCTCCGTTCTTTGAGGGTCAGTCAAAAAAGGATCTGAAATCTGACTGGCAACATACGTTGCCTTGAGAGTTGACTAGGGAGTTTGTGTCATTCTCCGTTCTTTGAGGGTCAGTCAAAAATAGATCTGAAATCTGACTGGCGACATACGTTGCCTGGGGAGTTGACTAGGAAGTCTGTGTGTGATTCTCCGTTCTTTGAGGTATCGTTAATTTTCAGTCTGAAATCTGACTTGCGACTTACGTTACCTGGGGAGTTGACTAGGGAGTCTGTGCTATTTTCCATTCTTTGAGAGAAAGTCAAAGCATTCAATCTGAAATCTGACTGGCGACAAACGTTACCTGGGGAGTTGACTGGGGAATCTGTGACAAAATAGTCCACGCAATTGAATCAGCATGGCAAACATACACTAATGTTGAATCATAAACACACTTAAAGTCAAATGGCACTGAACAGCATGCCCATTAGGGTTTGTAATTGAATGCGAGTTTTGTCGTCTGCCATTCATTCTTTTGTCAGATAAATATAACATAACTCCCAATAGAAATAAGATATTCACTGTTTCACAATAGTTAAAACGTTTTTTACTGCGTGTCTAGTCAGATTGTATTTTGACTATTATAGATTGATATTATTCAAAAGATGTTACAGTCTGTTTCCATTATCTTGTAGACAAATTGGACAGGAAAATTAAAAATGCTTTCAGTAATTCCAAAGTTGGTCTTTGATCATGCAAAGAATAAGTAATAAATAAAGGATACTTTTCCGATGCTTTCTCGTTTAAACCGGGAGGTGGGCTTAGCCCACATAGCGGTTTAAACGGAAAGCCGAGGAAGTTTCCTTTATTTTGCTTGTAGTATGATGCAGGCGCGAATAAAAGTAGATTATTTCACCTGACGAAATTTACATTCTCTCCTCCCGCAGCCGAAGCTGTCAATTTTTTTACATTTACCTATGGGTTAATTTGTCACTAATTAGGATGTTCCCACTTACATCGCTGTTTAAATAAATTGGAAGTTAGAGAACGGTTTTAAGCTCCATCCTCTACATTACTCCAGGGTGTGCGATTTAAACATCAGCAAAGATCAAAGAAAAAAGCATCAGCCATACTACAATATTGGTCATTGTCATTGTTGCATTCCACCCATTATGTTATTAAATGAACCATGTCTTTTTGCCAGATTTCACGCATCACACGCACTCATAAATGTTTGAGGTGCGGAGTGGCTCAGTAGTAGAGTGCTTTACTTGGAATCTAGGGTTTGCGGGATTGATTTTCATTGGCGGCACTGCTTGTGTCCTTGAGCAAGACATTTTATCCTCTGCTTAGATCTGGCTCAACCCAGGAAGACTCATCATGGAATGACTGAAAACTGTTAACTGGGGCATAAAGAATGAAAACAAACATACAATCTCACAGACATTATTCTAAGAATACAGTCGACAGAGTCTGTAGCTTTACAGACGCTGGGGCGTATCTTATCTAAGGTGGAAAAGTTGAAATCAAGGGGTCGCTTGTATGAACCTCATTGGTGGCATTGGCCTGCTCATTTGTCAGTGGCGGATCTAGAGGGGCTCAGAGGGTTCACTTGAACCCCCCTCCCCGCCTCTGATTTAAATATCTTATGAAAATGAAATAACTTGGCTGAAAAAATGAAATATAATAAGCAAAGCGAACACCCGCTACTGTATATAACCCCCCTTTCCAGAAATCTAATATCCGCCCCCGTTTGCTGTCAGAAGGCAAAACAGTTATGTTTCCTCACGTCGTGGCCAAAAATGTACTTTGATGTCCATCAATTTTATATTAGAGAACTCGTTTGTCATATAAGCACCAAACTAATTGGATGGGTGTATATTGTTTCAGTTCCACGTAGAGTTGCAATTATCTTTGTAATACTGTAAGTATGTATAACGACAATATGGCAATGATCTCTAAAAGAAATCTAGTTGGGCCAATCCGCGCTAAAACGGTACTTTGTTTATATATCAACATATTGAATATGTGTGTTATAGTCTGCCAAAATTGACCTTAGACTGATTAATTTTCGTCAAAATCTTCGTGATATTCGTGCGTTTTCGTGGAGTATTCCGACCTTGGTCACGCTTTTACAGAGAATTTGAAGATAATGTCAATCCGTTAATGCAAATGGTCTGATAGCCTAGTGGTTAGTTGACTACTTACAGACCAAGCATACCTGGATCGAAACTTGGAAGGAACCTTATTTTGTATAAAATTGTCAAATTGTTTTCTTTTTTAAGTTAATATTGTTCGTATATTTTAAATCGTCTTGTGATGAGCTTTACATCTTTCATTTGTGAATCATTATTCCCTAAGTTCCCCACTCTTTCGTTGTCAGCTGCTATTATTTGCAAATAGTTTGGACCCAGTTCAGTACCAACAGAACTTCGGTTCTGATCTGGATACATACCATTTGACACTCTGATAGTGTTCCTGTAAGATTTTTGAAAAGTTAATTTTGATTAAAGTCAGCAGATGATAACAAAAGTCTCAATAAATATTCAGCGTGCAAAGAGTTAATCACATGTAGGCTTATTGAAATTGTTCACGGTGTTGTATTTGTTACATATACGCATGCCAAGTTCAAATAAATGTATCCAGCTGTGCACAAAATCAAGAATAAAGACAAAGAAACTAGCAAATCGAAAGTAGAAATGAAAAAAAAATACTTAAATGCTACTGGACTCGAACCCACATCTGTTGAGTGCTAAAACAACTCGACTATCCACTAGGCTATTGGGAAATTGTGATTAATTTCATTCAGATTAGTAATTGCACAACAATCTAAAACGCACTTTTTACGAAGATTCACGAAGACTGAGTGAAATGTCATTGAATATTCATATGTCTCGAGTCAATTTGGACAAACAATATAATCAGAGGTTTAGTCGTAGTCGTTTAGTCTGTTATCCATGATGTTGCCTTTAGTATGCCATTAAAGGTCAAAGAAAGAGAGGAGGTAAAGATCAGAAAACGATACAATCAAGTAAAATGATAACATATTTAAGTCAAACTGTCACGTGTGAGCTGCGTTTCAATACCGAATTATCCAGTTTTGCAAGTATTTAGGTTTTGATGCGTTTCTGGTATGCTTCCAACACGTTGAGCTAAGCTTTTTGGCTTTTAACAATGTAGTGCACATTTTCCTATGGCTTAATGCTACGCTTGTATTAAGGACTGACACATTTTGCTAAATACTTATTACGCATCAATACGCTTATCTGTAAAAAGCTTTTTGTATTATTTTAATGGGAGATTGCACGAGATTTAGCTACTTATCGCATAAGCACAAATGCATCTAATAAACGCCCATGTTGGGGTACCCAGCAAGGCTAGATGTCAATACTAAAATACTGGCTCATTTACAGTGTCAGTCCCTAAGCTATGGAACACTTTCTTCCCTACATCAGTTAAACAAGCAATTTCCTTAAATACATTTAAAAGATCTTTGACAGAATAAATTTCATTTTAGAGGCTGCAATTTGCTCATGAACACACTATTTTATATACCCATCAGAACACATCGGGTGTACAATGTAGACAAAAAATGCGCCACCTGACGTAGGACCGTGTGATACTTTTAATTTGTCTGAAACTACATTGTTATCAATTTTTTAGCAAAACCATGCATGCTTGTATATAATTTATGTAAGCGAGCAGAGAAGCCTCAAAGGAATTTCATAAGATATATAATAATGACAACAAATACCCCACTTACTTTCTCTGCATACCGATGTAACAATAGGATCATTGCACTTTCATGTAAGGTAGAGTTGTCATAAGAGTTTCAAATTAGCATTCCAATTGTGGGAGCGCAGTGGCTTAGTGGTAGAGTGCTTGGCTCAAGACCGAGAGGCCGCGAGTTCAAGCCTCACCGGCATCACTTCCTTGTGGTCCTTGAGCAAGACACATTTATCCTAGCTTAGTACTGGTTCAACCCAGGAATACCCGTCTCTGTTTAACTGAAAGATTGTTGATGGGATTTTAAATTCAAATCAAACAAACAAACAAACAAAGCATTCCATTTGTTAAAACCGTGTACAAAAGTGCAAAAATGCTATTATAACAGGTAATGCACGAGGCCTGTTTTAAACCTATATGATAGGATAAGTACCCAAATCTCGTTTGGAAATACATTAAACATGTTATCATTTTATTATGAAATAGGTATGCAGTGCCATTCAGAATCAAGACTTTACTCTCATAGATGACTACGTCACTGGACCAAAGACTCTCCAGACTCGCCTGAGGCTTCATTGCTAAATGATACGATAAGACCCAAATACCGTTTGGAAATACATTAAACATGTTATCATTTTATTATGAAATAGGTATGCAGTGCCATTCAAAATCAAGACTTTACTCTCATAGATGACTACGTCACTGGACCAAAGACTCTTCAGACTCGCCTGAGGCTTCATTGCTAAATGATACGATAATATCCCAAATACCGTTTGGAAATACATTAAACATGTTATCATTTTATTATGAAATAGGTATGCAGTGCCATTCAAAATCAAGACTTTACTCTCATAGATGACTACGTCACTTGACCAAATACTCTCCAGACTCGCCTGAGGCTTCATTGCTAAATGATACGATAAGATCCCAAATACCGTTTGGAAATACATTAAACATGTTATCATTTTATTATGAAATAGGTATGCAGTGCCATTCAGAATCAAGACTTTACTCTCATAGATGACTACGTCAATGGACTGAAAACTCTCCAGACTCGACTATGGCTTCATTGCTAAATGATACGATAAGATCCCAAATACCGTTTGGAAATACATTAAACATGTTATTATTTTATTATGAAATAGGTATGCAGTGCCATTCAGAATCAATACTTTACTCTCATAGATGACTACGTCAATGGACTGAAAACTCTCCAGACTCGCCTGAGGCTTCATTGCTAAATGATACGATAAGTAACCAACTCTCATTTGGAAATACATTAAACATGTTATTATTTTATTATGAAATAGGTATGCAGTGCCATTCAGAATCAAGACTTTACTCTCATAGATGACTACGTCACTGGGCTGAAAACCCTCCTGTATCTTCAAAGTCTGGATGAGCTCCACGACTGGGATGGACAGAGCCCACCAACTCAAAAACACCAGCTAGGCAAACCAGTTCCTAAATTACAGAGTGTTATTGGAAAGGTAAATAGAGACTAAAAATATTTTTAGGGACCGTACCCAGGCCGTACTTCATTTGTGGATCAATTGTGTTTTTTGTGTCTTGTGTTTCTCATTCTTTCGTGTCTGTTCATTGCTGCCTTGTGGTCACCTGATGGGAAAGGACTGAATCTTGGCTCTTGTTGTTGATGTTTATTGTATTTTTGTTACTTTCCCATGTGGTATCCTGGGTCAGGTGTGGTACTTAATTGTACTGTTTCCTGATCTTTGCCGTCTTGTTACTTTAACAAGAAAAAAGGCTTAGTCTTAGTCTGCGAGCGGCCAAGGCTCAGACGAGCCTGCGCCTAAGCGCCTAAGCGCAGGCTCATCTGAGCTTTGGCGACTCACACACACCACATATGGATGTTGATGGAAACTCAGACCAAAATCAAGACCTCATTAACTTTGTCTTAAGTCTATTTCGGGAGCCTTGATAGACGAGGTTCGCCGTACTAAAGAAAACTATACATTAAGACCAGCCCATGCGGTATTGGTTTCTATCACAATTGCATAAAGTCTTAGCTACATGATTCTATCCAGTGGAGCCAGTACCACATAAGCGGGTACTAGAAATCACCAGGCTTCGAGTAATTGAGGTTTCACTGTATAACAAAAGATTTGTTTTAAATGGCTGTTGACAAATGTGTAAACCTTATCAGGCTTCTTTCCAATAGCGCCAGTATGCCAAAGTGGGGGACTTATTTCTTTTAAAGCGATGCCGTGTGCGTACGCCATGGTATTGGAGTCAGCGTGACGCTTTCTAGTTTGCAAGATATCTTATGAACTAGTTGGTGGATAGAAACTAAATTTACGTGGGTATATCATAGGAGAATGACTTGATTAGGTTGCGGTGACCTCGTTTTAATTTTTAAGGTGGCTGCGGAAGGAAATAAGTCAAATTTGAGTGCATGTGGTGGGGAACATTTTTTTCTTTAAAAATAATACAAGCTCTGCTTGAATATCCAAGCGTTCGCTTTTACAGATAGGATACTGATATATGTTTCTCAATTACAGCAAAAAATAGGTCGTTATCTAATTTCTTGATTATAATTACAGAGTTTACCTAATTTCGGTCCTTACAAAGAGGAAAAAGAAGCATTAATTCATGAATCTTACAAGAAGATAGATTTGTTGGATGAATCACAGAGGCAAGAGCCAGTACGACCAGCGTTGCAACCGAAGAAAGCTGTTCCTAATGTCAAGGTAGACCTTACTATGTACTGTATGATTCATATTCTGCAAACAAAAGGGTGGTGTTTGGTTTGTTTGCTTGTGTTGACGTTTTAAGTCCCAGTCAATTATTTTGGGGGGCTTTCCAGTCAAAAATAAGCAGATGTTAAAGAATCTTGCTCAAGAGCACAAAATAGTGCCTATGGTGATTCTCGAACTGGTGACCCTTCGATCCCAAGTCAAACAATCTACCAACGGAGCCACTGCCCTCCTTACAGATTATGTTAATGACTTAAGGGCTTGATTACTGTTCTTTTCAGTTCTCTTTCACTGTACATTCTACAATCATGTTGTACTTTATGCGGGGCCAAGTAGCTCAGTGGGTAATGACTCTGACTGCAGAAACGTGTCTGACTGCAGAGCCAGGGGTCGCGAGTTTGACCCCAGCAAGGTTCCATACTTTTTAGGTGATTAATCATGAAATATGTACATTTTTAAAGAAGCCGTTAATAAATCAAGGTTTTTTGCAACCGGTCATAGCCTCATGAAAGATACAAATTTAATTGACAGCTGTCAAGCTAATAAACCCATGCGATACGCTTCAAACATATTGTTCATCCGCCAAAAGTGACACTGGTATTGTGATTGACAGCGAGCCATATCTAAGCCTCACGTGCAAAACAAGGGCTTCACGTTTACTTTGCAAGAGTCCCGAAGTATTCATGATTCCATGAACAATCCAAAAATCGATATTATTTCTTTAAAAAAATATTTGGCCATTCTCTGCCTTTACACTGATTTAAAAAGGAATGTTGTCAGTTACAAGCAAAAGCATATACATGAAGTACTGGTTACCTGCTTAGTCAAGCTTGTCCAGGAAAAAAGTGTGGTTAGGTGAATGGACCGTCCTGGCATGACCATTGCTGTTGACTGGGACGTTAAGCAATACACCATACCAAACCAAATCTGTTGTACTTTCTATACAGTTGTACACAACCTGTCATTGAATCTATATATAGAGGATCTTACACGAGTGATCATGTTTTTTTGAATTTATTTAACGAGTTGGGGAAAAGAGATAAAATGCGAGGCTTGCAGAGCATTTTATTTCTTTTTCGCAACGAGTTTAATAAATTCAATAAAACATGAGCATGAATGTTAGATTCTATTTATAATATGACATTTAGATTACTTTGAAATCTCATTTCTGCCGTAAAAAAACGTTATAATTTTGTCATTATGTCCGCGACGTTATTATGGACGTCATAATGTCTCCCGAAAATCTGTAAACCACTAGTGGTTTATCGATTTTACTGCATGGCGTTATTTCACTCCCAGACGCGACGTCATATGATAAATACTGATAAGAGCCTGGGAATATTGTAACAATTTCCATACGCCTTAACACCATCTATACCCATAAAGGCCTAGAGTTTATTTTAGGGAACATCGGCAAACATTGGAGCACTAGATTAGACTCTGCAGAACATGGTGTCCGATAAGTTTTGCAATGTTTTCATACAAAATGCACTCTTAAAATTTAAATAAAATTGAAAATTAATAACAACGAATTCAGCATAAATGTGTAGCACAGTCTGCTTTTTGTCAGAAACAAATAACCTCAAGGGATCAGCATTGTATTAAACACAATTACAAACTCCTGATTAACCACTTATAATGCAAGAAGTGGTTCTGTCTTTCAAAACGAACGTTTCCTCTCATGGAAAAAGCATTTAAATGAATTTTGTCCTATTTGTACTTTATCTTGACACATTACTAGGCTTAAAATAGGCCTCGTGCATTACCATGTTATAATAGCATCTTTGCACTTTCACACAAGGTTTAAAAATCAATTGGAATGCTTTGTTTGTTTGTTTGATTTGATTCTTTACATCCCATCAACAATCTTTCCGTTAAATAGGGACGGGTCTTCCTAGGTTGAACCAGTACTTAGCTAAGATAAATGTGTCTTGCTCAAGGACCACAACGCAGTGACGCCGGTGAGGCTTGAACCCGCTGCCTCTCGGTCTTGAGTCAAGCACTCTATCGCTGAGCCACTGCGCTGTCACAATTTGAATGCTAATTTGAAGGTCTTATGACATCTCTACCTTACATAAAAGTGCAGTGATGCTATTGTTACATCGGTATACAGAGAAAGTAAGTGGGTTGTTTTGTTATTATGATATATCTTATGAAATTCCTTACACGCACTGAACATCTGATCTGTTTCCTTATGTCTTATTTCTGAGAATTCGCCAGTTTAATACAATAATCAGCCTTTGCACAATCCTCATAGGTTTAGATAAGCATATTTTTTCAGCGTAAAAATGTAAATATTTTCTTGCCCATCAATTTTAATATGTGTTTTGGGTGCTCAAAACAAAAAAAGCGTCTCATTGAGACGGTTCTTTTGAGTACCCACAGTTTTGATTGAGAAATAAGAAAATTAAATTTTCGTTATGCACTCTTAACTAAAGTCCTGAATTCCTTATAAAACAGTTTATGTAGGGCAAAATATTTTCCAGTACACGAGATGCCACCGCTTATCACATCAACGAGCAGGAAATGCTCAGGTGATTCATATGCGCATATACCAGACATGCCTTTAGATAAATGCTCAGATCATAACTTAGACACTTAGCCCCACTGAATATGAAAGCGTTTACTTCAGGCACTTTCGATAAATTGGCCCAATTAGCTAAATTATAATTTTTTTCAGTCTATTTTCGATGATATTACTTTGAAAGAAATTTGACATAATTGTACTATTTCATAAAAATGCCAAGGACACCAATTATTTTCAATGTTCTTTGTACTTATTCTAGCCAGTATGGAGCAAAATGTACAAGTGCGCATGTGAGCCGATTGAAGATTTAATTGACCCTGGGCATCTGCAGGGGCTGATTAGAGTCTTTAATGGGCACTCTGTGGGTTGCCAAGGGTCCAACATTACTTCAGGCAGAAAACTAAGCCTCTAAACAGAGTCTGTAGACGCACATACTGGTTTAATTCTTCACTGAACGTACATGCCAACTTGTATCTTATGCTTGATGGGGGTTCATTAATGAGCCATGACATGAGATTTCCAACAATGTGGTATGTGCGACCAGCAAAGCCTCAGATCAGCCTGCGCATACACGCAGTCTGATCAGAGCCTTTGCTAGTCGCTTGAATATTCTATGACTGTTAAGCTACTGACCGAACATCATTCGGAGTTTCAAAGCTTAAAAGGAGGCAGCACAGTCTCGTCTGAGTCTACACTTGTCAAAATGCCACATTGTTGGAAATCACATGTCGTGGCTCAATTATTTTGTTTCTATCTACAGGATGTGATTGGAAAGGCTCTCGAGATGATTGGCTCCTATGGGGATTTAAATAACAAGGAACAAGTTGTGGCTCTCATTGATGAAGTAAGGCAAATCCTATTGATTACTATCATTGAGGATGACAGTGTAAATGAGTCTCATTTTGACATAATCAATCTGTCATAATATTTATTGAGATCCGTTAATCTGATTGGTCAAGAATGGTCATCTGATCGTATTGACCTGTATTTCATTTTTCAATGAACTTCAGTTTGAATTCATGAGGGGCGGGAATATTCACAGCAGAACATCTTTTGTGATACAATATACTGTGCAATGCTTCTACGAAGAGAAATCGACAGTCGGCAACTACTTACACCTTACTTTACACTTACACAGATATTTTCAGGTGGAAAAGCAAAGATTAAACTACATGTGATGCTAAAATTAACAGTATCCTTGCTGATCTTGCTGCTATCTTGTTTTTTTAACGTCGTGACGTCTACGTACGCGTCAAAGTGCACGTCATAGTCTAAATGTGCAAAACCTTATTAACTGGAAACGTAATTTTAAGGAAAACATAATAAAAAATACTTGTGAGAAAGAATGACGAAAGAAGATGTAATTATAAGAATTGAAAGTATGTTTCTTCGTTTCACTGAGGTATGATTACATCTAAATTTAGCAAAACCTTCAGTTTTCATGCAAATTAGATGTCATTTTCCAGACATTTCATACCTCAGTGTAGCGCAGAATATAATTTTCAATTCTTAAATGCATATTGTACAAAAACAAAATAATTGAAGCCTGCTATAATGAGCACATTTGTATTCGCCTCTCTTACGAGATATTGCATACCGATATCATTATTTAACCGATGTGCCAGCCTATCGGAAATTGGTTTGTATACGTATTGATTCAATATGTGAACGTGCAAATTATTAGTTGTTGCACTTCATTTGAGAGCAGCATGGTAGATAAGCTATGTTGTCCCGTATGTACACTATAGAACCAATATATAAATACATGAAAGAGTTTACATAATTGTAGCTAATTATGTAGAAGAACAGGCTCAATTTCATCGTTAAAGTTAGTAGTTTTAATGTTAAAAAGTTGTTGAAGTACGAAGACCTATAGAAAAATGAGTAATTATAAAATATCTGGAAGTCTTTATAGTAACTCATTTAATGCATGGTTGTCAGTATTAACGATACCTCTTCTGTCTAAATATAAAATGAATAACGCCCAGACACGTTAATCTTATATAAGTTAGCAACACTAAAAGCTTGAAGATATGTAAGGACAGAGCACTCGATTGGACAATGGAGCAAGAGAAGAAAGAATACTTGCGTATTTGTTTTGCAAGCTAGCTGATTGCAAAGATATACATTCATATCAACACCCTGTCTGTTTCTGTTGTATGCGATAAGCGAGACACTGATCACTATGCATGTTGGCGCAGTCTGAATAGCACATTGATTTTTGCTTTCTGAGAGTATGAAATATGTACATTTAAAATTAAATATTATCATTTGTGCCCTGTCTTGAATCTAATCAAATATGAGTCATGATATGAGATATCCAACTATGTGGTATGTGCGACCAGCAAAGGCTCAGACCAGCCCAGGCTGCGCATACGCACAGACTGATCAGAGCCTTTGCTAGTCGCTTGAATATTGTATGAGTGTTAAGCTACTCACTGAACATCATTTGGAGTTTCTAAGCTTAACAGGAGGCAGCACAGGCTTGTCTGAGTCTACACTTGTCAAAATGCCACATTGTTGGAAATCACATGTCATGACTCATATATTCAATTCTCACCTCGTCACAAACCAATCAAAAGTTTGGAAATATGTCTTCCGAAATAGAGAGAACTTCTTATTGTTGAAAACAGAGCTTTATTGACCATGTTCATGGGATCTTATGGAAACTTCAAAAACCTATATGCCCCATAGAGCACCCTGTTGTACAATTCTGCTTTCTGATAGAACGACATATTCTTAGAGGACAAATTTATGAAAATTATCAACATTATATAGATAAACAGGGAAACTTTCCACCAAATCTATAGCAACATCTATTGTTACACCTATATAATATTTAAAAAACGAGGTATACCATGTCAAAGCTAATCTTAAACCATTGAAGTGAAAGGAGAAGGTTTTTTACATTCTACATGCGTCGCTTTCCACTTTTGTCAGAAACAATGCTTGTTTTAAGTAGCAATGAAATTGACATGCAAACTTGTAGCTTTGAAATTCTTAGTCTGTCAAGATGAATGTGTTTCATTTAACCCTTCAAGCGCCAAGAAAAAATGCATCTGAAAATGCCGTCTGCTAAAGTCGTCTGTTGCAAATAATTGCCTAACATTACAGACTTATTAAGTATAGAAGCAAACAGAGTGGACCCAGAGCAGACTGCTCCTATAGGAGCAGTCTGATCTGGGTCCACACTGCTTGCCATAGGGCCTTCTTGAAAATTTTAGCAGACGAGAAAAGCAGACGAATTAACTTTGTAATTGTATGTTTCAGGATATGTGTATCAATTGTGGCAAATGCTACATGACATGTAATGACTCTGGTTATCAAGCTATCTCCTTTGACCCAGAAACCCATCTTCCAAAAGTCAACGATGATTGTACAGGTAGGTGCAATCTTATATTTATTAATACGGGATATACCATTTCATGCTCATTGTGATTTGAATGGTTTATTATAAATAATGTGTTTGAATATAAGTACAATCTACTGTACTGAAAACGCAAGTGAGAATGAAAAGGAAATGCCACAATCACAGACCCCAGACCAACCCATGATACAGTGAGGAATAAACATATAACACAAATGGCCACAATTCAATTGAAGTAACGCAACCATTTCTCTCTTCCTTGGCAAAATGACCAATAAAGTAGAAAGGACAACTAAGAACCAAAACACCTTGCAAGGATCTGACACAAAAACACCTCGCAACGAGAGAAGCAACAAAAATACAAGTGTTTAGCTTGGATTGAAAGGGCTGACCTCTTGGCTCTTGTTTGTGATGTTAAGTTGTGTTTTTGTCACTTTCCCATTTCGTATCCTGGGTCTGATGTGGTACTTGATATTTCAATTCCTGATTTTCGACGCCTTTCTTACTTTTCTTACTTATGCTTAGCGTCATTACAGATAAATAATAACATTATATTAACATACTATGATGTAACAAAGAAATGGCTCTTAACTCACAGACAGCAGAGGTAAAGAAATTCCCAAGCATCTCCTATTGTAACACCATGTCTTTTGGTATGAGTGAATAAATTTGAACAAAATCTTATTCCCCAACCAAAACATATATTGTGGATGCTCAAAAGAACCATGTAAATGAGATGGTTCTATTGTGCACTGAAAACAAATGATAAAATTGATGGTTAAGAAAATATTTACAATTGCACATAATCATGACCTACGCATTACCCCGAGGAGATGCTATGTGTTGTGCAAACTCATGTGGTTCTTCTCTACATGCTGTGCTTATGTCTTTCCTGTAGAAAGTCAGGCATTTATGGGTTAAACAAGCTAATGTTTAGGATAATGATGCATTCGTTCTCAGTAAAATCCTTCTTTGGGCACCTATGTGCAGTCTTTAAGTGAAATTAGGTTCCTTGAATTAACTTTAACTTCTATTCCATTCGTTATTTAAATAGTTGCCAATTTAAGTGCTGAAAACTTTAAATGCATTATTCCAGATAATCCAGATGACGATATGTACTAATTGAGTCTTATAAACAATAAAACATATACTGCAAATAGCAAAAAATATTCCAAGATTGGACTGCTCCTATTGTCTAAGTTGACTATTTTGTTTGCTAGTGCTTTTCTGCCAGATTAAATTAATTCTCTCACTCAAACAACGATGAAATGCATATTCATTTAAAAACGCTCATTCTTAGCATTACAATTTTCAAAAAAGACACAAGTATTAATGCACAATTGCTTGTGCCAAAAATGATTACAATACGATTTGTATTCTTAAAAGATCTAAAGGATCTAATCTATTCTCCTTTTAGTAAATGCTAATTAATGCAAATTCATCTTTCTTCTTTTTATTTCATCCTTATGAGAAACATGTACAGCACACCACTGCAAATAAAACTGGTTAGAAATACTTATTCCCTGAGTATCTTACAAACACAAAGTAAGTAAGGGTGCATAAATCAGGAATTGATACAATCAAGTACCACACCTGACCCAGGATACCAATGGGAAAGTGATAAACTTACAGTTAGACACCACAAACGAGAGCCAAGAGGTCAGCCCTTTCCCAGCAGGTGACCACAAAGCACATATAAACAGAAACGCACAAAGACATAGCAAACACAAGACAGAACAAAAACATAAAAGATCCACAAAAGAAGTATCGCCTTGGAACGGTCAGTAAAATATTTTACTGGAGGGCTTAAACCAGTTAAACGGCGCAAACCTCACCCTTAATTCAGATGTGGATCAACTTGTTGGCAATAACATCAGCTAAATATATATGTAATTATTTGAATTACACTTGGGAAGAAAAATACAGTTTACATCACGCTGATAGCCAACGATATGACAAAAGCAACTAAAGGATTGTGCGCAAAGCGAAGACTCAGATCAATCTGGGCTTTCGCCTAGTCTGATCAGAGTCTTTGCTCTGCTCTCAGTGGGTAATCAAGGAACACTTTTTCGTTCATGCGGACAACAAAGGTTCTAATAAGACGCACACGCTAATCTGAGTTTTCTCAAGATACCCAGCAACATTGTTGATTTTCTCGTGTGCAGCTCATATACTGACATTGTGTTTTATTATTTCTTTCAGGCTGCACACTGTGTCTGTCTGTCTGTCCTATCATTGACTGCATCAAGATGGTTACAAGGACAACGCCATACATTCCAAAGCGAGGCTTGCCATTAAGAAAACCTTCCGATGCCAACCTGATTCTGACAACGAATTAACAAGACATTCAAACGTAGTTTATATCAGCATGTTAACATTGGTTTAAACCCCATTCTAACCGCATCTTTGCAGATTAATTAAATATAATGCATATTTACCACTTATGTTTTGAGCTGAAATACTTAAGATGCAGCATTTTGAATAGTGAATTGTTTATGGTTAGTTTACTGAAATTAATTATTGTGTGAGAGATTGTTTGCTCTTATCCCATCAGCAAGCCTGGAGGGCTAATGCAAGTCTGTGCAAACATCTGTGAAACCAGAGGGGGGACAGGGGGTCAGGTCCTCCCTGGAATATCACAAGTGCCTATAGGTTTCTTTAGAAATACAGGTATGGACCACCCTGGAGATGCAATTGGTCTGATTGCTTCTCAGTGGCAGTATGCATGGCCCTCTGTGATATACGCCCTCTGTGATATACGTTGATGACTAAAAACTAAGAAAAACGGTGTTAGGACCCCCTGACAGATGTTCTGGATCTCCATATGGCAAACGCACAGACTCTCTATAGCCTTTCCTGCTTGCCTACACAAAATATGGATGGAGATAAAAGATAAGGACAAACTTTAAACACTAGCTTTGCTAAATACATCAGCATAAGACTATATTAGAGGAACGTGCTGGTCCATATATAGGCAAACTAGCTCAAACAACCCTAAAACCTGTCTTAATTTGTGTTAGCTGTGATGACATTTAGTCATTACAATTGCAGATGGAAACGAAAGTTTTTTTATAATGAAAACAAATTCAAGCACACAAATGGTAATTGCCACTTGCTCATCACATTATATTATATTTTTATATTATGAATTAATCTTACATGCTAGTGTATTACCTACCAAGTTTCAAATGACACACTTAACACACCAAGCATTCTTATACAAACACACGCATACACACGTGCCTGCGCACGAACACTGTGTTGCAAGTCTTTTTC
Source organism: Loripinus fragilis (assembly GCA_964019695.1). Taxonomy (NCBI): domain Eukaryota; kingdom Metazoa; phylum Mollusca; class Bivalvia; order Lucinida; family Lucinidae; genus Loripinus; species Loripinus fragilis. Next base: position 23,404,771 of record OZ026518.1, read on the forward strand.
TTACTTTCACTCATTTATGTCTGTATTTATGTGTTTAAGTGGTTTTTAGCCTTTCACGTCACTAGGAAGGATGATGTGGTTTTGTCAAAGTCTTATGTGACAAAAACAAACTGGTGGCTGCTATATGTTGCATAATCACATGCTTCAAAGTTTGTCCAAACAGTTTGAGATTTTAATAATTGCATTACTGTCTCATAGATGATGTAAGTGATTTTTGTTGTCTAATAGAGGTCACCATTAACGTAATAGTGAGTGTTTAATATTAAAGACATCTTAAATATCAACGCTCTACCAAATCTTTGCTGTAAAATATATTTTATTGCAAAACTACATCAAAAACATCGACAAATCTTTTTTTGCCCTACATTACAGTGTTTCTGCTAGTCAGTAGTATTATATTAGTCAGTTTTATGTCGACCTCGACGTGGAAAAACAATTTTGTTCAATTGGAACAATTAAATAAAGATGCGGACCAGTCTCAGCGAATGTGATCAGCCTTATCAGCGCCTTTAACATTTGCACTTTTGAAAGTATCATATCTGAATTTGCTACATACAACGTTTCAAAATGTTAACTAGTTCCTTTATCTGAGCAGACAGGTTTGAGTCTTACTTAGGTAGGCTGCAGATCTGAAACACAGAAGACATTTTTTTTTTCGCTTCACAGCACATATTACTTATAGTCTAGTTAATGTTTTACTGTCGCTTTAAAGATGCATGGTAATAATGCGATTCTATTTTTTTGTTCTTATAACCAGATAAAGCATGGCGCAATAAATACTAAGAGCACACGTAGTACTTTTTCAGTGGTTGATTCATTATTACTGTAAAATTGCACTACCTGTGTGACTGAAAACGAGATGTTTTTTTACAAAGATTCTCGTCTATCTTTGACCTGGCATTACGAGACAATCCATTATCTTTTACGAAAACAACACATGTGCAAGCCAGCTTGTGCAGCATTGCTGTTTGATCAGCTTTTTCGTCTCTTTCTGAAAGCTACATGTGATATCATGGACTTTCTATTATTCTTGCTAGTCTCAGTAGCTGATCTGGTTGGTTTTGGTCTTGTCAGTTTTTCACGTCTTGGCATATTTTGTGCACTCTGCTCAACATGTTGCTGTAACCAATAAAGTATGTAACAACAAAAATTGTTTCTCATTATTATTTTATCCCAATGAATATATCATAATGAAATGAATATAAATAACCATAAGCTTCACACATAACGCTTTGATCCAAAGAATGTCCAAAAGATTCACCAATATTTTAGGGCTAGCCTTTTGTTTGTGAAAAATATTACATGAATCATAGCCTTCATTTCTTGATCAATTTAAAATGAAAATAAAAAATATACATTTTGATTGCATAAATAATAATATTATAATTAGTCTACATGCTTCGTTTTAAATTCAAAAACAGTTTATAGCTATAATTACCTCTTTTAAATTCACCATGGTTTATCAGGCATCAAACTGGATGATAATAATGACCTAAAACATTTCTAGTGGGTTGATGTCTGATGCTTGTCATATGCCTGGTCCGTCATTGCTCGATAAGGGGCATTAATTAGCTCTGACTGTATGTAATTTAAGAGCATTTTTCTTTGTTCCATCACAATGTGGTTATATTATAACCTATGATGATACAGTACATTCTCCATACGAGCTATACAAGTATTGCTTTTATACTTTTGCTACCCTTTGGCCTTTAGCAGTGATTCTGATTTGTTCTTTCGTATTTTTGTTGCTCTCATGGTGTAAGGGTTTTGTGTTAGGTTCTTTTTGTGATGTTGTTTTCAGTGCCTTTTCTAGTTTTACAGTTATCTTGCATTACTTAAATTGTATTCTTGCTGTCATACAGCTGTCTGTGCTATGTTTATCTTCTAAGCGGTGGCATGGGTTGGTCTGTGATCATGACATTTTCTTAACATACTAACTTCAATTTTAATAATCAATCTTTATCAATTTGGAACCTCTATACACTCCAGAAAGTTTATTAGCAAACACCTGACTATTGCATTATAATTGTAGCATTTTGATATATTTCAAAAATATTTCTGAATCAAAGTCCGGCGTTTTATAACATCTAAAATGAAGTACATTCAATGTGATAGCAAGTCAGTTTAACGCAACACCCATCAAATATACGTTACAGATTTTATCAATAAGACAGCATTTTTCGGGCAGTGTTTTTGTTGATTTTTGCTGATAACGAGGATTCCTGTCCATTCTCAAGATAAGACAGGGAACATTTACCTCATTAGTTGAATGTAATTCCCCACGAGATGATTGGTCAAGTGTGTACATATAGGCATTACATTGAACTGCTGAAGATTTTGGATAAAACCTGTTACTTTTTTATTTTAATGGGTAACAATGCAATTTTCTATGATTTTGGCAATAAATTGTACATGGCATGCCTAAAGTGTTTTTTTTAGATTTAATAAAAGGACGCATTTATATTTCAAAACATCAGGTGTTCGTTGATAAGTTTTCTTGAGTTTATTTTAAAATATTGGCTCCTTATTTGCTGCTTAGTACTGCTTTGATTCTGGAAGAGAGGAAATTGTCCTGACGTGACTGAAATATAATCTTTTAAAGGTTATCCCTTGGAAGCAAAGAATTTACCAAAGAACTGAAACCAGAGTGTTCAAATTTTCTGGGCCAGACTAGCTAGGTTCGGCCATTTAGGCCTCATCAGTGACCCTCTAATAGTTTCAAAGTTCCACAATGAAACCAATGATCCCAAAGGGCAAGAAAATAATAAATATAGTGAAGGGCAGGGAGACGTCCTTCCGCTGCCACACAGTCCTACTCACTATCTGTAGTAAAGTCAAATATATTCTTAAAAAGGCTATCTCTTGGAAGCAAAGAATGCACCAAACAATTGAAACCAGAGTGTGCAAATTTTCTTAGCCAGGCTAGCTGGTTTCGACCATTTAAGCATCATCAGTGACCCTCTTTGTTTCACAATGAAACCAATGACCTCAGAGGCCAAGACAATACAATCTACACTATAGTGAAGGGCATGGAGACGTTCTACCGCCGCCACAAAGTCCCACTCACCAGCTGTTGTGAATATTGTTTACTAAAGCATCAAAACAATTCAACAAATAAAATATGGGCTCAACGTATTTACAGAATCTGAATGTATTGTATGAGTTTGCTATGACTGTACAATGGTACAATAATGGTTGTTTTATTAGTCTTTTCCTCAAGATTCGAGAAGCAAGTGCGAATCACCAGGAAATGCCACAAACACACAATGTAGATCAACTGGGGGCACCGTAAAGAAGAGTCAAAGAACAATACCAGCCAAATGACACTAAAAAGAAAATATAAGTAAAGCAACTAAATTTTTCTCTGCCTCAGCGGGATGATAGCAAAATAAAGAAAAGACTCAATGTAGTGCATATTAATAACAATGATCTCATATAATAAACCCCATAAACAATTAGAGCAACAATAAACATGAGTAAAATAACAATAGAATCACCGTTTTAGATCAGACAACAGCTAAAACACAGTGGGTGGTCAGAGGGGGTGGGGCTAATTTTTTGCCAAGATTCTGCTGTTGTACGAACACAAAATTTGTTGTGACATGGAGGCTTCCTTACGTATGCAATAAAACAACCAAAGCGATTAACATGCTGTGATAAAACAGTCAGAGTTAAAGTAAACACCCAGCTGACATAAGGTGGTACTCAGCCATAGACAGATCAGGCACTGACCCATCAGTGTTTTATTTCAGTGCCAAAGACTGAAGTTTGATAAACTTTACATGCATTAATGCTTAAACGTCTAGGTTGAGGCATTTATTTTTGTTTGTGTTCAATAAAAAGTGATGAATTTTAAACCAATTTTTCTTAACTGTCCCTTAGTTTGACAGAAGTTTTTCAGTCTTCGTACAATGTTAATAAATCTTAAAGTGTTCTCACTGAGTATTCCTGTACAATTATATCGATAACAGTTGTCCCCCTAGTCTTTCTATACCATCCCTTAGGTCGACGGTAGTACTGCTGGTCTTAGTCCAGAAGCGGTCTTTCAAGGCATCCCCCCAGAGGGGGTATTCTCTATTTCTTCATACGTAGGCTTGGGCCAAGCATCTACCGTTCACCCCAGAAAAATATACTCAAAACGATATCACCCATTCTGTACCTTGACCTTAAGAAAAGACCCTTAAACGCAGAGAAATGACCTCTAAATATAGTCCAATTTTGTGATGACCCAAACAAACATCCACCCTGTACATTTAAATTATACTTATCTGCACTAGTACACTGTCTCATCTTTTTAACCAGGTCAAGGGTATGTATACATTTTGCTTGCATATTATTTAACACTTCTTTCCCATTAATTGGTTATGCAACATGATCACTATTTGAAAAAACGGGCTTTATGAGGCAATCCTAGGGTCGGGGTGTGTAAAAGAGCAGAATGCATGTTGTTCTATGCTTCATTCCTGTCAATGTGTTAAGCGACATGACTAATTTCAGAAAATAGAAAATATTGACCGTTTGACCCCACCTTAAGTAAAGGGTCGAGAGAGTGTATTAGGGAAAATATTTGCTAGAATGTTATTGTATGCTTCATTCCCTTTAATATGATATGCAACATGACAATATTCTGAAAAAGCTGAATTTTGGCACTCACCCTATCCCTCCCCTCAGGGCCAACCAGGGGCCAGGCCCTGGCCTTTAAACTAATATTCCGTTTGATATTACTCATATCCATTGTTCTACATGTACTTTTGCATTTTCGATTAAATAAACTGGCAACTTTGTTATTAGAAATTTGACTATTTGACTTTTGACCTTACCTAAGAGGCCAGGGTTTGGGGCAAAATTTATTACACTTTTGAGCTATATATAGGCACTGGGTGACCATTGCTCGTAGTGAAAAGTTGTTAGATATAATAGTTTTGGTAAAATGTGAAGTTCCATATACTAAAAGCCAATATAGCTTTTGACCTACAATCATTAGCAAGAATACAAAGAATACTTAGACAATATATAAAACAGGAGACTCCTGTGTTAGGGCCATTTCCGTCCTAACGGCCATAGTTGGAACAAACTTGGTAGTAGTCCACTAGGTACTGCTACATACTAAACATCAAGGCTATATGACTAATGGTTCCAGATCAGAAGATGTTTTATGTTTTCCCTATATAAGCCGTTGTAAACTGCATTTAGTAGTTTTTGGCCCAAGGCGCATATTTTGAACCAATTTGGTGGAGGCCCACTAGATTATGCTACAAATCGAGGCAATAGGCCTTGTTGTTTCAGACAAGAAGATTATTAATGGTTTCCCTAGAAAACCAAATGTAAAACATGTAAACCCTAGGTTGGGCCATTGCTGGCCCAAGTGGCATAATTTGAACAAACCTGGTAGAAGTCAACTAGGTGATGCAACATACTTAATAGTAAGGCTCTATGCCTTGTGGCTCCTGACAAGAAGGTTTTTTCATATGACCCTTTATAAGCCTTTGTCAAATATGTGAACCCTGAGATGGAGCCTTTTTTGTGCCCACTTTTGTATTAGTCTACTATGTTATGCTACATATCAAATATCCAGGCTTTAGGTCTTATGATTTCAGGTTTGAAGCCTTTTTTTTAAGTTTTTCCTATTGGTTACCATGGTAACCAGATTTCTACAAGGAATTAAAATCTTATAACAACGTTGAAAGTAGACCATCCTAGAATTATACAAGTGAAGTTGCACCCAGTAGTTTAGCAGGAGATTTTGTTCAGTTAATTATTGACTTAAAGACGGACGATCAGACGACGGGCGGACGACAGACATCTGAATATCACAAAATCTCGCCTTTATTCCATGGCGTTGGTGAGCTAAAACAAGGATATTTATATTATAATTAGTTCAATAGAACTTCGTCTCCCTAGTTTACCATATGCACTTTTAATTTGTCTGTTGACTCGATAGTATTACTGAACATTAACTTGTCAAGAGTCACTATAATTTACTAAACTGACTGTTTATCTGAACATATTGTTACTAATCTTCCTATAGGATACCTTAATTAGCCAGTAGTCATTCTAGTCTTCCTGGAATTCCTTAGCCATCCACTTAGAGTTCTTGATAGTGAGTAAGTATGGTCAGGAAATACCAAAATCACAAACTGAAGACAAACCAGTGGCACCCTGAGGAAGAGCCACACAACGGCAACCACGAGACACAATGAAGATAAGCCATGCAAATAAACCAGCTCTCTCTGCCCCACCTTTCCTTTTGGTTACTATGGTAACCAGAATTCTGCAAAAATTAAAACCCTTCAACAACGTTGACAGTAAGTAAGACCGAAATCTCTATCGTTCATAAACTGCGACTAAGTTAGATACATGTCTTTCTAGACTGTCTATTAGTTTAGCAGGAGTTGTCCAAATCTTCCTAGACAATCTTTAGTTTGTCTGGAGCATTTGTAGTCTTCCTAGACTGCCTTTCTGTCAGTACTTTCCCACAGTAATACTAGGTGTGGTACTTGATTTTATTGCTTCCTGATCTTTGCCGTCTTTTTTACTTTCTAAGTTTAACAGTAGTCTGTCTAATAATGATCGACGGTGCCTTTACTTGGTCAATAGCCTCAATAATCTTTATAAACTGGCCCATTAGACGTCGTAGTTGTTTTTCTAGGCTATCCTTTAGCTTAACAGTCGTCGTTCTAGTCTTCCGTGCAAGTCATTAAGTTTGTCAGTAGTTTCCCTAGTCTACTTAGACTGTCCCTTACTTTGACAGTAGTAGTAGAGCAAACGAGAGCTCAAAAGTCGCCTCCTTAAGGACTTTTAGGTGCCCTCTCTGTTAACAAGTAGTGTTATATACCAAATTGTTGGTTAGCATCCCTTGTTTCAGAAAACCAATGATGTCGGTGTCGGAGTCGCGTACTAACAGAGTTATGGCCCTTGAAAGTTACCCACCCTAAAAACTCTTTAGACTGATTTTAGGGTATAAAATTAGCATAAAATGTGCTTGTTTTGCTGGAAATAATCAGTTTTACGTATTTTCGTCTAAAGTTTGAATCAGAAACGGTAAATATGTTATAGTTCTATTCATTTTATCCGACAAAAGAGGGGATTGGGATGAATGCCTATTGTAGCTGGCCCTGACGGCGCCGGCGTCGGTGTCAGCACTAATGTAGGTGTGGCCCTTTGATATATGTTTAATAACTTCTGATTGGGTGATCGGATTTTATCCAAATTTGCAAGAATACAGCAACTAGGTATGATAAATAGTCGACTAGGGTTAGGTGACCTTGACCTCATTTTCAAGGTCAACACAGAGAAAAGTTTGCTAAATTTATGCCCAAAATTACTTAAATTCATGTTATCTTCGGAGTAGGTCAGCAGATTTAAACCAAATTTGCATGATTTTAATAACTAGACATGGCAAAATAGCGATAAAGTTTATGAGACCTTGACCTAATTTTCAAGGTCACAGTAGAAAAAAAACTGCTAAATTTAGGCGAAAAGTTACTTAAATTCACATTATCTACGGAGTGGGTCAGTGGATTTTGCCCAAATTTGCATGAATCTAATACATGGACATGACAAAAAATTAAAAAAGTTTTGGAGACCTTGACCTTATTTTCAAGGTCACATTAGAAAACCAAAAAGCAAAATTTAGGCCAAAAATACTAAAATGCACATTATCTTTGGAGTGGGTCAGTGGTTTTTACCCAAATTTGCATGAATTCAATATCTGGACATGACAATAAACCGATAAAATTTTGGAGACCTTGACCTTATTTTCAAGGTCACATTAGAATAAAAAAAATGCTAAATTTAGGGCAAAACATTATTAAATGCACATTATCTTCAGACTTGGTCAGCTGATTTTGCCCTAATTTGCATGAATCTAATACATGGACATGGCAAAAAGCTGATAAAGTTTAGGAGACCTTGACCTTGTTTTCAAGGTCACATGAGATATCGAAATTGCAAAATTTAGGCCAAAAATACTTAAATGCACATTATCCTTGGAGTGGGTCAGTGAATTTTACCCACATTTGCATGAATTCAATATATGGACATGAGAATAAGCCAAAGAAAAAAATGGAGACCTTACTTTCAAAGTCACATTAAAATAAAACTGCAAAATTTAGGGCAAAAATACTTGAATGCACATTATCTTCAGATTGGGTCTGCTGATTTTTCCCGAATTTGCATGAATCTTACACATGGACATGACAAACCTCATTTTCAAGGTCACATTAGAAAACCAAGCAGCTAGATTTAAGCCAAAAATACTAAAATGCACATTAACTTTGCAGTGGGTCAGCGGATTTTACCCAAACTTGCATGATTTTAAAATCTGGACATGGCAATAAGCCGTTAAAGTTATTGAGACCTTGACCTTAGTCACATTAAAAAACTGCTTGATTTAGGTGAATAATTACTTAAATGCACATTATCCTCAGACCGTGGGTCAGCGGATTTTACCCAAGTTCACATGAATCTAATACATAGACATGACAAAAAGCTGCTAAAATTTTTGGGACCTTGAACTTATTTTCAAGGTCACATTGGAAAAGAAACTTCTTAATTTAGGCCGAAAACCTTTAAATACACTTTTTCTTCGGAGTGGTTCAACGGATTATGCCCAAATTTGCATGATTTAAAACCTAGACATGACAAAAGTTGATGCGGTCTTTGTGACCTTGACCTCATTATTCAAAGTTACATAAGAAAAAAAAGTCAAATTTAGGCTAAAACTAATTAAATGCGCATTATCTTCAGAGCGGGTCAGCGGATGTTACCTAAACTTGGATAAAATTAATATCTGATTATGACAAAAGATGATAAAATTTTTGGGACCATTTTCTTATTTTCAAGGTTACATAAGAAAAAGCTGCTTAGTTGAGGCAAAAGTTATCAAATTTGCGAGGAGTCGTCCGATGTTTCAAAGTTTACCCAATTTGTATGATCAGGTAAATAGTGGATTGTATTATGGAAATCTTGACTTTAATTTCAATGTCGATGCAGGAAAAACCTTGCTTAATTTAGACCAAATGTACTTAAATGTACATTATCGCTTGAAGCATGTTAGCAGATTTTAATGGAGTTTGCACGTCTGCGACACCTGGATATGATAAAACTCAGACTAGGTTTTGGGGAATTTGACCGAATTTCAGTGTTACTGTAGAAACAGTACTGTAAAATTAAAGCCAAAAAATTCACCTGAATCTTTGCTGGGTAGATTTTCTTCCTTGATTTCGGACGCAGCTTATCTCAGGATGACAGTACCACCAAAATACATTTTAAGGCTGTGATAATTGATATTTTCAGATGGAAGATTAATAAATTCTTACGTTTGCTCCAAATATGGACTGTGGGTGCGTATCAATGAGTCGGTCCAAACGAGTACACACAATTTATGCTTTATAGCAAAATAAGAAAAGTATTTTCACCCTTTAACTCCGGGTATGACTTGACTGATCAATCGTTTGTTGTTACCATTCAAATATGCAACGAGCTGGTGTTTTTATGTCTGCAAAATCATTTTGTGAGTGTTTCAATCATTTGTGGAGCAACTAGGTTCGCTATCATCGAATTAAAGTTCAATATTAAACAAGAGGGCTTTTGGGTCCTTGGTCGCTCACCTGATATGACCACTCGTAAGGTCAGAGAAAAGCATAATCACTCCCAACATTACAGCTATCAATATTCGATGTATCTGTAGTTTTAATGAAACTTTGGTTTTGAACGTGTGTATGTAATGTTAAGGAATGTAAAGATAACCCTCGGTGGATATTATGGACAGATGGACGCAAATAAACAGACAGAGACATATCAAGGCCCTTGGTCTTGTTGATTCAGACAAGAAGATGTGTTTCATGTTTTCCCTATAAGTAGACAATGTAAATATTGTAACCCCAGAACAGAGCCACAGTGCCATAACTGGAACAGACTTGGTAGACGTTTACTAGGTAATACTTCATAATAAGCGCCAAGGCTCAATGCTTTGTGTATTTTGATTTTTTTTTCAGTTCGAAAGTCTTATTTTAGCCGATTTGAGCTAGATACATGTACAAAATGTAATAAAACTATTTAAAAAATTAAATTGATGAAGGCCATATATGATCATTCTTGTCGAGGTTGGTCAAAATCCACCCAATAATGCAGGAGGAGATGTCTTTTGAAGCAATTGTTGACAACAGACAACGGGCAACCGATTACGCAACAGCTCACTTTGAGTAAATGGCTCAGGTGCGGTAAAATATCTTGTTTGCTCATCTTGACCCAGTTTTGGGAAAACAAAATGACTGAGTAAACAGACCACTGACGCAATTAACACCCAAATGGAACATACCAGAGTTTTTATATTTCGATAATGTCAATTGTTCAATCGTAAAGACAAAGGTTCGAATTAGTGAGCAATGCAGGCGAAAAAGGTGGGTGGGGTACGTCTACGTTTTGCAATGAGTCAAACAAACGAATTAAAACTTTGATATAAATCATAAGAAGTGATATGTTTGTAATCAGGGGGTAAAACTAATCTCCAACGACATGAAGTCCTACCTTCACAACAACAGATAGAATCAGGACGCAAATGTTACGTGATACAATAGTTTAAACACCTTTGTCAAGAATGACCTTGACATCAAGGTCAAATAAATTATTTTTTAAAAACAAAATAGTAATCCAATTAGATATTTACATGTACATAGGTAGAAGATACTTTTCGCAAGTCCGAAAGAGTTACAAAAAAGAATTCATTATGGTATGCACAAATAAGTGGGTGGGGTATTTCCATGTTCTCCTTGCTCTTTTGGGGCGTTTGAACTTGCTATCATAGGTAACGGCTATGATTTTGTGTAGCACAGATTGTGGTCCCACTACAGAAATGTGACTTTGAAACTTTGGACCAAATTAAATAGAGTGTGTTTTAAATTGGATTGCCATTTCTTCTGACTTTTTAAACGTAATTTAAATGTTGTACTTTGAATGTCAGCTGATATAGTTATAAACCTAATTTTGTGGTGAAATTCGCCTATTACACATCTTAAAGTATTTGTTGCAAGAAAAGGTGCAAAAAATACAAATTTGTTTTAACAATAACAATTAGTTTTATGTTAGCACAATAATCGCTTCTACAGCTTAAAAAGTGGGTGGGGTACTTTCATGTTCTCCATGCCCTTTTGGGGCATTTGAGCTTGCTATCATAGGTAACGGTTATATTTTTCTGTAGCACAGGATATGGTCTCGCTATAGAAATGTGACTTTGAAACTTTGGACCGAATTAATAGAAATTCTGGTCAAAATTGGAAGAGCATTAGTTTTCTGACAGTTTTTAAACGTAAATTGTGTACTTTAAATGCCTGCCAATATAGTTATAGACTTCATTTTGTGATGAAATTTGCCTATCATACATTACAAACTACCTTCAACAAAAACATATGCAAAAAATTGTGGGCTCGTTTCATAAATCATAATTTGTTTTCCTTTTAGAATGATAATCGCTTCTCAAGCTTTGAAAGTGGTTGGGGTATTTAAAGGACAGATAACTCGATAAGTACACGGAACCAAATGCGACATCATTGTTTTTTATAAACCGCAGATATTGGCTGTATCTTTGGTATATGACTCAGCTTGTTGACAGAGAGGGCACCTAAACTCCCTCTCAATGCCTTGATATTTGCAGTACAGAGCAAACGAGAGCTCAAAAGTCGTCTCCTTAAGGACTTTTATTAACCCTCTCTGTCAACAAGTAGTGTTATATACCAAATTGTTCTTTAACATCACTAGTTTCAGAAACTCTATAATGTTGGTTTCGGAGTTGCGTACTTACAGAGTTATTGCCCTTGATAGTTAGTTACCTACCCTAAACCATTTTAAGACTGATTTTAGGGTATAAACATAATTAGAATTTTTAAAAACAAATGGTTTCTTCGTTGAAGTTACCAACATTAGAACAAAATCTCGCAAAATGAATAAGTTGCGAAAGGTATACACCATAGGAAGGAAAGCTAGAAACATTCATCAAGAAATGAGAAATTAACTTGTTCGAAAACTATGTCATTTGTTATAGACAGGTCCAAGTTCAAAAAGAGGGCTTCGGTATCAAAGGTATTTGCCATATTTAATTGAAGTTCAATGGGATATATTTGACTTACCATTTGTTTGAAATAAAAATTATCTTGACTTAGAGTTCAATGCTGCAACAACATCAGCTTGATTATTGTCAGATAGAGACAAAATGAAGTCTCTCTGATAACAACACAAACATAAATCTGTAACAGGAAGAGCACATTAAGTACCAATTGGCATATCTTAAATTGGCCCATAAGATTTCGAGTTAAATCTTGTCAAAATATTGTCCAAGAGATAATGGAGAAGAACTCAAGCCCTCTAGAATGACAATGAGGTCAAGGTCACATAATCTATTTTTGTACGCAAAATACTGATCCATTTATATATTTATAAAGGTACAAGATGGTCCTTTTAAAAAAGTCCATAATGGTAAGAAATAGGAATTTCTTTTTTATACATAAAAAAGTGGGTGGGGTACTTCCATGTTCTCCATGACCCTTTGAGACATTTTATCTTGCTATCATATGTAAATTTTATAACTTAATGTAGCACAAATTGTTGTGTCGCTATTAAATGTGACTTCGAAACTTTGGACAGAATTAAAGGAGAGTCTGCTTAAAATTGGAATAGCATTTTTTCTGGCGCATTTTCTAGAAATAAATGTGTACTTTAAATGTAAGATGATATAGTTAAAAGCATGATTGTTTGATAAAATATGCCTATTACATATCTGAATGTATATTTTGAAAGAAAATATGCAAAAATTTTCGATCAATTTTAACAACCACAATTGGTTTTCATTTTAGCACAATAATCGCTTCTCCAGCTTAAAAAGTGGGTGGGGTACCTACATGTTCTCCGTACCATATTGGGGCATTTAAACTTGCTGTACTAGGCAACTGTTACAATATTTACGTAGCAAAGGCTTTGGTCTCGCTATGGAAATGTGTTTTTGAAACTTTGGACCGAATTAATAGAAAGTCTGTTTAAAATTGGAAGAGCATTTTTTTTCTGACAGTTTTTAAACCTAAATTTTGTACCTTAAATGTCAGGAAATATAATAACAGACATTATTTTGTAATCAAATTTGCCTATTATATACTTAAAAGTATCTGCAACAAGAAAATATGTAAAAATGTTGATCCGTTTCATTAATTTCAATTATTTTTCCTTTTAGCATAGTTATCGCTTCTCAAGGCTTAAAAGTGGGTGGGGTATTTCAAGGGCAGATAACTCAATAAGTACACGGGACCAAATGCGACATCATTGGTTTTCATAAACCGCAGATATTGACTGTAACTTTGGTATATGACTCAACTTGTTAACAGAGAGGGCACCTAAACTCCCTCTCAGCGCCTTGATATTTGCAGTACTATAGTCTTACATGCTTCATGGACTGTCATTTTGTTTTTCATGAGTCTTCCTAGTAATGTAAGCTGTCCCCCTAGGTTGATAGTAGTATTTCCAGATTTTTATACCAGACTAGAAGTTAGTCAGGAGTCACCCACGTTCTGTAATACAGTCTATTAGTTTATCAGGAGTCTCTCTTATCATCCTGGGCTATCCCTCTGGTCAACTATAATATTTCTAGCCCTACAATACAGTCCATCAAAATGATAGTATTTCTCCTTAGCCTTTAAAGTTTGTGGTTAAACTTGGCAGGAGTCTTTCTTGGCTGTCATTTAGTTAGACAGTAGTCTCCCTGGTATTTACAGACTGTACTTTAGCTTGAAACACCTACTTATAGTCTTCTTAGAGGAGAACCCGTTTGTTTGTTTATTTGTTTGTTTGTTTGTTTGTTTGTTAGGAGTCTCACTAGTTTCCCTAGATAGCACTTTTATTCGACAGCAAACCATAAAACGAATATGGGCTGGTCCAGTTGATAAAACGGGGAAATTCCATTCGACATAAATGGGTTTAAATATGTGGGGTACCTGGATTCATATTTTTAGCTTAGCCTAAAACACACAGAACTCTATTATGTCAGCCCAATGTCTAATTCATACCAGAGTTTTCTTTTCAGGAAAATCAAAATATTCCATGCAGTTTCTAAATTATCGTTTTCACTAACTTATAACAGACGGGCGGACAGAAAAATGGACCGACATATCAAATATAGTGCACACCGAAACTTTTCAGTGTCGATCGGTCAATATGTTTTGGCAGTCTTACAACATTATCGCCACCATAAAAGGTAAGCTAGTGTAATATTAGCCAGCTCAAAAAAAATGCACTCATCAAATCCGCGGTCAACGCCCAGAATCCTTTGCTGTACACAATCTAGACACCTATATACCATCTTAGAGGCTGTGCAAACACGTTTTAAGGCTGTAATACATGGTGGATGTACCCTTTATCCTAGCACGGATAAGTCATCACTCTCTTTCTCTTCTGTCAGTCTGCAACACTTTACTATGCCTAATCTATTATCTACATCCATGCGAGCAGCAAAGGCTCTGGCGAGTCTTATGCGCTGACTCGCCTGAGTCTTCACTGTTCACTGATGTATGAATCCTGTTAAGATTGTATTGAAGTTGAGATTCGTACTATTGAACACGCAAATACGTTTAACAATCATTCAAAATTTATCAGTAGAAGGAGCTATTCTTCAGCATTCAGAGGCCGACATATTACGTAAAAATCGTTGCAGTTTTGAGTGTTAGCCAACATTAAAGAGCCTATAAGAGGACAGCGCTTCGAAATCTTACAGTATACCTGTATACAAAATGCATTATTATGCAAACTGAATTGTATAATCCATTAATATCAAAGTGCTAAGACAACAAATATAGTCCTATATCAGAACCTTCCCGTGGTCAGAATCTACTCTGTGGCATTTCATCGCCAATAATTATTTTATTATTTTATTTAGCGTTCGTACCGAAATTTACTATCTAGATATTCTTGTGTTGGTATTGATATACATTTACTCATTTTATTTTATTAAATGAGCGATAATATGAAATTTCCTGTGCGAAAATGTCTCTAATAACCTACCATGCTGATATGCATTTTATCCATCGGGACAATGTGCCAAATGCTTGGTTTGAGTCTTCATCTATAATAATACTGTGTGTGTGCAAGCAGCGAAGGCTCTGGTGAATCTGTGCATATCCTTCTTTGCGCAGACTGATTTGAATCTTCGCTGTACGCACATTCCAATTTGTACCCGAAGCTGGATACCAGCTCATATAACGTGTATTTGGTGATGTGTGGCGAACAATTGCCATCTTGGTTTTAAAGCTGCATACTCTATAACTATGAACATTTTTCGAAAAATTTTCTTTTCTTTTTAAATCATTTGTAAAAGTAGAATTAAGCTATGTTTTCACAATAAAAATGTTCAGTACAGCTGAAAACTGCATGGAAAAGTGAATTATCTTATCAAATAGGTGTATTTTTCTCTTGTTGGTAATTATTTGCGTCCCTCCAATAATTATAGACCGTTGAATTTTAACATAAATGCAGTTGTTTTGATAGTGATAACGTGTTAAGATTTATGAAAATGGTAAAATGCTTACCTGAATTTGAGTATTTTTACTGTGTTCTTGAAAAATAAAAACATTATTTATAAAAAAAAAAAAGATCATAAGTTACAGACTATGCAGCTTTAAGCATCGGAAACGCCTTTGCTGAACTGAACTGAGTTCAGTTCAGTTCAGTTCGGCAACGCCTGTAGTACTTAACGTGACAGAGTATTGTGGCCTTTACCCTTTTGTATGTATACTGTAAAACCCTAAATGGGTACTTTAGCAAACAATCAAGACACATAGATGTATGGAAGGTCACAGCATGCAGCATTTAAACGGGTTCTACACTGTTTGCTAAAATGAAAAAAAAAACCTTAAGTGACCTCCATTTGAATTCAAACCTGGGACCCCATGATATGCACAATAGCCAATTCTAGACTCTTTGTAACAAACAATGTGGAAGATTTCATAAGTATACATAGGGTATCAAGTGGGAAAAATAGAGATTTTACCTTTAAAATAATTCTTTAACATGTTGTAAATGTGGTCATTGATAACTCTTAACACACATTATAGATGTACACAAGGATAATTATTGAAAAAATGTAACGTTAAACAAATAATCTATTGTAAAAATTATAAATTGAAGGTCGAAACATACACATCGGGTATTGATCCTAACGTTTATGTATTTTATATTGAAAATCGGGACCTAAATAATATAAATGATTAAACTGAATAATTCATTCGTTTGGACAATTAAATATTTATGCTGATTACGATCGCGGTTTGAATTTTGATATCAAATATGTTATCATTTTGATAAGACAAAAGATTGACATTGATATGTCTTAAGAGCAGTGATCCAGCGCTGGAATATATAGTCATTCCTTAAGGTGAAAGGATACTTATCTAAAAGGAGGGGGATTAATCCATTGATTGTTTTGTCTCTCGTATCATGGGGGACAACTCTTACAGAAAACAATTTGCTCCCAGCGGGAGCAAATTCTTTTCAGTAAAAGTTTCCCAAAGTTTTGAAAGGATTCCAATAACAGCAGTGTAGTTTACTGTTTAGAGGAGTAATCTCCCTTTAAAATATGCAGTTTATCTATTTAGGTGTATCTCCCGACCTTAACTGAGGTTGTGGCTTAGGGACCATGTGGGGAGCTCGGATGTATCGGTTTCCAGTAGAGGATATATACAGGTTCCATTTTAAGAAGTCACGTGGTGTATCTCCCGGGCGAGCTGTAGAACCACCAAAGCCAACTTACTATTATTATAGACGGGATAGACCTGGAGAACAAGAACCGATACAGGTTAGTAGCTTGCTTCTTTGGAATAAATTTTGAACACAAAACTTGCATTTCGGTTTTGACTTGATAAGCAGACCATGCCTCTTATTCTAATACGTGTTTGATTTTGTAGCATTACTTATTTGTTTCGTGTAAAATGGTCACAGAATAAGTCAGTTTTGTATAGTTATGAATAAGTATTTGACTAAAACCCATTTTAGGTTCATGTTATCACATCATCATTTTATGATATGGATGAGCATAATTGCACCTGGTCCTAAGTTCATAACGTGTTTTTCATGCTGAATTCTACGTGAGCATAAAATTTGTTCTTATCTTAAATTTTAAAATGCCCACATTTGTTGGCATTTTAAAATTGATGATCAGTACAAACAACATTGTCTGCTGCTCTGAGAAATAAAATTGACCTATTTTATATTAGTGAGATTACAAGAAAGCTCGTATGAATTAAGCATGAAAAAGCTTAATAGTCTTGTGGCTTAATCAGGCTATCAGGATTGTATGCCATGTCATTTATCTAAAATATTTTTCGAGTTGCAAAAAACGACAATTACGCAGTATCTTTTTAGCATTTTTTCAGCTGTAATACCAATAAGGTCATATCCATGAATATATTCGCTATTCTGCGAGAAGCGAATTTAATTAAGTATAACCTATGAAAATATTTAAGCAGTATCCAGCATTCGGCACAATTTGGCATAAGCGTACATCAACAACTTACATCAGTCTACGCATTCGAACAATCTGATCAAAATCTTAGTGTTCCGCCATAGAGCTCTCATCGAAGACACTGATCATACTGCGCGGTGCGCAGGCTGATCTGAGTCTTCGATGAGCGCACGTGTCAATTTGTACATTTAGCTGCACACCGACTAAATTGATCTTAACTTGTTCATATACACAGCGTATTGTAGCTGCTTTAAAGTGTCTGTGCATACAAACTGCAGCTTCGAAACTGCGCCATTAAGCGTGTTAAGCGGATTTAAAAGTGTCTAAAAGATCTTGTTTAATCACAAGAAATATTAGCCTGCATTCATGCAACTTGGCTACCACAACATATTATTGTGAAGGTCACTAAGTTGAAATCATATGAATAATTTGCCGTCACGACTCATGGCCAGCTTCATCCCAGTTTACACACAAAGTTAAGCCCCAGTTATACCCCTATTCCACACAGGTCCCGAATCCCACGAATTGACACTAATTGACAAATATTTGAATTCGTGGCTGAATCGTTATCAGTTCGTGAAGATCTTAACTGATTCGCACAGTCCGTAGTGAGTTCTTGCAATTCGCAGGTCTATCGGGAATTCGGCTCAAAAGTTTTGAACTGTTCAAAACTTTTGCCACGAATTCCCCGATTCGAAAAATCGTGCGTGATTCGTACCAAATTCCTAAGACATTCTTGGATATAGTAACTGAATCGTAATCGATTCGGAGGCGTTTTTGCATTGTTTTGGGCAATCGTAGCTACTCTTAGCTCATTCGTGGGGAATCGGGAGATTAAGCCAAGCAATAAAACCAAGGAAGAGATAGTAGAAGGATTTTCCCTAAGATTAATTACCCCGTCACGCGCATGTGAGCAGTCCTAGAAGTTGAAACAGATTTAGCAGATTCTGGAGCAAAATCAGGATCAGTTAGTAGCTCCTGGCTGGTGATTTTGCCAATGGCGAACTGCCATAATTTCCAAGTCAAAGAGTCTGGGTCAGGGCCTCTCGACTTTAACGTAGTTGTTTTCTTCTAGCTATATAAGAAGCCGTGTTCAACACTCGGGTTGCAGGATCAATTCTACTGCTGCTTTACGAGGAACATTCATTTTGGAACTAATTCCCCGAAGCATGTATGTGCCTTTTTTATAACTATCGTGAGAGAAAATCTCGCGAATCGTGTCGAATCGTCGCGGATTTCTGATAATTCGTGCCCAATTCGTGCTGCATTCCGCATATTCTAAACTGATTCGTAATTGATTCCTCAACATTCGTGCAGCATATTCTAATGTTATTATGCTAATCGCAATGAATTCTTGCGTGATTCCAGCCGAATCGAGCCGACTCCTCCGAATATTCGTAACGACATCGTATCTGATCGGGACTGACTCGTAGAACATCACGATTGGAGAATTTTTAATGAAACCTCACGAATCCCCCCGACTAAAATAAAAATCAATTCGTGGCGATTCGGGCGATTCGTGGCCTGTGTGGAATAGGGGTATTACACATTCACGATTTTTGCCACGGCAGAGCTACGACTCACCCCTATTTATCAAGTCGTGATGCATCGGCATGAGTCGAAGTAGCACCGTAGAGACATCGGCGTGAGTCCTAGTCGTACCGTGGTGATTCGTGAAGAATCCTGGTGATTCGGGAACCTCCACGACAAGGCTACGACGAGTTTAAACCGTTTAAACTCGTCGGGGTGAATCGTGTTGGATTGTGGGCGTGGCCTAAGTCGTAGCTTCGTGGTATCGTGGTAGTATTCGTGGTCATTCGTGGTCATTCGTGGGCGTTCGTGGCGAATCGGGTTATCACTGACACAATATTCTGGTATAAAAACAGAGGTATCATTGCTGAAAATCATTTTCAAAAGTGAATTTTAATGAAGCGCATCATGGATTATGTCTAGAGACTTCAAATTGCTAATTTGCACATTGAACTGGACGTCATCTGATACAATGTACAACTGTACATGACACTGGAATAGGGACAGGACTGAGCCTGGCCCGTGGGTCCGGTGACTGTTGTGATTTTATCGCAGCTTTTCTTTTAAATGGCATGACTGACTTCGTCAAAGATTGAAGAGATAATGATATTTGGTGTCATAATTTTGCAAACTGTCGCCCGGGGGGTGGTACTCTGATATTTTCATACATACGAAGGCGCGGGTAATTATTTTGGGTTCAAAATTTTGAATTTCAGTTTTTTCGCGTTTT
Source organism: Loripinus fragilis (assembly GCA_964019695.1). Classification (NCBI taxonomy): domain Eukaryota; kingdom Metazoa; phylum Mollusca; class Bivalvia; order Lucinida; family Lucinidae; genus Loripinus; species Loripinus fragilis. Next base: position 23,424,525 of record OZ026518.1, read on the forward strand.
GCAGAAAAATGAATATGTTTTGGGTATGAAGATTTTGTGGATATTTTTTTTTGGGGGGGGGGAGGGGGGGCGGGGTCATCACAAAATAAGACTATATTTAGGGGTCATTTCTATGCATTTTTGGGTCTTTTTTTAAGGTCAAGGTACAGAATGGGTGTATTTTGGGGGGTTGCTAAAATTTCAAATATTTTCGGGGGTTCTTGAAATTCCTGGGTTTTTTTTTTTTTGGTTTTTTGTTTTTTTGATTTTTTTTTGATTTTTTTTTTTTGGGGGGGGGGGGTGTCGGGATGAACGGTAGATGCTTGGCCCGAGCCTACGTATGAAGAAAAAATGAGAGTACCCCCCCCCCCCCCCCCCCCGGGACTGTCGCATAACAACAACTAAATCGTGCAGAATCGTGGGAGGTCTTGACGCTACCGCAGCGCTACCGGCTTGAATCGTACTAGCGTCCTATCGAATCGTGGAGGCATCGTGAGCATTTTTAGCTCCACCGTGGTGAATCGTAGCGCTGCCGTCATGAGTCGTAGTGGATCCGTAGATGAATCGCGCAGACACCGTAGGAGCATCGCGAGACACCGTATTGCTGCTGGATTTTCTTCTTTTTTTTCCATCCCGACGCATCCAGATGCACCCCGATTTTACCATCTGGCTCAAATCGGGATGAATCGTGGTGATTCGTGCCCGGAATCGTGACTGTAACTGGGGCTTTAACAACTTCGACGTTTTTCCGACATAATATGTTTGCTGGGATGTTGTGTGTTGAATGTCAAGTTGATTCAGTGTTTAAATATTCCTCCCATTTGTGTGTGGGGGTCTATGTTTGGTCCTTGTTTTGTTATGCATTCCTTTCCAGTTTTGAAATCGTCTTGACGAGGAAGAGAGAGCTCAGTGGTTGCTTCACTTTAATTGTCTTCCTGGTGTTGTTTCTTTGTCTCTTCCTCACAGTGCCTTGGGTTGGTCTGCAGTATGTGATTGTGGTATTTCCAGATCTTACTAACTTACTTTTTTCCATTTGTTTGGGCTTGTAAATGTTCTATTGTTTTAGCCGCATTGATATTCACATTTTGCACTTATGTGGTGACTTCATGTGCCGGCTAGTGGACATTTTCAATGTGCCAGGGCGATCGCGGTGCATCTGAGAGTCATGGATTCAAGATATATTTTACCGGCAATTGTGTGACACATGGGAAGTAACTGTTAAATGAAAGACGGTCGTAAAAGAAAAGAAATGCTTCCCTTATTTTTAATACTAATGTTATTATTAAACATTTACCAGTCTCTATTGTCTTGCAGACCCACAAAACTCCGACAAGCTTATAATCTAAAGAAAAATATAAAACCTTATGTATATATCTTACACAATGCACACTAGGGTATGTTGTCATTGCTGGAAGTTCATGATGACATGGCGAAACTCTCCTTCCTATTCCAATGTAAATAAGAACACTAACGGCTTTATCCGTGGGCGAATCCAGAGTAGGGGACAGGGGGTTCCGACCTCACCTGGAAAATCACAAGTTGCTATAGGTTTCCTTAGAAATTCTGTTACGGATCCCCTCGATAAGTCCAATTGCTTCTATGGGGTCCATACGGCCCCCTATTATATACGTTGATTGAAGAAAAAACGTTGTCAGAAACCCCCTCCCCCACACACACGCGCACGCCTTCAATACCACCACCACCCTGACGGAATTTACTGGATTCTCGCATGCTATCTGTCCACCTTCTGATTATCTCCTTTCAATTAATAGATAGATATTAGTGACATTTTTGATTCAATAAAATTCTGACTAATTCATCAACTAAAAGTCATAAACCCCTCTGTAGTCTCGGTTCTGGCCACAGAAGAAGAGAGCATATTCAAATGAAGAATAGTACTAGGGACCAAAAAGTTTAGGGCACCATTCCATGTCTGGTTCCTACAGTACTGGGAGCTATGTGATGACCTGGTAAATCTAGACCTGTGTGCTAGGGTCAGGTTCATGTCTCTATCAGAAGACATACTTTTACTGAATCTTGAGAGGACTGACCCACGTTTGCCTCTGCAGCTCAGCGAGGCAATCGGAACTACCTCGGCCAATTCCGCGAAATTCCGTGGAATCAGACCTCGGATGTACATAAAGGATCTATTTTGATAACGCGGGCAATAATGTGACACTGACGTTATATAACGTGACGCTGACGTCACAGAAACCATGTTAACACAATAACAGGTGTGATTGCAGAAAAACAAAAGGCTTAAATGAAGTTTACGTTTGCAATAAAATATCGCTATAGCGATATTTAATTGAAAAAAAATAAACTTCTTTTATTCTGCTGATTAAATTTTTCGGATAATCAGAATAATCGATTTTAAAAGAGCTGAACCCACATGCATGCTACAGAACTAATTTTCCATATGCCAGTTCCAGCTAACAAAATGGAGCTTTTTGGTACATAGTATTACGGGTAATGCTCCCTACATACAACCGAGCCATGATTCGATTCTCGAATTGTGGCGGACTTTCCCGAATGCTCGGTGAGGATGTCCCCAACACTACTTGTGTTTCGTCACCTCCTATAGGTCTAGCGGGCTGTTGCACTCTGTATGTTCTCCTTTAAATCTGGGTTTTGGAATGAGGATTCCAAAAAGATGATGCATACGCCAGTTTAGAAGGAACCAAATGTATGTAACTTTGTGCACTCTAAGGTGAAAAAGCCAAATTCCTGCGTAGAAACCATAATGGTTTAATTGTCTTGGATGAAATTAAATATAATTATGTCCTGACCCAATCCATGCTCTCAATGATGGTTATACCCAAGGTTATTTCAGACTGAACACTTTTATAAAAGACTTGTTTGTGTGAACAATGCCAAGTCATTCTTGAAGAGTGGCATTTGGCAAAATAAAATTTCATTTGCCAATCAGTTTCACAGAATGCTAAGTTATTAAGGTCTTTTTGCAAAATTAGACATTCCAACAATGAGTGAATGTTCCCAAACAGAAGACAACGTCTGAGAACGGACAAACGGACAAAGGACATGATACAATCTGGTAGTTCATTTACGAAGATAACACCAAATAAAAATGGGACTTGATCTGAGGCTATAATATAAGCCTCGACGCGAGAGAACCTGTTTTCGGGGATTTGCGAACAACAATGGCGCAGACCAGCTTGCGCATTCGCGCGGTCTGACCAGCGCCTTTCTTATTCACTTATTGAAAAGTATCATTATCTAGACTTGCTACAAGCAAACTTTCAATGTTCTAACTAGTCTCTGTAGCTTAGCAGGCTGGTTAGAATCTCAATTTGTCGGAAACCCCGAAGACATGTTTTGTTGCATCGAGGCCCATCTATTACAGCTTGTTGACTGTGCCATTCAGCAATAACCCACCCTTATCCCATAGTAGTGGAGTTAGTGTAATAGCCTGTTGTGTGGTACCTTATGAAAGGCCTTTTCGACGTCCATACTGTTTATATCTGTAAGTGTCCACTGATCACCGCATCACTTAGGGTACTGATGATATCATGAAAAACAGTACCAGATGAGATTCCCATCACCCGGAAATCATGCTGATAGTCGCCTGCACATAGTCCCCGCGATTGGGTGTTGCAGTACAAGTTGATAGATAGTATGGTATCTTAGGTTATGTGCTTTTAATTGTTAGTATCACTAGCTTATATATGCTCTATGTTTTTGCAGCAGATGCAGGTTAGTGACACAGGTCTATAGTTTAAAGCATCATATTTTTCACCTTTTATAAGACGGAGGAAACATTTGCTTGGTACCAATCATCTGGTACATTGCCTTGAGTCAGTGACTCATTACAAATGAAGACCGGAAAAGGTAAAATCTGTGAATTACACTCTTGTAACTCATTCAGGAAAATCCGTCACTATTCGAGAATCGAATCATGGCTCGGGTGTATGTAAGGAGCATTACGCTTAGTACTATGTACCAAAAAGCTCCATTTTGTTAGCCAGAACTGGCGTATGGAAAATTAGTTATGTAGCATGTGGGTTCAGCTCTATTAAAATCGATTCAAAAAGTTTAACTATCAGAATAAATGAAGTTTATGTTTTTTCAATAAAACCGTTTTTTTTTTTGCTGCAATCACACTTGTAATTGTGCTTACATTGTGTCTGTGACGTCAACGTCACGTTATATAACGTCGGCGTCACGTTATCATTCTCGTTATCAAAGTATATCCTCGATGTACATCCATGTTTTGATTCCATGGAATTTCGCGGAATTGGCCGAGGCAGTTCCGAGTGTCTTGTAACTCTGACCTTGAGTTTATTAGGGCTTGGTGCTTCAAGCACATTAAGTCCATCCAGCAGTTGTGCAACCCTTTTGGTGTCAACTGTTATTTTCTCCATAGAGGAGAACGGACTAAATATAGCCCTTTTGAGGATGGGTCTGTATTTGTTTCATGTGTAGAGACAGATTATGATTACCTGTTATAACTGTTGGCTTTTTGCCTTAAGGTTTACTTTTTAAAATTCCATTTGTCTAAGCCATGTAATCACAAACTTGTTAAGTGATTTGAAAAATGACAAATGCTTTTTTTAACTTTACACGTTTATTGTGGCATTTCAGATCAGAAGATGTCTATTTAGAAACATGTTTTTGTTATTTTCGCGTCTGAGAGCAACTCTCAGACGCGAAAATATTGAAAACATGTTTCCAAATAGACATCTCTCACTACCTTAAGTACCCTAGCCCTGAACAACTTAAGATGGTTCTTTAAATCTGGATCCTTGGACGTTTGGACACGTTGATGGACTTTTGACGTCTTATTAGCCATTTGATCCCTGTATCAATCCATGAGAGACTGTACTTTGTTTTTGTCATGTTTGATTGAATACACCTTTCAGTTTGATTAACATGCCATTTACTGACATGTCATTATGACGTTCAGAAAGGTAAGAGTCCGTCAATTGAGCAATGTGGTCGCGTAAACAAACCATGTCTGTGTGATGACTGTTTTATCCATTAAGCTTTAATGGCATACTCAACAAAGAAAATGTTGTGATCTACTTTGCCGATAGTGTGCATCACTTTAACTCTATTCACTGGGGATGGAACGCACGTATAATATGGTCAAATATTCATCTAGCTACCACTCGTGCCAGGCAATGCCCACCACACCTATATGTTTAGTTGTTGTTTAGTCTGTTTTCTTTGTGCACATGCATTTTTCTCCAAACAGCATCTATACAGTAATAGCCACGCCCATTTAGAAGATGGATAATCATACCCCCGCATATCTGTTTGTGGTTAGTATACTGTTTTACGTTGTCCGTGCGTCTGTCCGTCCGTGCGTGCGTCCGTCCATCCATAAAGCTTTGTTTCTTTAATATATTGAAAGTCATTTTTGGAATTTGATCAAACCTTGCAAACATATTCATATCTACAAGACAAAATAGACTTCGAGCTAAAAAAGGTCCTGCTCCCCCCCCCCCCTAGGGAATTTTGCAGACATATCCTACCTTGAAGAAAATTTCAAGCCGCATCTTTTAAGAGATGTTTGCACTCTGTGCTCCGGGGCGTTAGTCTCTGAGAGCCTGTTACATATGTTACTGTAACAAACTAAGGAAAAAATCAAAATGAAAGTTTGAGCTACAGAAAGAAGACATTAAACCATCTAATTATTCAAATTTCTTATGTAGTTTGCAAGCTGGATGCCTAAGCTACATAAAAGCAGCATTTTAAACAAAATTACAGCCTTCAATGGTGTTATGCGTTACATAGATTAAATTTCCCTTTGAAAAATGAAATCGTGACTAACATCATTTCATTTTACAGACGATTTGTGCATTTTTACAAGTGTTTTTAATCTTAGTTTACTAAAATACTTAATTGACTAATAGGAAAAGCAAAGTTTGCTTTTCTATCTCAAATACTTTGTTTTATATGAGCTATTAAACAACCCTACCCCCAATTTTAAGTATCCAATTTTGGTATCTATTATTGAAGAAAAATATATGAAAATATTTGACGCTTGTGGGTATCTTACATTTTTGGCACTGTCTTGCTAAGGCAATAAAGAATCATACATTTGCAAGTTTGACATCAGGATCAGAGCACTTATTAAAGTATGTAACGTATGTTACATGGCATAATGAATTAGCAAGGAAATTTTCTTGGAAGTAAGAGATGATATTTCAGAAAAATACCATTTTCACATGTTTTCATATTAATCTCTAGCCTCTGGTGCCTTAGTCTTAGTAATTACAGTCATTGCTGGTAACAAGCTCATGAAATTGTGTTACCTATGTTATATATAACCCTTTTAATCACATATTTCCTAATGCCTATAATATTGAAATATATAGACATGTAGATTGAAAATAATAGTTCTCATTTAAATGACACAATTTAATATATATTCCTATTAAATAAAATTATTCAAAAACAATCTTTATTCAAGTCACTCTCACAATGTCTATCATTGTGTCTGCTTCTATGGCAAAGTAATCACCCATTCCATCACAACCAGTAGAATCATGGCATAGTATTAGGACTGCAAACTGAGTACAATCCTGTTCCTCTCCACCCCTTTGGGAATTGTGCAGACATATCCTTCCTTAAAGAACAATTCAAGCTGCATCAAATAAGAGATGTTTGCACTCTATTAACTAGGGAGTTAGCCTGTAATGGTATGATACATAGGTTACCATATCAATTTAAGAATAAATGATTTGAAAGTCTGAGAAACAGAAAGAAGACATAAAAGTATCTATTTATTTGAATTATTCATGTAGTTTGCATGCTGAATACCTTTGATACATAAGAAAAGATTTTTTAACAAATATATAGCTTCCTATGGTGTTATATGTGTTACATTAATTAAGATGACCTTTTAAAATTGGTAATTGTGACAAACATCACTTATAAGCATTTCGTGTGATCCTCCTCTTTTGCCATCAAAAGACTTAATTTTTTTTGTATGTGTGGCCAGTGCCAGGGTTAAACAACTTGACTCAGCCAAACTTGAATCCTTAGCATTCTTCAAAAGCAGAAACAGCATGTCAGTGTCATGGGATCAAACACCTGATTAAATATGGGTTTAATGCCATTTCACATATATGCATACAATGGAGTATGACTCTGGTATATATCTCTTCCTGTGAAGTGGTAAGAGCAATTTAACTGCAGCTGCCTCTGCATCCGTGCTAGTCAAATGATAACTTTGCTCTGAATTTGCAAAATCTATGTCTCTACCATGTACCTTTAAGAATACTTTAAGATTTCTGACATTGGTCAAACAGAAATTTGATAGGCTGCTTTTTTTTGCATCATTTGCCATGGAACCTATCCAGTCTTTTGGTGCTTAAGTCCTCAGGTCTTAGATAAATAGTATTTTGCTGTGCCCAAAGAACTTTATAAGTTTTCTTTAGTTACAATGTTGTCTCTCGATGTTTTGGCAGACCGTCTGAAACAATTTCTGTAACACCTTGAAAGTTATCTGGTATAAGAGAAAGAATATGAAGTTGGACATTGCCATCAATTATGTTTGCAGTTGGTTGATTATTGATGTCAGTACATTGAAGCATGTCTTAAAATAATGTAAAACCTATGATTTCTCAGTTTTTGCAGCCATATCATTAGCTGTTGCATTCAAAAGAAGGAAAGTGGACTATAGGTAGAATGGGATAACCAGTAGTTCTATATTATGCTCTATGGAAGATTTAAACAGAGTAAACAAGTTGATAAGGTGCCCCATTTCCTGATCCATTGAAAACACTGAAATTGAAAACACTTGCCTCTGACTGTGTAATCAAAAATGATATCATGACAATGCCCTTTCTCATTTATTATGACGAGTTATATATGTTACATCCTTTAATAAGCGCTCTTATCTTAGAAACTTAGTGAATCATTGAATTGAAAGGGTCTAATTTGCGCTCTGTTCATCCTGCATTGCATTGCTTTACCTGCTGTGTTACATCTAGTTTGTTTATCTGAAGGGAAAGAGTTACCTCGGTATCAGCACTTCAGAAGTACTAAGACTTCAAATAAGTTTTTGAATGCTTGGGGAAAGATAATAAGTGCAGAGACATTATTAGATGAAAATATGTCGGTTGCCTGTATGGAAAGGCTACATTTATAAAAATTAACCAGCTAAGATATGATTCTTTATCACAGAAATATCAAGGTACATCAGTCCAGGTACTCATTGCTCTTAATGGCATAGTTTTCCTCCTTGTAAAGCTTTAGTCTTTCTCCTACTTGCAGAGAATCACTTGAAACACATACTCAAAGAGTCAACTATTAGGAATTCATATCAGTTTCCGAATGTTCCAAGCCATGAAAAGCAAAATTGGAAAGTTGATAATGGCTCATCAATTTTGAGTGGACTGGTGGTAAAATTTAATAACAGTAAATGATTGAAATATTGTGTGATGATTCTACTAGTTGCAAGGAGGCATGTGATAATAATGATTACCACAGAAGCAAACAGCGACAAACGTTTAACATAAATGTTAAAGTGATGAGAAATAGTTTGGACCGTTTCATTTATTGTATTTTCTTGTAAAAATGTAAAACTATCTTTTCTATTTGTGGCTCTATATTTAGAATATATGCACAGTATTAGGAAATGTGTCCAAAAGGTCGTTGATAACATCTGTAACAACAGTCCATGGGCTTGAAAATCAGAAATGAATATAATTTCTAGTGTTTTGGCACCAAAGACTTATAAGTACACATTAAGTGTCCTGATCTTAAAGTTAATGACATCTTGCAGATATATGAGCAAGACAGACTAAGAAAATGAAAAATATCCACACACTGTAATCGCTTTCATGTGTTTTACTTAAATGGTAATAACAAAATTCGCTTCTCTGTAAAACTGGGAGTAGGGCTGTGTATTAGCTCCTATAAGACAATATATTTACGATAGAAAAGCAAACTTGGTTTTTTCTATTCATCAATTGAGTATATATTTGTAAAATCTAATAAAACAGTTTGAAACCAAGTCATAGTAGTTGTTTTACTAAATGACGATAGCCACAATTATAGCTTTTAAATTATAATTAGGTTCATGTAACGCACATAGCACCACAGTTAGCCATATTAATGTTAAACAGCTTCCATATGTAGAAAAGACATCCAGTATAAAGACCATAAGAATGTCAATTTATTAGATAATTTTAATGTCTTCTTTTGGTAGCTCAAACATTTAAATTTCTTATTCTCAAATTAATATAGTAACATATGTAACAAGCTGTTACAGGCTAGCGCCCCGACTTACAGAGTGCAAACATTTCTTATTAAATGCACCTTGAATGGTTACATAAGATGTAATATGTCTGCAGAATTCCAAAGGGGATTAGGATGGAGCAGGCCCTTACTCAGCTTGATGTCAAAATACTGTTTGATGATTTTACTTATCACGCTAACATATGTAACACTCTCTGATCTTTAAAACTTGATGACAACTAGCAGATCTATAAGTCTTTATCATATGAGCCAGTTTAAAATCCCTAAACAATGTAAGATATCCAACAGCTGCGATTTTTTTCACAATTTTAGCTCAAATTTTCAAACTACATTTACTTTATTTGATATAGTAACGCATGTAACACACTTTTTCAGACTAACGCCCCAACATAGAGAGTGCAAACATACCTTATTCGATGCAGCTTGAGTTGTACTATAAGAAGGAATATGTCTGCAAAATTCCCTCGAGGAGATTAAAACATTTTTAGGCATATCTTACATAAAGACAATGAGCTTGCCCATTTTTACCATCAGGTAACATATGTTACAGCCTCTGATATTAAAAATTTTGCAACAAACTTGCAGATTTATGAGTCTTTTCATATAAGCAAATAAATCCCAAACAATGAAACACATTCATCAACTGCAAATATTTTTTAACTATTTTTACTTTAGTTTTAATACCAAACATTTCACCTAAAACCGGGTAGGGGTAGGGTTGTTTAATTGCTTATACCAGAAAAAATATTAAAGCTAGGGAAACAAACTTTAATTTTTCTGTTAGCCAATTGCATCAGCTTTTCAGACATGGTTTAAAACATTTTGCAAAACACACAGAGAGATTGTGAATGTAACTGATGTTAGCCACACTTGCAAATTTTGATAGGTTATCTGATTTATGTAACGCATATGACACCTTAGGAAGTCGCAATTTTGTTCAAATGGCTGTCATATGTAGTTAAGATATCCAGCATGCAGACTAAAAGAATGATTTTTAAAAATAAATATTTTAATGTCTTTAATTTGTAGCCCAAACTTTCAATTTACTTTTTCTTAGTTTGATTAAGTAACGTATGTTACAGGCTCTTACAGACTAACGCCCCGGAGCACAGAGTGCAAACATCTCTTAAAAGACTCGGCTTTCAATTCTCTACAAGATAAGATATGTCTGCAAAATTCCCTAGGGGGGGGGGGAGCAAACCCATTCTCAGCCATCCGTCTAAAAACTTTTAATAAAAAAGTAAGAGGCAGGGGCTAATTCTATTAGAGTTATTTTACTTTGTAACTCTAAATGGCACGCACGTCCGTCCATAACGTTTTGTTGCCTTAATATCTGGAAGAGTCACTGTTAGAATGTCATATAGTCTTGCAAACATATTCATATATACAAGACAAATACTTTTAATAAAGCAAAAGTAAGGGTCAGGAGCTAATTCTATTAGAGTTATTTCCCTTTGTAATTCTAAATGGATTTTACATAGGATTTATGCTTATGCTATGATAGCTTTTAACAAAATGACAGAAATATAATAATGGCTTTTGTATATGCATAGATAGTGCCCACATGGGCGGATCAACTCCTACCAGAGATTTTGCTGAATTAATCCAGTACCTTACCTACACAATGTAAAGATATTGATGATAGGCATGAAGGAGTTTGGTTTAAAAATATTTTTGACAAAATGACAACTATGAGATTCAAAACATGTTTTTCCTTAAAATGGGTTTTATATATGCACTGACAGTGAAAACTTTACCTACATAATGTAGACATATTGAGCATATGCATGAAGGAGTTGATGCAAAAGGCAATATTCTTTTACAAAATGACAGCAGTGAGAAGTTAGACATTTTTCCGATATAAACTTTGTATACGTTCAAAGAACTTTCAGGTGTAGTATTTTCTGTGTATTTAATCTTACCAAGTGTTGCAGATTGTTAGCTTAAAGATCATTTGCAAACAATCTACTTAAACCTAGTTTTCAAAACTAAAGTCTGCTGGTTGGAACCATAACTTGCAAACAAACGAGTGTTTTCTCTGATCCTTACTTTGCGGGGGTATCTAAAAGCAGTGCTTATTGACCTTTTTTTCATTTTACTTGGCATGAATCTGGCCAAAGATGTATTGAAGTCATCAAGATGTTCACTATCAATATTACCAACCAGGCGGTAAAATGAACGAAAGTATATTGTCTTTTATCCAGTCATGTTTATCATCAATCATTTAGTGTCCGATTTCGTGGTATCTTCGCAGAATAAGTCACACTTGAAAGACATCACTTATTCATTAGAGATTGTGTTTTTAGATTAAACATAGTTTATTGTGTATAAACAAAGGGGCTGGATACAAGTTATAACAACATTAGAAATTCCTCTCCCCAAAACATATTAAAATAGTATAATAGTACAACGAATTGACTGAGACGATCTACTTTTTTAGATTTCGAAGTATACCAAATTGTTTGAAAAAGTGTGGTAATGACACTATTTTCTATTTATTTGTGTATTTATTTTGTTTTCTTGACATTCCTTACTGAAGTCTACCAGTGTCCTTTATGGGTTAAAAACTGTCTTATAGAGCTCCTTGTTGGTTTCATAAGTCAAAAGATGCTGACTGTACAAGAGTGTATCTAAAGTATAAGGAACTGCCAGTAGCGATGCTATTAAACGGTTTCTAGGAAAAATAAATGAGCTAAAATAAAAACAAATATTGGGCTGTTTCGTTTGCCGTTCCACAGCTGCAAAGAGCACTGGGGACAATATTCACTCTGTTTAAATCCGCATTAAGACTACTACAATTATGTTTGGGTAAAAAATATTTTGTTAGCTCTTTCTCTTGGTATCGAGTAGTTAGTCGGTTTATTGATAACCTGACGTTTCATTCTAGTTTTGAATTCAAGTACCAAGGACGAATTTCGTGTGTCTTGATCTAGCTCATTCCATAGTCTTAGAGCTGAAGGGAACTATGTATTTCCATATGAACACAGCCTAGAATATGGAACTTCGTAGTTTAGATTATTTCTCCGCTGATAGTGTGTTTGATCTCCAACTCTGTTTGGAAGGAGATTTTTAGGTAACATGGGGCCTCATTATTTACGAATTTGAACATTAGGGTAAGTTTTGTGTTGTTTTTCTCTGTGAAAGTGTTTCCCATCCTGTTTCATAATATAACGAATTTAGAGAGGCAAAGAATGGCAGTCAGGTAACAATTGGGGCTGCATTCAATTGAACTTGCTCTAATCTATTTGTGTCTGCTTGAGTGCTACCGTCCCAAACTTCGCTAGCATATTTAAAAAGTGGTCGTTTATAAGTGCAGTAGAGAGTATTGAGGGTTGCATTGTAAACTAACTGATACTTAATTTTCCTCAAAAAGATATTTGTTTCGATGCTGTCTCTATTATAGAATCAATATGTTTTGACCATTTGTTATTTGATGACAGGTGCACACCAAGATGATTATAGGCCACCTTGGACTATCTATTGATCCCATAGACCCCTATGGTGAAGCCCTAGTTTTTAAATGTTTATTCTGCATCTCACAACACATTTGGGGCATCACCATATGCCTTAAATTCAAGTCAAAGCATGAATAAGGGGAAAGGAAAAAACATACCTTCACACGCTCTTTTTTCAACTATTGCAGTTTGTTTAACGGCTGCCATATTTTGGAAAAACCCCGTCCCAGTTCAAATTGGAAATTACTATTTTAGTTTTCGTCCAAAAACACAATATAAATGCATCTGGTAGTGAATTATAGACCAATTTGAAGAAAATTAATTTTTACATCCGCTAGAGAGAAAAAATATGTTTACCTCAGCATTATGATCCAATCATACATATCCAATTGCCAAATAACAGCCTAAGAGCTCCTCATGGGATATGTTGATATAATAGGTTCCCGGTCCCCCATACTCAAACCAAATTTCTTCACTTCTAAAAATAAAACCCCAAGCTTAATATTTAAGGTCTCTCTACATTAATTTTCAAGTTTCACAAACATTCATTGATCCCACTTTTTTGGACAGTTCGACAAAAAAATGAGTTTGGGCTTGGCAGAAACGTCTGATAAGCAGCAATTTTGAGAAAATCATTAGGAAGTAATATCCTGCTATTGACAAGTATGTTCTCTTAGCATGACTTTAATCACAAAACCAGGATTCTGAACCTAAATATGTACTAAAATGCGTCATAGGATGCAATAATGCATACTTTTGTATATGATAGAGCCAATTTAGAATGTCTACGCCCATTAGAGTAGCAAAAAAAAGGATAGTTTTGCCTATTTTGGGGTCAGGTTCATTCAAATGTGAGGAAAATATCAGTTTTTAGGCCTCAAAAGTACATATTACCCTTTAAGATGACAAGATATTATACAAAAAGTGAATTTGAAGGAAAATTGACAACCCACATGGTAAATGGCATTGTTTTGGCCAACCATTTTTTAATTTTTTCATAGAATCCTATGACCATTTTTTTACTTAAAAATGAGGTCGAATTTGACATAAAGTTCTCTTATTTGATGAATACACTTCTGCTTGGCTGAACTCTATTTGCCTTTTGCAGAGAAAACCACTGTAAATTCTCCAGGGCGACTACTTATAATCCCCACATACTCCCGAAAACACATAGAATCTAAAAAAACTGACATTTTTTATCTTTTGGGAACAAGCTGGGGCCACAATTATTTCATTTCAGCTTTAAACTTGTGAAATACTGGCTAAAACTATTCATTTGACTCCTCTGGTATGTCTCTTAATTAGAAAATGAACATACTCTCAAAAGTCACACAAACGGGCCTTGCAAATGTAAACAACCTTCTTTCTGTATAGGCCACCGTGAACTAATTATTTATCCCATAGACCCCAATGGTAAAGCCCTAGTTTTTGACAGTTTATTCTGCATCTCACAACACATTTGGGGCATCACCATATGCCTTAAATTCAAGCTAAAACATGAATAAAGGGGAAAAACATACCTTCACTTGCGCTTTTTTCAAATACTGCATGTTGTTTAATGGCTTCCATATTTTGCAAAATCTCCATCCCAACTCAATTAGAAACTGCTATTTTTACCTTTTGGTGCAGAAAAACAAAATATAAAAGCATCTGGTAGTAAACTATAGACCAATTTGAAGAAAATTAATTTTTGCATCTGCTAGAGAGAAAAAATATTTTTTCTTCAGCATTACGATCCAATCAGACACATCCAATTGCCAACTTACAACCTCAGAGCTCCTCTCAGTTGTTGAATCATGGGATATTTTGATATAATTGGGACCCAGTCCCCTAATGGGTTTAGACAATCTTCAGTATAGTGCCATCCATTATGAGCTCAAAATTGTTATCATTAAAGACATTCGAGATTAACATTAACATTAGAAATTAATATTACATCAGTTTTCTGGATTTTCAGGATTGAAAATGATAAGCCATTTTTTGCCCATTCTCTTAATTTCTGTATGTCTCCATTTAAGATTATTTCGAGTTGGTGTTTGTCTGCTGAAGAATATCTTAATGATGTGTCATTGGCAAAAAGTCCGGCTAAACCAATCAAATCGTCTGAAATTTCATTTATATAGATTAAAAGTAGCGATTGTGTCAGAGGAGTCTGGCAAATTTTTCCAAGTTTTAAATATCAGGGGATAGCCATAACTCCTTTCCCAAGACAATGCCTGATTTTAATGTGTCAGTTATGAAATAAAGAGCAACCTTTATACTCTTAATTGACTGACAATCCATAATCATATTTCAAGGGGTGGTTCGACAGTCTTCGTTGTCTTTGCATTGGCTTTCTCTCCTATCCTGTACTTTAGCCAAAGTAGTTACAGAGAGGCTAATATTTATGATATTGGGCGTTCAGAGTCAGACAGAGATATGAAAAATATATTTTGGTCACTACAGAAGTTGAAATATCCAATATAAATGTGGAAAAGTGTGGACTTTTACATATAATATTTTTTTGAAATTATAACCAGTGACCTCAATATATAGAGTGGACCATCTTGACTTAACCATATCAAGCTTTATAGGAAGTGCCACTGGATGAAAGGGTTAAGATTGAGACAAAACCAAAGGTGATGGATATTTGAGCATAGGCTTACATGGTTTGTCATAAACAAAGAGTACACACAGAAATGAGTCAATTAGAATATTCGTAAAGTCAGCGTCTCTATTGTTTCAAAATGATAAATATTGATGCGCATCAAAGACAGTCATCCATTAGAAGAAAGTCAAACTATACGCAGACTATTGGTAAAAACATCATAACCAGGCCCCAAGGTTATAAAACCTTTTTTATGATCAACTCAACTGAGCATGAAATTTTAATTACCAATAAATACTAAAACGCGGATGAATAGACAGTTTTTGCTTTCAAACACACAGATCTTGCATTCATCACGCTAATGAAATTGTTAGCATTTTGACATTCGTGAGCATCATAAATTTCAAACTTTCATTGCCCAGTGCATAAAGGTGGTGATCCATCTGAAATCTCAAATTATAGACCTATACCACTCTTAAGCAATCTGGACAAGGCTTTTGTACGACTTATTTTTAAGTATGTATATAATCACTTCTTGGAAAACAACATTCTTACTCCTTTTTAGTTCTGGATTTAGAAGGGTTGACTGTACTGTTAATCAACTATCTTATCTATATCACACTTTCTATCAAGCTTTAGATGCAGGTAAAGAAGTTAGAGCGATTTTCTGTGATATAAGTAAAGCATTTGACCGTGTTTGGCATGCTGGTTTAATTCATAAGGTGAAATCAGCTGGTATATCTGGCAATCTCTGCAGACCTTGAAAAGATAGCAGAGTGGGCACTAAAGTGGCTTGAAAATTTAATCCCTTAAAAACTGAATCTCTTTTAATACACGAAAAACTAACACTGTACATCCTCCTGTATTAATGCGAGATCAACAGATCAAAGAAGTCGATTCTCATAAACACTTAGGTGTTATTCTATCTAATGACTGCTCTTGGCAAAAACATTTAGATTATATTAAGGAAACAAGGACAAGAATAAACATTATGCGTCGGTTAAAGTATGACCTTGATAGAAAATCTTTAGGAACAATTTACAAATCTTTTATAAGACCACTCCTAGAATATGCAGATGTCATTTGGGATAAGTGCACAAAGCAAAACAAAAACGAGCTTGATTCTTACAACTAGAAGCTGCAAGAATATCAACAGGAACATTAAAATTGGTATCAGTTGCCAACCTTTATATAGAAACTGGTTGGGAGATGCTAGATGCAAGAAGAAACAAGCATAAACTGGTGCTCTTCTACAAAATGTTTAACGATCTTACCCAACTTTATCTCTCATCGCTTGTGCCTCCTCTTGTCCAGAATGCATCACGTTATAACCTACGCAATTCCAATGATACTCAGACTGTTGCTTCTCGCACTACTTTGTTTTATAATTCTTTTCTATCCTCATCAATTCGAGATTGGAACATACTTAATCCTGATACAGTCAAAACTCTTTATAACGTCATTCGTTATAACAGAATATTCAATATCCGACATAAAATTGCTGGGAACGGATCTGTTTCCATTAAAATTCCCTCTTTATAACAGAATATTCACTTAACCACACTGACAGTAACTTCTGGGAACAGATATACAATTTCTATTGAAAATAAATTCATTATAACAGAATTATTACCATGTGTCAGACAATTTTGTGATCAGAACAATGTCATTTGCATGATCAGGTTTCTGTCTCACTTGATAAGTGGGAAGCTTTGTGGATTTTGATGCAATATGAAATTTAAAAACTGATGTATACATTTGGAATAATAGCATTTTAATTCATTTGTACAATATTTTCTTTTACCAAATGATTATTATGTTAAAATCATGTAATGGTCAGAATTTCTTTATAACAGCAAATTCACTTTAACGTCAAGGATAGCTTGGAACAAACAGTTTCGTTATAAAGAGGGTTGAAATGCTGGTACCGCAGATGCTTTCAAACCTAAACTAAACCAAAACTTGCCTGTTATACCAAAACATTACTACTCTGGATAACGGAAAACCTATATATGGCACACAAGAATTCGTACAGGTTGTAGCTCACTTAAAAATGATATTTTCTTAAAAAATAGTATTGACTCTCCACTATGTACTTGCAATTCAGGAGAAGTTGAAAATGCCTACCATTTATTTTTTATTTGTCAACTATACAATCATCTTGGGGTAGAACTTCGTCAATCAATAGCACTGTAACATGGCTCTGGATGTGCTTCTGCGTGGTGATGGAAGATTTCAACTAACATCAACTCAATCATATTTGAAGCTGTGCATAAAACATTTATAAAAGCAAGCGATCATGAGCATCTGAATAGATCTATTTATGGTTAAAAACACAAAAAGCAATATAAATTGTCTGTACCTAAGATACTTAAGTAATACTGGTAAATGTTACTATTGCCAATACCCAAACAGCTCTCGTCCAACATGGACAATTCAGACTATTCCCACCACATCGCTTTCTCTCCCTCCCTCTCCCTCTCTCCCTCTCTCTCTCTCTCTCTCTCTCTTAATTATGGTTTAGCCTCTATTGTCAAATTTCCTTCAAATAATTTTGTATTCTCAAAATGTCGTTTTAGCCCATGAATTTGTATTATGCAAAATTGAATTGCCTTCTACACTTTGTCAAAATATTGTAAAGGAGAAGAACTTGATAAGCTCAGTTTGTAGAGCGTCCGCTTTTGGAGCGGGAGGTCGTGGGTTCGAATCACGCGGCCGCACCATACCAAAGGTGTAAAAAATGGCACTAGCAGTTCCCTTGCTGACGCTCGCATAAAAGGGTTGTGCTAGGGAGACAAAGACACGTAAGTATCTGTTAAAGATATAATTGTTATGTCGCAGAATAGCTCATGAGCTAATGTTGTCTGTTACATTATAAGTGACGTTAAATAAGGCTTCTTTATCTTTATCTTGCTTCTGTTCTAATCCTAATGTTTGTATGATTGAAAATTGTATTGTATAAACTGATTTGAAATTAATATGTTTAAACCAAATTTCAAACTCAGTTGATTCGATCATGAGCATGAGCCAAAACTGATACCAATGGTGTCTGCTCGTCCACAGAATGTCGTTAAAAGCAGCATGGACAGAGCCGATACTTTAGGCAACCAATGGTGTCTGCAATAAGTTAGACTGCAGCATGTCTATCATTCAATAGCATACATTGAATTGCCTCAATCTGATGCAGAATTTTTAGCGACCTGGGCCCGGAAATACAATGCCTCCTTAGAGCTAAGGAAGACTGAAGTTAAGTCTTGATTTTTCAGGATGCGAAAAATAACATTTTAAACTGATTAAAATCAAAATAGTTTATTTTTTTCTGAAGATCACAATGATATCTTTAACCACAAATACCACATCGATCCATGCAATTTATTTAGCATTTAATATAGCTTGTTGAAATATCAATACTTAACTTAAGTCTTGCTTAACTTTAAGGAGGCATTGAAATTCCGGGTCCAGTATCTGAGGTTATACAAATTTTTGCATGTTTAACCCAGCTAAGCTTTGATTTATTATGCTCATAGATATTAAAATGCCAACAATTGTTGGCATTTTACTATTTATTAACATGAAGGATACAACAACTGAGAAGTTGAAAGCAAGAAACGTCTTTATTTTTCAGCATTCATGATTTTATAGGCAGTTGAAATTTCATGCTTAGTTGAATGAGCATGAAGAAATGTTATAAGCTCGGGACATGATGCTGAATCATTATTGGTACTCTTATTTCCTCGCTTGAAATCAGCAACATTTCACCGTGTTCCTCGCCAATTATTGTTGCAGTGTTATCGTAGCTTTTCTCAGTGTTCAACTCTTCTTTATGGGGATATTTGATGAGAGTCCTGCCTTTTTACCAATTATCAAAATCGTATCGTCTGCATATGTGAGCAAATTTGGTAGAAATAGTTATAAATCTTGCATTATAGTCGTATGTCAAAACTGCAATAGATATTGCTTCTATGTGAGACCGAGAACATTTTGTATCTACGAGTTCGAGCTTATCGTTGGCTGTAAAAAAACTACGTTTATTAGAGGGTTAATTTGCCCCACTTTCCTTATGAGGTTAATTACATAAATGTTGCTTTTCACACATTTGTTCGTATTGGAAGCTTACTCGCAAAATTATGGTACATATCTAGTGTTTGTCTTGTTGTGTGCCAGGTTCTTGGTGTCATTTTTAGTTTATCAGTCATCTTGCTGAGGAAAAGAGAACTGGTTGCTTTCTGTGTTCTCTGTCCCTTCCTGGTGGTTCCATGGGTTGGTTTACAGGTAGCATATCCTGGACACACTCACTTACGTTTTACCGTTGCTTTGGTTACAACCATGACCATCGAAGGAAGCTTAAAATAGAAAAATGACCATTTTTAAACTTATAAATTGAGAAATTAACATTGAGTACAAGCCAATACCAAAATATATAACAGATGATATGAAATACTACGGCACACAACGTAATAAAAGGTTTTCATCTTATTGTGCTGTGCTGATATCTAATTCGTTAAAAAGACGATCTTATGATGAAGTCAAAGCTTTGGTCCAAAATTACCTCAGTTTTGGTCCAAAATTATCAAATAAATAAAACCAAATAAATATTTACACTTGGACTAGTTTTCTGCTAAACCAATCAGAAGGAATTGGTTGAAAGGAACTTTATTTTTTAGCGTCAGAGGTGGGGTGAGGTGGAGAAGGCGGCACATTAGGGCTAAGGCCCCCAATGCAAGTAGCTACGGTTAATTGAAAATGTTGAATTTATTAACACAGCTACTAAAAAAATAGGCGAAATTATTTTCGTAATATTCATGCTGAGTTGGAAATATAGAATTCGATTTTATTGGAGAAAAATCTTAACATGAAGTTGAAAACTCTGCGATAGAGGAATCATTGTATGAAACTGGATACAATGTAAGCAAGCATTTCAATGAGACTTTGAACAACTAATTGATTAACTCTAGATGACATTGTATTAAAGCTGATTAACACAGCAAGCAGTATGTGCTGTTTTTATAGCAACAAAGACTCGCAGTTTTCAAATACAAACATAAGCCTTTCTTATGCTTTAAACAAAATGAATAGGCCATCTAAAACAATAATAATCCAACCTAAGAGAAAAATGGTGTTTCGAATATTGGCGACCAGCGAAGGCTCCGACGACCCTGCGCCACCGCACAGTTTCTATCGAGCCTTCGCTGTATATTTCATCTTAGCTGCATGCATTCACAAAGAAAGGAAATAAAGTGGATGAAGAAACCGGAAGCATTCATTTTTAAATAATGTTTAAGCACTTGTGATGAAACCCCTTTTCATCCCCAGACCCGACAAGTCCTATGATCGGGGATATAGCGGTCAGCATAGCGTCCGTCTGTCGGTCTGTAGAAGTAAACCTGTTCACTACATAATATTATACCCTTTGAGATAATTTGATTATAATTAGTAGGCATTAAAGTGAAATTAAAGATGAATTTTATTTATCATGATCCACTACTCTTCGTGAACAAGCAAGCCAGGCCCCGAGGTTATAAAACTTTTTCCATGCTCAACTCAGCTGAGCACAAAATTTATCCTGCTCATAAATGTTAAAATGCCAACAACTGTTGGCATTTTAACATTTATAAGCATGATAAATACAACATCTGAGAGACTTACAGCTAGAAACTTCTTCATGTGTCGGCATTATAGTTTTCATGAGCAGATGAAATTTCGTGCTCAGTTGAGTTGAGCATGAAAAAAGTTTTATAACCTCAGGACCTGGTCTCAAAGTTATAAATCTTTTTTTAATACTCAACACAACTGAGCATGAAGTTTAAATTGCAAATGAAAACTATGAAACTGAAAACTCAAGGTTGTTCTTTCCTTAAAACTCTCATAGGTTGTTTTCATCCTGCTAATAAATGTTATAATGCCATGGTTGGCATTTTAACATGTATAAGTAGAACACGTTTCATGCTCAGTTCAGTTGAGCAGGAAAAATGTTAAAACTTCAAGACATATTAGAGATTTTCAGATCTAAACTTGTTACTCGGTCGCTAACCAGGAACAGTGTTTTGTGGCGACGTGGGATTACAAAAGCAGCAGTAAATTGCGTGCAAATACACTGCTAAATAGTTAAAGGAACGCCTGATATTTTTCCATAGGAAGCAATGTTAACCAAAATAAAAGAAAAATACCTTTAACCGTTTGTTTTGTTTCCAACAAAATGACAATTCAACCTTCTAAGCAATGACGAAAGTTTGTACATGCGTAGACCTGTCGTGTCTACAGAGAAACATGATTGCTGTCAAATAGACTATGCACCTGCATTTAAAGGATCGCATACCGTCAGATCAATCAAAAGTGTAAACTATGTATTAATAATGTCATGCTGAGATTACATAGATGTTCTGTTCTGAGTTACAAAGAGCTGTGTTGAACGCAAGAAAAATGGCAAAGATCAGGAATCGATACAATGAAGCAGCACACCCGACCCAGGATACAGTTTGGGAAAGTGACAACGTCATAATTAGACATCACAAACGAGAGCCAAGAGGTCAACCTTTTCCCAGTAGGTGACCAAAAGGCACCAAGAAACAGACGCGCACGAAAGCATATTAAAACAAGACAGAAATAACATAAATGATCCACAAAAGAAGCACCGCCTTGGAAATAGCAAACACAGTATCATCGGAATCACTCTGAAACCAGAAATATCGAATCAAGCGTTCGGTAAAACCCCAACCTGAGTCTAACAAAGCTGCTATCATAGAAGAAAAAACATATGAGCCAGTGCATGAAATTTCCAACAATGTTGTATGTGCGACCAGCAAAGCCTCAGATCAGCCTGCGCATACGCGCAGTCTGATCAGAGCCTTTGCTAGTCGCTTGAGTATGCTATATATGATACAGAGTTAATATACAGCAGAGTAATTCGAATACAATCTTTTATGGTAGAGAGATTGGTTTAAACTAGAATCGCAATCAGCTCACATACCAACATCAAATTGAATGTTCAAAACCACAGAAAATCATGATTTGCTACGAATAAAGCACAATTAAGTAATTGGTTAGCATACCTACACATAGTAAGCTGAAGTGTTAGTTTAAAGCTGCATAGTCTGTAAC
Organism: Loripinus fragilis; assembly: GCA_964019695.1. Taxonomy (NCBI): domain Eukaryota; kingdom Metazoa; phylum Mollusca; class Bivalvia; order Lucinida; family Lucinidae; genus Loripinus; species Loripinus fragilis. Next base: position 23,446,875 of record OZ026518.1, read on the forward strand.
TTTTGATCTTCTAATTTTAAAAATAATGTTTTTTATTTTTCAAGAACACAGTAAAAATACTCAAATTCAGGTGACCATTTTACCATTTTCGTAAATCTTAACAAGGTATCACTATCAAAACAACTGCGTTTATGTTAAAATTCAACGTTCTAGAATTATTGGAGGGACGCAAATAATTACCAAAAAGTGAAAAACACACCTATTTGATGAGATAATTCACTTTTCCATGCAGTTTTCAGCTGTACTGAATATTTTTATTGTGAAAACAAAGCTTAATTCTACTTTTACAAATGATTTAAAAAGAAAATAAAATTTTCGAAAAATGTTCATAGTTACAGAGTATGCAGCTTTAAGCATAAGTTTATTTACCTCGATATATAATAATAGTCAAATACTTTCTAGTGCAGTACAGAAATATATAGAAGAAGCTGAAATACTTTGACGTGTACCTTGTTTATGACAGATATAAAAGTACAACTAGTGAAGACCGTGGAAAGTCCGTCTAAAACGCAAACACATATAACTCCGAAAACAGGAAAAATAATCAACATCACAGACAATAAGAAACAACTTTTTGCTTTTCTTTATGACGATTTAGCCTCGACTATGAAATTCCTAGAAACAGCCATAGGCAGTAATTACAGACTCATAATTAATGGGTAAGATTCATTCCTCGGGGTAACAGATGGAGATTGTATGTGCTATATTCCACGAAATGGCATGCAAACTAGCCATGAGGAGGCGACAATACCATTGTTCATTAACTGAATAAAATTTTGAAGGAATTCACATGGTGTTTTAATAATATCTGAGGGTACATATTTGGCCTTACTGGCTCTGCACCATCATTTAAAAGAGCAGCAGATGAGCGTTTCAGCTAAATTCGAAGTACCTGTACAAAGTAGAGGTATCATTGATATAACTGCCACAGTTAAAGCAAACAAGAACATAATATCAGACCTCTTATGTCCTATCTGGAAGTAACACTGTATCAATCTGTCAAGGTATAGGTAAAGGGGCTCCAGAAATGTCCAGTCAGTTGACTTTGCGATGTAACAATAGACGTTGAGGCCATCAAAAATGAATCTACAAATCTTGTTACAGCATTGACGAAATTTAAACTGTCAATGGCAAAAGTAAGGGTTTGGGCAAAACGACAAGACAGTATCTTGCATTAGTACCAAAGTTGGCGTCACGCCTTCAAACAACGGCTTCTTTCTGTGATAACGCGTATCATTGCGTTGTTTTCAACCGCCAATTTTTTTTATATTTTTTCAAAAATTAGGCGTGGATGGAATGGGCCGTGCGGATACGATACGAACTGTTGCGACTCTGCGGGTGTGATACGAATCGTTACGGAATGAACGGATAGATGCGGACGGGCTTTACGTACCACCCGCAGAGTCCATAAGCGTGTGCGTGTGTGTGACTGAATCATAACGCGCATGTAAAATGTCCGCACTTTTCCACCGCTGTCCCATGCCCTGTACTGGAACTGGTGCATTTTGATATGCTAATGGTTTCCATGTACTCCATTAACCAAAGGTGAGGCTATTACATATAACTACAGTCATCTACTATTAATGAATTCAATTATATTCTATTACATTCCCAAACGAAGGCCAGGCCATTGAAATATTTGATATAATATTATGAAAATCCATTAAAATTTGATCTCCAATACGACTCATTAATGCGTGTCAAATTTTACATCTATATGTTTTGTTTTGGCTCCGAGGGTTACCCTTGGTTACCTACGAACCGTTACATGTACCTTCCAAACATCGTTGTGGCCCAATATCAATTGTTCCAAGCGCATTAGTTCTGTTTAAACACAGATTTCAGATCAAAAGGTTTGTTTATCTGCTGTCAGATAGACAAAACCAACCCAACTTATATGAAGCGTATCTTAGTTGGCAAATACCAATTTATTATGGCTTAGTCGTTTAACCCTATAGAGGAATAAATACGAATCGATTTGGTGGTGGCAGTATAAAAAGTACGAAACTGCGGTTATCTACTTTCTAACGAAGTGACAGTGTAAACAGTAACGGAATAAAGGCGGAATGGTGCCGGCTTTCAAATTTAAATTAGTCGCATTGTGTGTTATTGTACAGAGTAATATCACCGTATCCGTTTGATAGTGGGTTGGCAACCCGCGCCAATATCTAAATACCTCACTTAATTCTCAATGAGGATTTAAACTATTAACGCTTTTTGTATACAATTACTAATAAATTCCGTAAAATAAAACAGGAATATGTTTTCTTGATTCAAACTTGGATAACAAAAATTCGGGGAAAAGTTAATCAAGATGCCAAAACTAGGAAGGAGGGTAAGTCAAGCAATGTTTCTCTTCGTCTATTGTTTTAAATATGAAATGAAAAGAAACGAGGAAAAGGGGAACAGTTAAGAATTTGGTGAACTTACATCGCATTCAAACATTTCTAGTTCCTTAACAAATTCAGAATTTGGAAAAGTAATAATAGGGAATACAATTACCATTTGGTGCAAAACAAATTGCGCTATAATGATAACGTTTTCTAACAATTAGCATAAAATATCTTCAACAATTCTCTAATTAACCAGACTACCCTTTTACTACGGTTAAAAATATCCAGCGATCTATTACCCTCAAAAAGTAGAATGTTGACTTAACACCTATTCAACAATTAAAATACAAGGTTAATCCGCTTTAGTCTGCTAATACGATTATATCTGATCTTAAATATGTATTAGGTTGTGCCATATTGTTGCAGCTATTTAAAGTATGACCTTATAGTGTCAGAAGAATTGCTGTATTATCAGGTGTAATTTTCTTTGAGAAAAATAGATGCATATTTTATAATTGCAGTGTCATCTTATTCGTACTCTCTATAAATGCACAATATTACCTTTACAAACAATTTTATTCACAAAAACGTTCAATCATGATATGTTTGTCCTTTAGTGAGTAACAAAATGAATATATGTATACAAATACACGTCGCATTCATACATGTGATCAGCTGAATGGAAATACAGCCAGCTCATGGTATTTTTGTACTTGTCGTATATGCGCAAAAACATGATTTGAATGTCCATATTGATGTATCCAGCAGAGCTAGAAGTATAATGTCTGGTCTGAGTCTTCATATAGATCCATATTTTGGGTAGCCTGGCGGCCAATGTGTTGCTGGTCAATACAGTATGTATCAACATCGCATATGCTATCTCATATATAGTTCTTACGCTTTAATATTTAAGACGGTTCTTTTGAGCACCCAAAACCCATGTTCAAACTGATGGATAAGAAAATGATCGCAATTTTCCGCTGAAATATTTTGTTTAACTGGCCCTATGGCATTTGCCCCATGGCTGTGTTCTAATGTATGTTCCTCATGGTGTCATAGGTTGGTCTCTTGTCTGCGATTGTGACATTTCCTGACCATACTCACGTGTTTGTATTGTCTCTAGCTTTGCATTTTATTCTTAAGATTCTATCAAAATAATTATAAAGTGAGAATTCCTACGTAGTAGTTATACCATGGGTTGTCCGCCTGTACGTGGAGATAATCCATGAGCTTTAGCGAGAGGATTATCTTACGTACAGGTGGACAAACATGGTATAACTATTTCATACCACCTACATCAGTGTAGACCTTGCACATATTTCGTGCTAAAGTTGGTAAGGGTGGTATAAATGTAGATACCGGTCATCTTGATGTCTCATTATCACCCTGGCACTCACAGTGAATATGAAAAAAGAAATGTTATATGAAAGTAGTGGGCCTACGTTTTTGAAAGCAAATATTTCAATAACTATAGATTGAATTTGGAGAGTATTCTTAGCATGCTTACTATACACATGGTGAATGATTGTCCAATTTTGGCGTTCCATCAGTAAACTGCCTTCAGTCAGTATCAGCTAACCCCGCAACTCAGCTGTGTTTAGGAGTCGTCAGCATACAAAGGTTAAGTGAGGCACCTACAGTCCAAATATACAGGGTGGGGTTGTGGGTGGGTTGGGATAGCGTTGTTGTATATAGAGAACCTGATCAACTGATTGTAAAGAAGCTGCTCTGTCAAGATACAATCCCATATTACTTTGATCTTGGCAAAAAAATCAAATCTTTCTAAATGAGATCAAACGAAATCATGTTTCTGAACCATTCCATTACTGTAAATCTTTATTACTTGAATGATCGAAACATTTTGAACTTTAAATCATAAAATGCCTTCAGAAAATTAGAAATCAGCAATTTGTCCAATAATGTTGTCGATTCACAGTTACTAGCCATTATATACGATCACCGAAATATAGAATAGGACATTTTTTCACTGTAAAATTGCTATATGTGTCTTATTCGATAAGGAAACACATGCTCAGATTACTCATTTGAAGCGTCTCGATGAGACGCTTCAAACGAGCCATCTGAACATATTCAATTTAGAGAAAACAGGGCAAATTAGGATCTTTATATCCCAGTTATCCTGGGCCATGTGCTAGTGTACTATAATGTTTATGACAACAGAACACATTCGACTGATTTAATGGCATCCAAAATTTGCCTTCACAAAATGGTTATTATTAACCTGAATACAGGCCTTCAAATAAGGTGGCGTACCGTAAAATATGCCTTAAGCGTCCACTCAAAAATAGACATAAACAAAGGTCTTAAAGACAAATGGTAGCTTAATGAAGGTCGAAAGTATTGCAGAATGCTCTATTGGAGCATTCTGCAATACTTTTGGCCTGCATTAAGCGATAATCGGTCTTGAAAACCAATCTTTGGTCTTTTTTGCGTGGCCGCTGAAGACAGGTTTTACTGTACATGTATTTATTATTTCTTAACCAAATCACGCATTCTTGTGCTCAATCAAATTCGGGCCATTTTGAATTTATTACTTCAAGCAAGTAAGACCAAACCATCATGCGTTACAATATTGTTATTTGCAGAACACTTGATCCAACACCGTTCCTTATCTAGGATAAGAACAATATTGCAGTACGAGTTGCAAATCAGGAAAATGGTCCTTCATGCCTATGCGAATTTCTTATTTCAATCTTCAAATACCGGGTAATCTTGCAGGGCCTTTGTATCGTTTGTGGATTTTTAAAACTTTCAAAGAATTCGTACGGGAATACCATCAGAGTGTCAACTACCAGATACATACAAACTGTTAGCTAATGGTATCAAGTTTCGTGAAAAGTACGTCACCACTTCTGTGGAAAGAGTTATAAGAGTTCCATGTCCGTTGACATTCTCATCAGGTTATAATTTCTCCAAAATATTGTATTTTTTCTCTGAATATCGACTTTGTCTTCACAAAAAGTGCAGACCCTGATGAAATGCCGCGTCATGTTGCCAAAGTAGCCGTTTAGGGGGTTTCAGTATTTAAAGGTTAAGAGCTCGCCTATGCGTTACGTATCCAAATCTTGTCTGTGGTTGGATTAAATGATCGTTTCCATTAAGCTTACATGTACATGTACAATTCTTGCACACCGGATAAGGATATATGATATTTTATCTTGGGATAGAAAATCTTATCTTACCTATTCTATCATACCCAGGACGTCAAGTAACGTCATCAAGTGAAGTTGCATCTTAGCGTAATCCATTTTTCGTGTAAGAAAGTAATTTTTTACTTAATGAGGGTAGAAAGACTCGTGATGCTAAACGGCGAGACCTCGTGACGGAATGTTTCTATCTTACCCTCACACCCATGATAGATTCTTATAGTATGTATTATTCAACTATTCGGTCACTGTATTGCCATGTGGTATGCAATGCGCCGGTCTCTTGTAAAGCTAACCTAGAATAAGAACCAGTTGGTGGTGTGGCGAGACAGTGACCTAACAGTTGAATAATAACTCAAAATTCCAGTTTAAAGCAATGAAAACTGATTTACCCGTATCTCATCGATATATAAGCCGGGTTATCATGGATGGCCATCATATCTTTTCGTACATTGTATGGGGTTATTTATCGCTGTATTGCTTCGAAACATTGACTTTATAATTGAATAAATACTTTAAATTGAATTTTATGAAATGGTATCTGACAAATGTTTTGTATTGCTGAACTTCTCTCTCTATCCGTTTACAATATGAACCTAGTCATTGGAAATAGGTACTTATCACTTCGGCGAGGAACCAAGGCTCGGATCAGCATACACAAATACAACATTCCGCGCGAGCCTTAACAACTACTTGAAAGGCTGGGGAGTCAGACAAATTGTTAGACTTCTTTCTTCACAAGGTAACTAGAGACATGTATGCACGTTTAAAGAGTAATGCTACTCATATATGCGGTAAGTCTGCATAAGTGGTAAGTGGCTTACCCAATACGTTTTCTACAAATATAGATTCTATCACCAATATTCAATTAATCGGATATGTCTGTACCGTGTGTGGACGCATCACAGCAGTGTATTCACAGAGCAGCCCGTTTCTGAAATATTCATTATTCGCAATTTAACCATTTTAAAACTGGAATCTCCTAACAGGGTCCTTTGTGGAAAACAGTGAAAACCCAGATGAAATGCCGCTTAACGCGGCATTTCATCTGGGCCTACACTGCTCGCTATGATAAAACAATCCTCTACGACAGAAGAACATATACATTAGGACATTCTAACTTGCGAGCCCTAGATATGCACACAGCCACCTCAGATTCGTTTACTCAAAAATGATGGAAGAATATATTAGCATGCAACGGGTTAAGGGCATTGAATTATCTTTTTGAGCGATCTACACTTTCATTCAACAGGATAATGGTTATTGTCGCTTATCGAATTTTTGAACATTCTGTATTTAATGACATATTATATGATGATTGTCATTATTTTATTCAGGTTAGTACATGGTTCATGTTAGTAGTACATGGAGAAAAATACCTCTATACTGTACATTTTTATGAAGGGGTGGCAGACTGCTTGACTTCAGATCGAGGGGTCTCTGGTTCGGGCTTCACCACTGTGCTCTGCCATTGAGCTTTATACTCTACTTAGTTCTGTTTCAACCCGAGAAAAGTCTCGACATGACTAAGCAATTCTTGAAACAATTTCATTATATTGAGATATTAAATACACATGTTGTAGACTTTCGAAAGTGTCTGCTAATTAAGGGAATGCCCAGCAGCAGATACCACTAGAATTTGCCTAAGATTTTAGAATTTCATAATCATAATGCATTTCTGACTCTTATCATTAAAAACAGTTCAGGCCGTTTTAGTTATCAAAGAATTCATTTTTGGATTTCTAGCGAAGAAAAAGTTAAAATAAAATGTTCTTTCATTGTTATATTACGTAAAGATATACGTAATTATAGCACTTCATATCACTTCGAGTTTCCCGCCATAGCAATTTTACTACAATGAAAATACAATGTTCAACCGTGGCATATTGCAATCGCTGGTACATGTATCCGGTATGTTAGTATACGCACAATGAAAACATAGATGCACTTTACCAACACTTTAGAAAATAAACTCACAACTGTTACTGTGCACAATAAAAGCAATTGTTTTGTATGGGTGACCCCATCCACATCAGATCTCAAGTTTCATTTGCAGTCATGAAAAAACGATTGCCGATCATCTGACAAGAGTTTCCATTTCAAAAAATACAGAATTACCAAACGCAGCGGACGTGCTAAAGTGACGTCAAATTGTAAGACTAGCGGGAAACGTAGGTATTTCTGATCATTGGGGGAAGCCAAAACCATTTTCAAGCGATTGTTGGTCACTGAAAACCAAAAAAGCATTGCAAATGCTGCAATTTTCTCAGAGAAATAAAGGACCAAGTTTTCACAATTCGATGTTTTTATTAATGCTTTTACGCCATCCCCTTTAAACGGTGTTTCTAGTCGGTTTGTCTTGAACAACATTAACAAGTAAAACTGTTTGATGATTTCCAACATATTCAGACAAATAATGTTGAATGAAACATCTTCATGGCTATAGAGCACTAGCCGAAAGATAAAACCTAACGTCGTCGTTATCTCGCAAATGCGTCGCACCATTTTGCAGTAACTAAGGGTTTTAACCAACCATACGATGAGTTACATTGTAAACCTATGATATATTTGTAAACTGGTTCTCTGTTGAATTGAAACCCCAATTGACACTAGAAGTTTAATGAAATGATGACTACGTTTTGACCGTAATTGATAGCAAATGATTTTTGGTTCAGCATGAAATCTCTATCACATCTTTCTTATAACCAATAGTTTTTGTAGGCGTATGATGCATGAGGAAGATGAAAGACCACTAAACGAAAAGTCGCATGAATATCATTTTAGCATTACTTACAATGAATGTAAATTTTGCTTACTGACCCATCCTGCAATTCCTGCTCTCCCCAAATGCATATTTAAAGGATGGCGTCTGTAAATTCGTGGTTTCATTTGCCTAAGATCCTGTTCTCGTCATTGCAATTGAAATTGTTCGATATTGCACAAATATAAGCACAAAAAGATGCGAAACATAAGAAATTGCTTAACTTATTGTGCATAGTATAGTTTGCTGTTACAATCGAGGGAAATGAACACAATACGAAACCTGTGCAAAATGCACAGGTTTCATATTTTGTCCATTTCATGCGACTGTTTGCATGTACTTTCGACGGTTAATAAGCCACACAAGACACTAGGTCACCCTAAGGCCCATTCCTCATGCCCACCTTAATCGTTTAATCCCTCCAGCTTAAATCTATGTATACCCAATACATGATCTTATTTTACCTTCAATAATATTGAACTTAATTCACCTGTATTAATAGACTTTTCGCTTACTGTAAAGGCGGTAACTTTAATATTCATATCTGGGCGTTGTTCGGCTGCTTCATCTGCTAATCAAGGGAAATCAGGTTCTATTTATAATTTGGTGAAGAATTAGTAAGTTGCTTGGGCCGCACAAACGTACGTGCATTTCATGAAAATCCTAACCGTATACACACTGAGCTCACATTTATTAACCCTTAAAGCGCATAATCACAAATTGTATGTTTGTGTTGTCCACTAAAATATGTGAAGCCTCAAAGACAAACATTGTGGACCCAGATCAGACTGCTCCTATAGGAGCAGTCTGATCTGGGTCCACAATGTTTGCCTCTATGCTTATGTTAAATAGACATTTTCAGATGCAGTTATTTTGCTGGCGTTTTAAGGACTAAATAATGTGTTTTGCGTCTATACTGAGATAATGGTGCAAGATGATACAGTTACTTTTGAATAAAACCACGCCTCCTTTTCAGTTTTTACCTATACCTAAGGTTGACCAGTCCTAATTACGCATTCATGAGGCGCCGCCTTTACAGTAAGCGAAAAGTCAAAGAATACAACTTAATTCACCTGTACACCAATTGTGGTACATAATATTTTGGTACTTATCGCAAAGGCGTAAAATCCTCATATAAACGCACATGCTGTGGCAGTCGGGTTATAAGTCTAAATTTTGGTCTTAGCCTTTATCTACATATATGCTTTGTGTATGCAAGCAGCGAAGGCTCTGGCGAGTCTGCGTATTTACGCAGACTCGCCTGCTTTTGTTGCTTGACAATTCGTTAAATACCAATTCTACTGATCAGAACCAAATTGTTATAAAAGTACATGTACACTAAAACCAAGTTCTAATCCGTCACTTTTCAAATTCATTATTTCTGACCAAACGCTTATATAATTGAAATGAATTTTTGCCTATATGTATATGTGCATTTTAATGGGCAAACGTTTAGCGGTGTTTTGAACGGTTTTCTTTTACTTCAAAGTTTTTGGGGTTTAAAATGCAAAAAAAAAATATTTTTTAAAGAAAAAATGGTTTTGAGAGTAATTTTTTATAAAATTGACGTTTAGGTGGTTACAAACTGATCTGTCCGACTTGAAAAACACCAAACAATTGAATTTTTGCGTATGGTAGATCTTTTAACGCATTTTTAAAAATGTTGCATTTTTCAAATATTTTCGAGATTTTTGAAATTCACCAGTAGCTCCTGGTAAAATTGTTAAATGCACTTAATTTTATTTGAACACTGTATGCCAATTTGGCGATTAAAGTTTTACGACTACTGTACACTTCCAGTTTCAATATAAGAGTTTAAAAATCGATTTGGTAGCATTATATTTTTTTTTTTCAATTCTCAAAGAATAACGGTAACGTCTGGTGATGATGAATAATCCCTGAAAATTTTAAATGCCATGTCGCTGATAATAAAGCGTACAGAGCAGTGCAAATCTCTATGAAAATTTTAAGCTTAAAGCTGAATTTCAATGGTTAACCTGTTAAAAGTCTTTGTCTTAATGTTGTTGAGTAGCAAAAACGACGAGTTCGATGGAAACAAAACTTTTGAGGTTTATTCTTCTTATATCACGGTAGCCAGTAACATCTTCAAGCATACGAAAACGTTAATTGATAAAAGCTCTGTGTTACGGTCTATATCGTAGAAAAAGTGGGACTCTTTGAAATGATGGTACCTTTTCTCTAACTTTGTCCGTGCAAGAACTACACATCATTTTAAATGAAATTACTTGCAGAGTCTTGGCAAAGTATTGCTTTATCTACAAAAGCATCAATTTCGTATACCCTATGTTTCACTTTCTGAACTAGGGTAAAATGCATACAAAACAGCATACCTTATTATTTCGAAAGAGTTAGGTGACCAATTAGCACTTGGTTTTAGTATATATCAACGCTGTAATTGAGCCAATTCATAGTATTTTGGTAGAGCATACACAAAATAGTAGATGATGGTTGCTCACATAGAAAATTTAGACATTTTGTCCCACTGCGTAGTTCTGCATGCCAAATGGTGACTTTGCGCATATGCGATAAGTGCAAACTTAAGTATGCATTTCCATAAGAGCGATCAAAAAAGATTATGAAATTGCTTTCGTTGAATAACCTCAGTCTTACAGGTGATAACACGATACATATTGGAGCTACTTTCGGAAACAGCACAACGTCTAATAGGCAAAATGATAAGGCGGCTGTATGTATGGCATGCTAGTGCATGGACATTCGTTCGAACAGAAACTGACAATAAAGTTATATCATATCATGGCAATAAAGTTATAGCATATCATGACAACAAACTTATAGCATATCTTGTCAATAAAGTTAAGGCACATCATGCCAATATCGTTGTATCATATCAAGGCAATTAAGTTACATCACATCATGTCAATAAAGTTACAGCACATCGTGTCAATACAGTTATATTATAACAAGGCAATCAAGTTACATCACATCATGTCAATAAAGTTACAGCACATCATGTCAATACAGTTATATGATATCAAGGTAATTAAGTTACAGCACATCATGTCAATACAGTTATATCATATCAAGGCAATCAAAGTACATCACATCATGTCAATACAGTTACAGCACATCATGTCAATACAGTTATATCATATCAAGGCAATCAAAGTACATCACATCATGTCAATACAGTTATATTATATCAAGGCAATCAAGTTACATCACATCATGTCAATAATAGTACAGCGCATCATGTCAATACAGTTATATGATATCAAGGTAATTAAGTTTTAGCGCATTATGCTAATTAAGTTATAGCACATCATGACAATAAAGTTATAGCATATCATGACAATAAAGTTGTAGCATATCATGACAATAAAGTTGTAGCATATCATGGCATTATAGTTATATGATATCAAGGTAATTAAGTTTTAGCGCATTATGCTAATTAAGTTATAGCACATCATGACAATAAAGTTATAGCATATCATGACAATAAATTTATAGCATATCATGACAATAAAGTTATAGTACATCATGACAATAAAGTTGAAGTACATCATGACAATAAAGTTATAGCATATCATGACAATAAAGTTATAGCACATCATGACAATAAAGTTGTAGCACACAATGACAATAAAATTATAGCATATCATGACAATAAAGTTGTAGCACACAATGACAATAAAATTATAGCATATCATGACAATAAAGTTGTAGCACACAATGACAATAAAGTTATAGTACATCATGACAATAAAGTTATAGCATATCATGACAATAAAGTTATAGCACATTATGACAATAAAGTTGTAGCATATAATGGCATTATAGTTATATCATATCATGGCAATTTGGTGATAGCACATCATGACAATTACGATTTACCACATCATGACAATAAAACTATAGCATATCGTGACAATAAAGTTATAGCATATCATGACAATAAATTTATTGCATATCATGACAATAAAGTTATGGTACATCATGACAATAAAGTTGAAGTACATCATGACAATAAAGTTATAGCATATCATGACAATAAAGTTATAGCACATCATGACAATAAAGTTGTAGCACACAATGACAATAAAATTATAGCATATCATGACAATAAAGTTGTAGCACACAATGACAATAAAATTATAGCATATCATGACAATAAAGTTGTAGCACACAATGACAATAAAGTTATAGTACATCATGACAATAAAGTTATAGCATATCATGACAATAAAGTTATAGCACATTATGACAATAAAGTTGTAGCATATAATGGCATTATAGTTATATCATATCATGGCAATTTGGTGATAGCACATCATGACAATTACGATTTACCACATCATGACAATAAAACTATAGCATATCGTGACAATAAAGTTATAGCATATCATGACAAAAAGTTATATCATGTCATGGCAATTAAGTTATTACACACCGTGATAGTAAAGTTATATCATACCATGACAATAAAGTTACAACACATCGTGTCATTATAGTTATATCATATCATGCAATTAGGTTTTAGCACATCATGACAATTAAGCTATACCACATCATGTTAATAAAATTATAGCATATTGTGACATAAAGTTATTTCATATCATGGTAATTAAGTTATTACACATCGTAATAGTCAAGTTAAATCATACCATGTCAATAAAGTTCCATTACTTCATGTCAATAACTTTATATCATAGCATGTCAATTAAGTTACAACACACAATGACAATAAAGTTATAGTATATCATGACATTAAAGTTATAGCACATCATGACAACAAAAGTGCAGCACATTATTTAAATAAAGAATATATAGCATACCATGGCAATGAAGTTACACCACATCATGTAAGTTAAGTTATAGCATATCATTTCAAATAAGTCATAGCACATCATGACAATAATGTTAAAGCATATCATGACAATAAAGTTATAGCGCACCATGACAATGAAGTAATAGGATACCATGACAATAAAGTTATAATATTTCATGACAAGAAAGTTATAGCATTTCAAGATCATACAGGTAAAGCACGTCATAACAATAATGCTATAGCATAACAAGACAATAAAGTACATATATAGCAAATCACGACAAGTAAGTTAACATACACCATGACAATGAAGTTATAGTATATCATGAGAATAAAAGCATGGTATATAAAAGCAATAGCACATTCATGACAATACAGTAATAGAACCCAATAACAATACAGTCCAACATATCATGACAATAGAGTTATAACACACCCTGCCAATAGAGTTATAGCACATAATGACAATTAAGTTAGAACACATTATGGCAATAAAGTTATAGGATGCCATAGCATAAAGTTATAACATACCATAACAATAAAGGCATAGCAGATCGTGATGAAACAGTTATAGCATATAATGATAAGGAAGTTACAGCATATAATGACAAAACAGTATAGCAGATCATGACAAAAAAGTGATAGCGTATCATAACAATGCAGTTATGGCACAATATTACACTACAGTTTTAGCATATCATGAACTTAAGATATAGTACTTCATGACAATAAATATTTAGCATTTTATAATAATTAAATAATAGTACATTATGACAATACATTTTTAGCATACCATGCCAATAAATTTATTACACATCATGTTGTTAAACTTAACATAAAATAACATTACGATAACTGCATAGTATATTATGACAATAAAGTTATATTACACCATGACTATCAATAAAGTGAAACCGCACCATGACCATAAAATCATAGAAAATCATGACAACGTATATAGAAATAAAGCACACCATGACTATAAAGTATTAGAAAATCATGACAACGTAAATAGAAATAAAGCACACCATGACTATAAAGTTATAGAAAATCATGACAACTTAAATAGAAATAAAGCGCACCATGACTATAAAGTTATAGAAAATCATGACAACGTAAATAGAAATAAAGCACACCATGACTATAAAGTTATAGAAAATCATGACAACGTAAATTGAAATAAAGCGCACCATGACTATAAAGTTATAGAAAATCATGACAACGTAAATAGAAATAAAGCACACCATGACTATAAAGTTTTAGAAAATCATGACAACGTAAATAGAAATAAAGCACACCATGACTATAAAGTTATAGAAAATCATGACAACGTAAATAGAAATAAAGCACACCATGACTATAAAGTTATAGAAAATCATGACAACGTAAATAGAAATAAAGCGCACCATGACTATAAAGTTATAGAAAATCATGAAAACGTAAATAGAAATAAAGCACACCATGACTATAAAGTTATAGAAAATCATGACAACGTAAATAGAAATAAAGCACACCATGACTATAAAGTTATAGAAAATCATGACAACGTATATAGAAATAAAGCACACCATGCCTATAAAAGTATAGAAAATCATGACAATGTATATAGAAATAAAGAACACCAAGACTATAAAGTTATAGAAAATCATGAAAACGTATATAGAAATAAAGCACACCATGACTATAAAGTTATAGAAAATCATGACAACGTAAATAGAAATAAAGCACACCATGACTATAAAGTTATAGAAAATCATGACAACGTAAATAGAAATAAAGCACACCATGACTATAAAGTTATAGAAAATCATGACAACGTAAATAGAAATAAAGCACACCATGACTATAAAGTTATAGAAAATCATGACAACGTAAATAGAAATAAAGCATTCCATGACAATAAAGTTATAGAAAATCATGACAACGTAAATAGAAATAAAGCATTCCATGACAATAAAGTTATACCAAATGATGACAACTTAAATAGACATAAAGCGCAATAAAGTTAAAGCATGTCATGACAATAATGTTATAGCGTATCATAACAATAACGTTAAAGCATAACATTCAAATGAAGTAATATACCATGACAATAAAAGTATAATATTTCACAACAACGTAAATAGAAATGAAGCACACCATGACACTTAAGTTTTAGCAAATCATGACAACGTAAATAGAAATAAAGCATCCCATGACAATTAAGCTATAGCAAATCATGACACTATAAATAGATATAAAGCACGCCATGACAATAAAGTTTGAGCACATAGTTAAACAGAAAACAAGCCATGTACACCGCATCGATGGACGATGTCCATTATGCAGTTGAAGATCACAATGTGTACAAATTGCCTACAACTATTAGGAATTAGTGTTCCTGTGTCTAATAAAACTGCATGATCAATGACTTCAAATGATAGCCCATCAAAATAATATATAGGCAAAAAACACCACTGTCTACATTTCTGCCTATAGTATAATTTGAGTTCGAACTAACAAATAACAATCAATTTGGAAATGCATTAACCCTTTATGCACTGATAGATTCTTCCTTTTGATATGATGCAAAAAAAATTTATATATCAACGGGTCACATGCTATAATTTTACCAATAAAATCACATTTCTCTCTCTAATTTCGATCTGTCTAAGCAAACAGTACAGACGCTGATGAAGTGTTGCATATTGTGGCATTTCAACAAGGTCTGCAATGTTTGCCAAAGGACACATACATGTATAGGAGTCACTAGTATACTAAGGGTTAAACTCTTCAAAGTGGGTGTCAGTGTTTACTTTTTTCTGTTGAAAGATGATATTTAGTTTAAAATGTCTTTGTTATGGCTGTCATAATTTCGACTTTATGATTACTTGCACACTACAATCCAATCGTTTGTATGGTATAATAATACCTAAAATGTAAATGTTTATATAAGCATTAGTTGTATAAAACGTCACATTTCACAAGTGCAAATATGATGAACACAATTTTACCTGTTCGATTACCAACAGGTTAAACTATTTACAAAGGACTAGGACACCGGGTACTTATTAATTAAACTTTAAACCAGATCCTACTAGGGTAACGGAGTACGAATCTAAATTCAAATTCATTGAAAACAAATAGCTCGCTCTGTGGCTTTAAATTTAGCACAAATGCTCATCGATATGCATACACACACGCGCGCAAGTTTGCTCGTGTTCAGGTCAGTATGTTCGTAAGCCACTTGACAACGATATACAATTTAAGCAACTTATAGACATACTTTTTGGAATTCTGTCATGACATTTCTCTACAATAAACCTGTTACAAATGCTTGTTGTAGTACATTCACAGGAAATGCAAAAATGTGCATACATTTCATATTTGTTTATTCCTGCGTTAAAAGGTACCTCCTTTAAAAAGATTTGCTTCATTATTCGGCAATTTGTTATCTCGGTGATGGAAATAGATTCCATTAAAATTGACTATCGCGTATTATCTTGACACCAATTCCTTATTCACCTTAAGCTAATAAGATTAAAGCGGACTTATCGTACATACACTATGATATCATATGACGTATTTGTGTGTGAAAAGTATTTTAAATATGCTTGATTTCTAAAACAAATCCGGAATCAGTTATTGCAATAAAGTTAAGTAACTTTCCTCGCTCTGTTCTGCTACAATAGTATCAATTGATCCATGCAATTTTCGATCCGGATCCGGATACTGTTAAGCCAATCAGCCAAGGTTCATTTGCCTCAACTTTAAGACTGACATTTGTATTATTTACAAAAAACGAGAATGATCAGCAAATTCAACAATTGCAGACACTTAGAACACAGACAGGCATACGACAGCAAAAGTTAAACACAATCAAGGTAATGTAACCAGCTCTCTCTATCTATCTATCTCTCTCTCTTCCTCAGCAAGATGACTGCAATAATAGAACGGACACTAAGAACTACATAACTACACTTCTACCACGACCTCTAAGTAATGACCCTCGATTAATTCAATGCATTTACCGTTAAAGTCACGCCTCAAAGCGTTTTGTGGAAGTATACAAAACAAGGACCCATTACAAAAACAAAACAAGGAGCTACTACAAAACACAATACAATAGGATCACCAATTACCTTTGGATCAACGACAACATAATCACTGCCTTAGAACGGACAGTAGCCGTGGCCACATGGGGGTGGGGCTTAACCCTTTCCTTCATAAATATCCATGCTAAGCTCCTCCCACTATGAATAATTATATAAATAAATATTCACGTTTGTACACAGAACAAAGCAATTATACTTGTCAGGTCTATAGTGTATGATCATATTTTATCATAGTTACATAAGCGAACAGGGAAGACCCTGATCAGGCAGCTCTTATAAGTTTGCAAGTCTTAAAAGTTGAGATAAAAGGCTTACTATGTTTTACTGGCCAAATCAAGGAATGCCTACCAGGTCTCGGTGATCACGATATTGTTTTAGCTAAGGTGGTAAATAAACCAACCAAAACAAAACAGAAACGTAGAAAATTCCACCTCTTCATAAAAGCAGACTGGACCATCTTTCAGTCAAAACTTACAGACTACCAGCCTAAGTTTTTAGCTGAGCATCATGGGAAATCTGTTGAACAACTCTGGTGAGTCTTTATAGACAAACTTGATCAACTGACTGATCGATGCATCCCCATTAAGGTTTTTAAAAGAAACCCATCTCTTCCTTGGATCTCAAGAGAGATCAAAATAAGTAAGGGTGCAAAGATCAGGAATCGATACAATCAAGTACCACACCTGACCAAGGATACCGATAGGAAAGTGACAAGCTCACAAATAGACACCACATACGTGAGCCAAGAGGTCAGCCCTTTCCCAGCAGGTGACCACAAGGCACATATAAACAGACGAGCACAAAGGCACAGCAAACACAAGCCAGAAAAAAAACATAAAAGATCCACAAAAGAAGTACCGTCTTGGAACGGTCAGTAAAATATTTTACTGCAGTCTGTTGCAATACATTAATGTTATAGCTTATCTTTTTATAATGGGAATTTTGTTTAATAAACTGTGCAGAAAAATTTTACTGGAGGGCTTAAACCAGTTTAACGGTGCACCAACCTCACCCTTTGTTCAGATGTGGATCAAGACACATAGATGTTTGGTTTGCATGAAAGACCCCTAACTTATCAATGCACCATCTCCTAGAACATATAAATCAATATAAAAAGGGGATAAAGCCAAGATAAGAATTCAACAGTAAATTAAACTGAATACTGGAGCAAAAACCCCGGTGGGCCTGACAACAGCCAACGCATCAGGCCACTACCATCTCATCAAAGAAATTTTTTCAATATCCCAAAAATTTGCGGAACAACCAAAAGGGCATACCTCCTCTGAAGCAGAATGGAAATCTGCATACAGAAACCAAAGTACAGACAAACATATTAGACCAGCAATTTCAGTCTGTGTTTACACCCTTGTCCCCACTTTCATTTCAAGAGCTTTCTCTCATGAAAGCACAAGACCTTGTGGATGAAAAGGTCTTGCGCCCTCATGCCTTGCCAAAGGACCTGAAAACTTCAACACCCCTGATGCCAGATATAAAAATCTCTGACGCAGGAATATCGAACCTCCTGAAAAACTTTATACACAAAAAGGCAGTAGGTCCAGACAGAATCAAACCTGTCATCCTTCAAGAACTAAGGGTAGAACTGGCTCCAATTGTCAAAGTTCTTTTTGAACGCTGCCTTGAGTCCGGTACTGTGCCACTTTTCTGGAACTCAGCCAATGTCTCGCCTATGTTCATGAAGGGGCAAAAATCAACTGCTGCCAATTACAGACCTATTTCTCTTACATGTATCCTGTGTAAGGTCATGGAACACATCATAGACTCAATTTAGTTAGACACCTTGACTCAAATGGACTGATGTATGACTTAGAGCATGGTTTTAGAGAGAGAGACGCTCCTGTGAGACACAGTCAGTATCACTCGTTGAGGACCTACCAGGGAATACAGACCGATCTGACACTTCTAGATTTTTCCAAAGCATTCGATAAGGTAAACCACTCAAAACTGATCATTAAACTGCACTCCTATAGTATCAGAAGCGCAACCTTGCGCTGGATACAAGCCTTCCTTGGTAACCGTCGGCAGAAGGTCTTTGTTGATGGCGATGAATTGGACTCTGTCTTAGTCAAATCCGGACCCCTGGGCTCTGTGCTGGGTCCAATCCTTTTCCTGGTCTACCAGTGACATTGTCTTACAATAGCGTTTCTTTGCAGATGGCACTGCCATTTACCTGACCCTAGAAAAGAAAGGAGACAATGACAAACTACAGAAGAGGCCAGATGGGATATGGAGTTTAAACCCTCCAAGTGACGGGTTGTGAAGGTGGCATCTTGCAGTACCCCTCTCCAGGTGCAGTATATACTGCATGGACAGGTGCTGGAAGCTGTCAGCAGCGCCAGGAAATTGGGTGGATATCTCCAGCAACCTCAGCTGGAACACTCATGTGGACAGAATCACAACCAACACAAACAGGTCACTCGGATTTATTAAGCCAAATATCAAAACTAATTCCCCTCAAATCTCAATCTCTAGTTCGTCCCCAGCTGGAGTATACTTCAGCAGTGAGGGACCTCATTCCAAAGATAAGACGCATAAAGTTGAAATGGTCCAAAGACGTGCAGCCCGGTGGACCTTAAGTGATTACGCCAGGGCGACTAGTGTCACTTCATTGCAGACTCAGTTGAACTGGCAGACCCTTGAAGAGAGACGATATGTGGCCCGTCTCTGCCTCTTCTACAAAATTGTTAATGACCTCTTGGCTGTGCCCCTTCCAGTCTACATGCAGCCCACACATAGGATATCCAGGTATTGCTATTATATGACATTCCGTCAAATTCATACTGGCAAGGACTACAATAGATGCTCCTTCTTTCCACTGGCAATTGTCCAGTGGAATGCTCTTCCAGCCAAAGTTGCAGTTTCTCCAAGTCTTGAGATCTTCAAGTCAGCAGTTGGACAACTGCAGCATCCAAACCTTTGACAGTACACTGCATATTTTAACATGTTTTAATAATTTTAGACCCAACCATCTTCATCAGTTTTAAGTACTGTCTTCATAAATGTTTTAACTGATTGTCTTTACTCTTGACTCATTTTCGATCTCGTTTTAACCTTTCATCTTTACCCAGACTCACTACAATTTATCCATATATTGTTCTTTTTCATAACCCTGACGCGCAGTGCCTGCTAAAAATGTACCAGAAGATAGAAGTAGATTGATAGATAGATAATCTTTTCCCTAGATTCTCATGTTGTCAAAACACAAGACATGTTTAACTCTTGTGGATGCTTCATGACCTATGCTATGTATCATCACAGATAAACAACCAGACCAATTTAACTTACTGTGAAACAAGGAAACAGGCTTTTAACTCACAGACAGTCAGAACTAAAGAAAACCACCTAGTTGAGCCATGGTGTGTCCAGACGAATATTAGCATTTTTCAATATAAACATGTGCAGGTCTGTGAAATGGTTATGAGCTGCATCATTTACGCCCTCAACAGTGCTTAAATTTTGTTGCTGGATCCAAAATATTCATGTTGAAAAAATGTAATTAATTGTAATCACAAATAGAAAGAAAACAAATTTGCATATATAAGCTTATTCAGTGCAAAAGCCTTTTGGTGATGCCCTTTATGCCAAGTAGAAACTCATTAATAATTAACAAATACTTAAAGGCTGTTCTGTTAAGTGGGTATAAAATAACCGAATTCATTGACTTTGGTTTCATAAAGCTCATGTTCAAAATGTAAATAGTTGAAGAGGTTTCACTTTCAATTTTACTTGAATACTTTGTATCCTGTCAACATGGTCAATAAAGACAGTCAATCACTTATCATACCCGTTTACTGTATTTGATTTCGGCACTTTGAATGTTTAAAGCAAAACAAATGCGATCAGCAGTGTTTATCCGAGATGAATGCTGGACGATTGGTTCTGGTAAAGTTCATTTGAATGTTATTGGCATGGGTATCAAACTCAGCGCTGGCTTGAAACTGAATTATTGTACATAAGAAAGCCTTAGAACAAGGTTGACTCAAGGAACCGATGCGATTTTGATGGTATTGGCCTCATTATCAATGTTGACATGTAATAGATAAAGGATACTTTTCCGAGGCTTTATTGTTTAAACCGCAAGGTGGGCGTAGCCCACCGAGCGGATTAAACAGAAAGCCGAGGAAAAATCCTTTATTTAGCTTGTAGTATGGCGCAGGCGCAAATAAACACGTGTTACTGACACCTGGCGAAATTTACATTAGCTCCTCCCAGCATCCAGCCTAAGCTGTCAATTATATTACATTTACCTACAGGTTAATTTGTCGCTATTTAGGAAGTTCCCGCCTACATCGCTGTTTAACTAAAATTGGAAGTTAGAGTACGGTTTTAAGCTCCTCCTTCGTCGTTATTCTAGGGTCTCTGATATAAACATCAGCAAAGATCAAAGAAAAAACATCGGCCATACTAAAAATCGTGTTTATCCAAACTTGCCTTGCGTAAAAATATCCTGTACTACTTTATAGATAGCTGCGTATGTACATTGTAAAGAATAAGTGTAAGTTAATGCCAAATCTGGTGGCAACTGAGCTGTCACCTCTTTTGATGTAAACTTACACTCACTTTTCCTCCTAAACATTTGTTAAACATCTATATTATTGCTGTAGTTATTCTTCGGAACAATACAACAGAACAGAACATATCGTTTAAAGCATGCATGCGAAAAGTGACACCAAAATCAGTGGCTGTTCAGCTGTCACTAGAATTGGTGTAAAGTTACACGTATTTTGCAGGGCATGTTTAAAGGATGGCTTTTCGTATATTATGAACTGGCATATTAATATTGTTCAAAGCGCCATGGTCACGAAGAACTCTGGCTTTCTGAAATGATAAACCTTGTTCGAGGTTAATAGCCCATTTAAGCCAAATAGAAGTTCCCTATCTTGTCAACTGGATTCGTCTATTTCCGTTTTAAGGGTTGTTGGTGGTATTTTTCATCTTTATTCAAATTTTGATAGAAAATTCTGTTAGCAAACAGTGGAGACCCTGATCAGACGCCGCGTTCTGTGGCGTCTGATCTGGGTCTGCACTATTTGCCTACGTTCCACAATAAGGACGCTAGGCTTATATGAGTTAATAGTATGTCAAACCATACGTGTTTGATATTTTGACACATACATAGTGCGTTAAAGTCATGAAGAACACTTTCTTTCTGAAATGATCGGTTCCTGTGTATGAACCTTGGCAAGTTTTGTGAGTACGAGGTTAAGAACACATGTTCTACAGTTGTTTACGATCATTTGACACCATATACAAATACCAGATATGTGTACGAACACTGTTTAACGTATCAATGATTCGCAATGGAATTTCGACAATAGAATCTTACTTGAATTTCATGGTTTAAATAGAAATGATAAATATTGAACCCTGATTTCATAGCAAAAAGTTAACGTGATTTTATTCTTTCTCCGTCAGCTTAATTACAGTAAACTAGCATTAACTCGTAGTTCAAGGAACAGAAGTTTCACCCGAGTTGTGTGTTTGTTTGTTTGATTTGATTCTTTACGTCCCATCAACAATCTTTCAGTTATAAAGGGACGGGTCTTCCTGGGTTGAACCAGTACTAAGCTAGGATTAATGTTCTTGCTCAAGGACACAACGCAGTGACGCCGGTGAGGCTCGAACCCGCGGCCCTTCGGTCTCGAGTCAAGCACTCTACCACTGAGCCACTGCACTCCCTATCACCCGAGTTGAGTTGATTTGTTACATGTAAAGCATTAAACCAAAACATTGATTATTATACCCGCTTTTTTTCTTTAGAAAGAAAGTGTACATTAATTTCGTACCAAAGTCGGCCCCGCCCCTCTGTCCGAGCGTCCGTCTGTAAGTGCGTCCGTACGTCATATTTCTTGTAAATGTATCTCATATTAAACCGTTAGACGTAGCAACTTCAAAATTTGTAGCTGCATAGGTCAGATTATGTAGATAGTACTGAGTAAATTTTCGTTTGGTATTTTCATGTAAATGCATCTCCTCCCAAACCGTTGGACGTAGCAACTTAAAACTTTACATGTGCATAGGTCACATGATATAGAGTTTACTGGTCTACCATCGCCCTTATTTCCATGTGGGTGCTTTACCGATATATTCCAAATGATAAAAAAAGGTTATATTCGGAATAATAAACATCTTAACGAGACTGTTCTTTGAAGTGGACACACTGAACATTTTGATACATGTAGGACATGACGGAAATAGTTCACAAAATGATTCCAAAATTGGATAAAATTAAATAGAGGAGCTAATATGAGTGCTCATGTTTTATTGAATTATTAAACGAGTTAGGGGAAAGAGAATTTTCGCAACGAGTTGAATAGATTCAATAATACAATAGCACGAAAGTTATAAATGTATGACAAGATTACTTTGAAATCTCATTTTTGTCGTAAAAAACGTTATAATTTTGCCATTATGTACGCAACGTTGTCATGGACGTCATAACGTTTCCCGAAAATCTGTAAACACTAGTGGTTTATCGATTTTATTGCATGAGATTATTTCACTCCCAGACGCGACGTCATATGATAATTTGGGATAAAGAGTAGCCTGTCTCGTGTAAGCTCCATCTGAAATATGCATTATCTTGAATCGATGTCAATGACGACGTAGAGATTTTTAAACAAGGGGGGGGGGGGGGTTGAACTTATCCCATGGCTTCGGAACAGACCGTAGCCCGCTATACTAGCCATGATTTCTGTATTTAATTATTAAACATTCTAATATTGATCTTTGCCAATATCCACAAGTTTAAAGAATTTAGACTTCCTAGCAGAAATATTTTAATGAATTATCCAAACTTGTAGGTGACTGTTGACCGTAACTATGACCGTGTAATTCTTATGCAAACACTCGGTTTTCAAGCTCAGCCATTTTATTCTCACTTAACTGCCCTTGTTCAAATAATCTCGAACGTAAATACTATATTTTATCGCATTTGCTTCGTCGTTTAACATATCATAGTCTCGTTTTATATATCAAACATCATTCGTCTAAACCTAGTTGGAATATTCGTATACGATGTATAAGGTTGGTCTCTCTCTCTCTCTCTCTCTCTCTCTCTCTCTCTCTCTCTCTCTCTCTCTCTCTCTCTCTCTCTTGTCTTTAGACCTACCTTTAATGTACCCTGAAAGCAGTTTAATTAGCGATGGACCTTGCATCCTTCGAGAGATATGCTGATGTAAGGAATCGTACTGTATGATGGGCCAGTACGTGCGGGTTTGAATCGTCTCGCAAAGACGAACAGCGAGGACTATGTATTCTGTACAGTCTCGCCAGAGTCTTCGCTGCTCGCATTACAAAGAAGGAACATAAATAAAGGCTCGTGGCAAACTTAAGGCTGATATCATAGCTAGATAGCTAAAGAGTGACTTCATAAATGAGCCGCGACATGAGATGTCCAACAATGTGGTATGTGCGATCAGCAAAGCCTCAAATCAGCCTGCGCATATGCGCAGTCTGATCAGAGCCTTTGCTGGTGGCTTGAATATTCTCTGACTGTTAAGCTACTGACTGAACATCTTTTGTAGTCTCTAAGTCTACACTTGTCAAAATGCCACATTGTTGGAAATCACATGTCGCGGCCCTAATATGCAACACGTACCAAACTCTCATTATGCTGGCCCAGTTATGAGGAAGTTGTTGAGTTTCTCCATATACTACATGACTTATAAGAGAGCTAGTCGCACTGAATGTCAACGTTTTCAACCAATGAAAGAGTGCTACTGAATTTTCCATTGTTTATTCCAAAATGGCAACTTTAAAGCGGCTCTCGGAGTTGGTGTGTTGAAGCTTCTTTTTGACATCATTTTGCACTTTAAAGCTGGTAGATGACATAAACAGGACGTCAAATATTGTTTATGATATTACTTAGAACGTCTGAGCTCTTAGGCTCAGTTTTTTTTTGGACTTTTAAACATGACAGATGGCATCAATGCTTTTTGGAAACCTGACGCGCGTTGAGGTTTGTAGACCTTTGACTGCATTATTTGTAGAAGATCATATGCATTTTATTTCTGCAAATGCAAGATTAATGTGTATGGTATATGTTATCCATCATTTAACCCTCTGTAAACATAGTATTTTGGCAAAATAGTAAAGTTCCAGACTGGGACTCATTCTAATGCACTAGTAACATTTTTTCTTCAATAAGACGGTGGAAATGTAGTATGTTGCGCCTGCAGTGATCGGTTTACAGCTGCGTAAAACCCTTGCTCATTTGCAAGTGCATGAGAATTTTTATTTGACTGTTTGTGTCGGATAAAAAATGTTAATTTTCAGGGTGCCTGGTGTCTTTAAGAAAAAACAAGAAAGGTCAACAGTTAGAGACTATTCGTGTACAACAAAACGCCACATGATGCGCAGTTAATCTTTATAAAATTTCAAAATTACTATTATTGACAGTATCAATCAGGCGTTTAATTTATGGATTTGGATCGATAAAAATATGGTCTATTGACATACAAAAGAATAGATAGGTAGTTTTTCATTATAGGTGCGATCTTACTGAGATCAATGACATGTATTGCTTTTATCCGATCTATGAATGAAATTGTATGTCACTCAGTCAACTATATATATTTACATGTAAGCAGGTGACACATTTTTTTTATCTTAACCTATAAACAGATGGGACATTAGCAGTGCAGTCCTCGAAGTGAGAACATCTTACAAGAATCAAGTTCCGCTCTGTTTACTATCATACAAGCCATGGATTTCCATTTAATTTTCAAATGCCAAACGGCATCTCCTTATCACAGCCACCAACCCAGCTCCTTTATAGCATAAAATCAATACTGAGTTATGATGAAGATGTCCCTGTTTCCTATGAATGAAATGGGCCTTAAATTCAGCAAAATTGATATTTTTCTAACCAAAGCAAAATTTTAGAACCCTGAAAATGCTATTCGATATTGGTATATGCGATGAAGGTGCTGGATTGGAATAATAATGAAAAATAGTACAAGTACATTATCTTGTGATTAGAACAAGTTAAGTCCCTATTTCTTGAGCCTTTTTTGAGGGTGCTGGTCAAATAGAATAAGGAATAAACGATTGCTCTTTTGTGGTGGCAAATAATGAAAGCACTGAAGAAATGGCGTGAGCGCGGCCTTTCATCAGGCTACACTAATTGTTAGAGGATAACCTTATATCATGATAATTTTGAATACAGTTATCCCCCGATTTGATATCAGTAATATAATCATCAATTAGAATTTTGAGGGTACAGTTTAATTCCGAAAAGAAACGACATTTATTTGTTTATTGTTAAAACACACCAGGTCCAAACGTTATAAAACTTTTTTCATACTCAACTGAGCATGAAAATCATTGTTGAGCATAGTAAATAGCCGAAAATCTTTTCAAAATCATTCCTCTCCGTCTGAATTCAACTTGATTAATTTGGTGAAATAGGTTCGTTTAAGGCAGGACTCTAGTGTCGCGGACCGTAGTTTTTCTGTATCAACTAATTTAAAACCGAATGTATTTTATTACCCATCATTTTCAGTTGCCCAAGTCCGTTTCCAATTAAGCTTTTTTGTGTGTATTTTTTTTAAACTTTAATAGAGCACTCTGTCAGCTAACAGTAAAGACCTTGATCATAACACTGCATTATGCGGAGTCTTAGTGGGGTGCGCGAACCACCTCAAAGCAGGCTTTGAATGAATCCTGGACAAAACTTAAAAGCTTAGCTTTAAACATAAGTGTGCTTAACTTCTTGTATGTCTAGATTTTATCAATACTTTTCGGCAATAAATTCTCAAGCATGGTAACTTTGAATTTATACGTGTACATATTTGACCTTAACCCATCAAAACTCTCCTAGTGACCATGCAAAGATATGGTATAGCATTTGAATTATGAATGCTTTGTTACCTATAGATTCATACATGTATGAACATGTACAATGTTCATTCCGTTGCCACTGGGTGGGCGCAAAGTATTTTTATTTTGTGATCAGTTTTATTTGGGCTTCGACGCAAGGACACCTGACTTTGTTATATGCAAATAACACCCGCGCAGTCTGATCAGCGCCTTCGTTGTTCGCAATCCGTAATTTATAACAGCTAAACTAACTACGTGCAAAGTTTCAACATTGCAAGTCTCTGTAGCTGAGCAGGCTGGTTTGTGCCTTGCTTGGTACGAAACCCCGGCGATTAAATAGTTTGAAGTTATTTAAAACAATATATGCATGTATAAATTGGCTCAGTTGGTAGAAATAGCGTTGGACTGTGGATCGAAGGGTTGCTACAAGTAGTTCGAGACTCATCGTCGGCGGAGTCACTGTGCTGTGTCCTTGAGCAAGGCACTTTATCCGCTGCTTAGTACTGGTTCAGCCCCGTCCCGACATGACTGAAAAATTGGTGACTTGGACGTAAAGCATCAAACCAAACAATCAAACAAAACATGTACAAATCTGAAAATGTTGCCTCTAAATCCAGTGATGCCCTGAAATATGCTTTGTTTGATTTGATTTTGTTTGGTTTGATTCTTTACGTCCCATCAACGATCTTTCAGTTATATAGGGACGGGTCTTCCTGGGTTGAACCAGTACTAAGCTAGGATTGATTTGTCTTGCTCAATGACACAACGCAGTGATGCCGGTGAGGCTCGGTCCGGCGGCCCCACGGTCTCGAGTCAAGCACGCTATCACTGAGCCACAGCGCTCCCTGATGATAAGCATTTTGACCATGTTATACGTTTTTATTTTCAGTCGGAGCGGAATGAATATGATTTCATGCACGCTAAAGGCATCACAACCAAGAGTGCGCCATTCGGAAACCTCGACACGCCTATGATTACTATGAAACTAGTTGGAGGTGAATACAAGCCATGTATAGAATCATCGCCTAGATAGTAAGTGCATATATAATATGGTCCTAGTCATGAGAAAGCCTAATTTTGTTGTATGTATGCGAACAACAAAGGCGCAGACCAGCCTGCGCATTCGCGCAGTCTGATCAGCGCATTTGTTGTTCGCCCTTTGGACAGTATAATCACGCCTACCAAGCGCTCTGGTGCTCAACCGCTTGCTGGATAAGAAAACCAGCTAATAGCTAAAGTTGATACAAACAAAACTCCAATAGTCTAGCTAGTCTGTATAGCTGAACAAACATGTTCAAGCCTTAAGTGGCCACAAACCCGAATTCAGGTTGTGTGGGGTACTACCTCGCGGTACCATGGGTTTTCTTTCTCCAATACTGGCCTCGCTCAAACTTGAGCATTACGCCAGGGAGTGCGAATTTTGGAATTTTGATAAAATAAAAAACAACAACAAAAAAAAACACAAAATCTTTTGGCTGAATTATTGTCTAAATAAGGAGTTCCCTAAACTCCTCTGTGGACTGGGTATTGGCCACAGAAGGAGGCAGACTATTCCAACGTGGAATAGTTCGGGGGAAAAGGGAATTCTTCAGGGCATCACTGTATGTCTGGTGTCTGCAGTATTGAGCACTATGTGATGACCTGGTAGAATTCAAACTGTGAGCAGGGGTCATATACTTGTCTTTTTCAATAGACACGGCTCCACAATGAATCTTGTGAAAGAGAAGCAAGGAGGACTGGTCCCTCCGGGCCTCAAGAGATGGCCATTCAAGCTCATCAAGCATTTTGCCGACACTACTCGTGTTTCGCCATCTCCTGCAGGTCCAGCGGGCTGCTGTCCTCTGAACTTTCTGATTAATCTGAAGTTTCGAGTGAGGGCTCCAAATGGGAGCTGCATACTCTAGTTTAGGCCGAACCAAAGTTTTATATGCAACTTCCTTAGTACTCCGTGGTGCAAAAGCCAAGTTCCTGCGAAGGAAACCAAGTGTCTTAGTTGCTTTGGAAGAGATTTTAGAGACATGCTGACCCCAATCCATGTGATCAGTAATGGTGATACCAAGGTATTATGCCGACTGAACATTTTCCAATGTTTGATTGTGTAGTGAGTAATCGAAACGAATTTGTTTGTGATGCTGATGCAGTCTCTCTCATTGAGTGACATTTGGCTACGTTAAATTTCATTTGCCAATCGTCTTCCCATTGTCCTAAACTGGTGAGGTCTTCTTGCAAGATCAAACAATCCTGAAGTGAATGTATATTCCTATACAGGACACAGTCGTCTGCGAACGACCTGATGTTATCCGGCAGATCATTTATGAAGATGAGGAACAGGACCGGGTTAGTCTGCGGTTTGTGGTTGTGGTATTTCCTGATCATACTCACTTACTATTTCTAGCTTATACTGGAATTTTCCAAACACAAGCTATGTTAGAGACAGTCCATGAATAATGTCTCTAATTATGCCTAATGTTTAAACAGTATAAACGAGAAGACAGTTGTAATTGACAATAACAATACATTATCCTAACACACACTCGCATGCAATAGCAGACTTCAATCAACTACGATATCTCAACAATATGTTAGAGATGTCCTTAACAACCTTAATGTGACAAAGACTTGTGGTCCTGTTATTATTTGTCCACGTCTGCTGAAGGAAGGAGCCACTATACTGCTGAAACCTATTGTATTGAATTGCTAATTACTTCAAGGTTACTTTCCTTCTAACATGAAGGATGCCAATGTCACTGCCATTTACAAAAAAGACAGACAAATCTTTGCCATCCAATTGCAGACCAATCTCTTCTAAGTCAAATCGGAAAGGCTATGGAAAGATGTATCCACAAGCATCTTTACAATAACATATCAGAAAACAACCTTTTTACACCTTCTCGGTCTGTTTTTATTCAATGTGACTCTACAACTTTCCAACTTTTACCCACATACCATTTTGTCTTAGAAGCAGTAGATAGTGGTAAGGAAGTACGAGTTTTATTTTGCGATATCAGCCAGGCCTTCGATAGAGTCTGGTACAGGGGGGGGGGGGGGGCTATTACATAAATTGACTCGTATGGGACTATCTGAGGGGTTTCCTAGCTGGTTAAAAAACTATCTCTCACATCGACACAACGTGTTAATGGGTAGATTCTAATTGGGCAGACGTTCTTGCGGGAGTTCCACAAGGCTCTATACTTGGAACTTTACTTTTTCTGATCTATATCAATGGTATCGTAAATAATATTCGCTCATCTATACGTCTTTTTGCTGATGACACAAGTATTTAAATACTGACTGTGAAACAATTAATGGGTGGTCACACAATTGGCTTTTAGATGTCAATCGAACAAACACTTCAACACTTCTAATATCTTGACGTCAGCATCCAGTCTTTCACCCCTCTCTGGAAATCAATAACGGTTTCCTTAACGAAACTACTAGCCATAAACATTTAGTGCCTACCATATCAAATACATGTTCAAATTACAAATACAATATCAAATACATGTTCCTAGACAGAGCACATAAATAATATTGCAGAAACAGCACGGTCATTTTGCCACCACTTATTCAAGAGGCTAATCAGAAAATCTAATGATATCCACACAATTCACGTTAACATCAACTTGTATTATAACTCTTTCTATCCTTCCACAATACGAAACTCGAATAACTTACCCCACGAAATTCAACGGTCCAGCCCAGTTGCCTCATTTAAATATCAACTCAACAAAGACACAATGAGGAGAGCAACACCAGTTCTTTTCTGCTGGTTCAAGGTTAGGTCGAATACTTCCTGCAAGAATACAAATGACATATAGTTCGCTCAATTCTGATCTTTATCGCAAACATTAAGTTACAAGTCAATCCTGTGCCTTTAGGGGAATGTTTGAGTGTTTACCGCTTTTTCTTCATATGTCCTAATCATACTGTAACACACGAAAATACTGGGAGGGCCTTCATAGAAATCATACAACTCATGAACTACTTTTTGGCAAGGATATATCAACTGATGAAGAAAATGGAGCTCTGTACACATGATAGGTTCTCGGTCAACAGCTCTCTCTCTCTCTCTCTCTCTCTCTTTCTCTCTCTCTCTCTCTTATTTCTCAACCAAAATATATGTTGTGGTACTCAAACAAACTAATCAATGAGGCGGTTCTTTTGAGCAACCAAAACATATGTTAAAATTTATGGGTAAGAAAATGTTTACAATTTTACACTTAAAGTGTTTTGCTATTTCTTTTCAGTAACGAAGACTACGTAGGAAGTAGAGTTCAGCAACTAGACCCACTGCCTAACCCACCTCAGAAAACAGACCCAAGAGATTTCGACGAAATGCCTGGAGGATATTACACCAACACAAAGGTAACAACATGTCCTAGGGTAAAGTCGGGTAACTTCGGACATCAGGTAAGCTCGGACACACATTTGCAAACCGCACATGTGCAAGCCGTGGAAATTCAGATGAGACGGCTCAAAGCCGTCTCATCAGGATTTTCACTGTTTGCTTAGTTAATTTACTTTTTCATTCCAATAATTAAAATATGAAACGAACAAGGCCACTGTCCGATTTCACCTGATTTCCGAAGTTACCTGATTTTACCCTATAATACAGTTTACTAAGAAATTCAACCAGTGCATGAGACATTTTAGATTATGTTGTTGTTTTTGTTGCTGTTTTTTCTGTCTTTTTGTCATCTATTTTTTTAGATTTTAAGTTAGCATTCCGAAATGTTTCATTTGTCCCATTACATGTAAAAGCGCTTTTCTAGCCTCAATATGGATTTCAGTATCCCCTAAGAGCCATGCATATTGAAAAGATGCATGTTCAAGAACTTTATTTCCATACACTGTTGATTTAATGCATATGCCTCCAGATATAGGAGATGATTACTCTCGTTTGCATCATGCAAACCGTATGTTGTGTGTAACTAAAAGAAAGATACAACAAGAAACTGCTTTCAAATGTTGACGCAATTTCAACAATAACACTTTCATTTGATATAAACAGACTATAAGACACCAGTGAGACTATATTTTAGAAATAGGCTATATATTAGTTTGTGAAACAGACTATAATTCCGTGGACTGTATGTCTGCCTTTTACATCTAGTTTTCAAGCCTAGTTACATTTGTAACAAGTTTGTATGACAGTCTGAAGTATTAACCTTTTTCTAGCAGGCGAGCACAAAAGTACATTATTTAAGATAATTCCTAATTTGTTAAAATTCTAGGTCTATAGCAATATTAGACAGCTAGCCGCTAAAAAGGCGATTCTTTGGAATTTCCAAACATATGTTTAGACGATTGGATGATAGCCAATAATTTTATGATGAAAGTTTTTTCTTATCTGAACCTATGCCTTTGCATGTATTTAAAAAGGCCATTGAGTATCCTGAAATGTACCCCGATTACTACTCTGATATGTACCCTGAACCAAGTGAGACCTTTATATCTGAGGTAAGCAGACGCACTTATTTTACATCTGCAGGTGTAGGTACTTGTCTCGTGTGTTTTATTTTACAAATACTTGCACCAAAGAATATGTCAAATCAGGGTTCAGTATCATTTAGGGTCACATGATTCATATTCGTCATAAACACAAATGTTGCACCACACACTCATTACTTTATATTGCACCTTCGCAGTTCGTATGACAAAATATGCTTGATAATATTGATTCCTGGCCTCCTAAAAAAAGAAAATAATCAAAATATGTTGTTCTTTTTTCTTATTTCTCAACTGAATGCAGGTTGTTCACCAGCGCGTCAGCGCTGGTGATATACGTTAGTAAACTTCCATTGGGCGCGTGTTCGATTAGGGCCTGTTGCGGAAATGGATCAGGTGTTAACTCCCCAACAGCAGTGTCTTTTACAGTCCTTTCTCAGACTCCCCATCGACCAAGTTACTTCCAAAATTCCATCATTGCGTGAGGGATGTTGATATACTTTGGATACTGGATTGCTTGTAAAAGCGAAAAGGCATAAGAGACCTTACCACTGAGCGAGAATCCCGATCAAACATGGGCCCTTCGGATATTCTAGACTAAATGTGACGAAATATCTAGATGTAGATGGGTCAGTTGCAATATACCCCCTAGGCATTATGTGCATTTACGTCGACTGGGGAATACGGTTGAATGACCTAATACATACTGCTGGGGAGGGGATAAACTCTACAATTATTCAGTGTGTTTATAAGTAGAGTCTAACTGGAATATGCATATTTCCTGTCTTATATTTGCTTCCAATGGATCACCTATGTACAAATCGTTAACAAAAACAAAACATACTCAGAACTTGAAGCCCATGAAACACTGAAAAGAGCGGCTTCAGCAAATGCAATAATAAAACACTATAAAAGTTCTTTAATAACTG
Source organism: Loripinus fragilis (assembly GCA_964019695.1). Lineage (NCBI taxonomy): Eukaryota > Metazoa > Mollusca > Bivalvia > Lucinida > Lucinidae > Loripinus > Loripinus fragilis. The sequence continues at coordinate 23,480,254 of OZ026518.1, forward strand.
TAAAACGCCATGAGATGGTTCTAAGCTTTTTTTAAAAGCTAACCTTGTGTGTACTACAACAGTCTCGGTGACAAAACAGTATGATTTACACAATATGATAAGCAATCAATCGTAGTTATATTCTCATGTCAGTACCTATCTTGGTATATGCAAGATTTTACAAAATCATTGCTGAAAAAATGAAACAAAAAGCAATTTCCTTTTGAAGCTATCTACTACTATTTGTTAAATAGAAAACACTCGTGGCCCTGGTGTGTTTTTAGCGTTGTTTCGTTTCTTCATGTCACTGCATTGCATTGCACAGCGTTACTTTCACGTTAGGATATTAGATGGATTTGCTTTCAGCGTTTACATTGTATATCACTTGCATGCCATTGGGTCCTGCAATTGAGTAGGAATGCCACCTTTGTTTAAATGACATTTATACATTTTAAGATAATCTTTAAAGAACAGGGCAATGAACATTTTCAAATATACAAACTTCTGATAGTATAACGAGTAAAGCCACTTAAGGTATCTCAATTCCATTGTCTGGTTTTACCACTGGTAAAGCATAAAATTAACATATACCGTAACGTAGATTTGGTTGCATGTTTTTCAAAAATTCAGTTTAGAATATGTACAAAATTTTGTTTACATTTTCATCTAAAAATTCAAAGAAATACACTAATTCTTCAAATATGTATTACAGTGTTTGAAATCTTGTCAAAGAACAGAGTTTTGTGAAAAGCACCATCTCTTGTGTGGGTGCACTTTCAACACTGCCTCCTGGTCCTGGCTTGATTTATGCATTTTTAGACAATTAAAATATTGATGCAAACCTTTGCTAGTCATACTTTTTACAGATATAAAACATTTTAGAGTTATTATCAAATTCCATTTTGGATAGAACTTGATTTTCAGAAATTTCTTCTTTGTCACTGGCATTTTGATAGTTGCTGATCTGATCTGTCCAAAGTTTAAATCTAAATTATAAACATCAAAGTTAGAAAAATGTCAAATGAAGCGATGGGTGCTTATAACATTTTTAGGTGTGTATATATGTATGCGCCAGTTGTTTGTAAGTGAAGTTGTTGGACTTACATATGGGACATTTACCCAAGCATTAGTATCTATATATTACTTACAGGAGTCAAACAACTAGACAGTGTATGGGCCTTGTCATGAGAATACCTATCCAAAATCTGCTCATAGTCGATAAAATATATGCATGCCTATTGCAACTAACGAAGAATTATGCTGTCTAGGTATTTATGGGGTTGGCCAGTGAGAAAATGGTATCATTTGCATTTGCATAAAGTCTTTATTTGAAAGTGCGTGCTTAGCAAATAAGTAGGGTTTGTGGTCATACTTTTGATCTGAGCCTTAAGCTACTTCAATCCATTCTTTGTGTATGTGTGCAACGATGCTCTAGTGAGACAGTGTGGCTGCACATGCTGGTTTGAGTCTCGCTGCTCGCCTATGCGTCGCAGCGATATGCCCAAACTGCCATGCCTTGGCTCATATAATAAAGGTACATGAAATTACTTTAATGTACTAAATTCTTAATACATTGAAGTAATTTCATGTATTTCAATTTCAATATTTCTTCTGACTTTAACATGTAAAACGATTTGAACTTACATTTTATTAATTTAATGTCATATTTACACTTGAATACTAAAATGACTGGCTTCTAAACTGGCCTTGGGATAAGAGCGCCTAATTAGAAATCCATTTTCTTATTTCTCAACCAAAACATAGGCCGTGGGTATTGAGACGGTTCTTCTGAGCACACAAAACGAACCTTCTCATTGAAATGGCTTTCTGAGCACCCACAACAAACGTTTTTACTGATGGATAAGAAAATACTCCGTTTTTTGTTCATCAAGACCAAGGCTAACGCACGATTCCCATAAGAGTATGAGCAGATTTACCATATGTGCCCAAATACTGCTTATAAAATTGTAAATGTTCAACAAAGTGCAATAAAACATAAAGACTTAGTCCTATGGTGTGTCGGGGATTTTACGTATGTGTATGCACCTGCCATTTGTAAGACCAAGGAGGGATAAAAAAATATGGGTTATTGCGACCTAAATATGGATAACTTCGTACGCACAGTTGTGATATTCCTTTATGCGTTTACGACAAGTACCATTTTATTATGAACTAACTCAAATACTTCTATGCAGGCGTCGAGATGGTTCATACGCCTGTTTTTATATGTTCAAATATGTATTTTCTCAAGGTATAGTACTGTTATACAGTATTCAAGGGGCATCAAATGGAAATAACTGAAACATGCAGTGAATTTCTTCAATTGTGTCCCATAGGGAGCGAATTCTTTCCTTTAAGAGATGTGGTATGGGAAAATAATAACTCTACACTAGGTGGTCTCTCTTTTATGCCAACAATAGTCATGACGCACGTAACTACTTGAGTAATGGGTGATACACATTAGGAACGCAGAGAGCGTATTTTAAGTAAAAGTATATGAAAATGGTATAAATGGTATTTTCACGAAATATATTCTATCGTCCAGAAGCTGAGAGAAATTGTAAATCCACCCAGAGAGAGATCGCCAGTCAATCTTGACTGGTACTATGAAAATATTAGTCCACTGGTAAATACTAACAGAGCTAAGTCAGGCCAGCTTCATCCTTGTTTCGCTGAACTTATTAATACATTATATTACGTTCACTTATGTTATCCAGTAAATTCAAATTCGTAATAAAATTTATTACAACAGATTCAGCGTGAGAAACAGTGTGGATATTGGAAACATTGTAGAGCCAGATCAGCTGCCTTCTAAAATAGAAGCCAGCTGATCTGGGTCAACAATGCTTCCAACGAATGATACAGCCATGTTCAAAAGAACAAGAATTACTTTTTTCAGAGCTTTAGATTTGTTCGATATATCCATTATGAAAAGTTACCCACAAACAAAGTAACAAAGTTCAAGGCGGCCCCTGACTTAAATTTGTTAGTACTTAATTACATGTATTTGATATCACACTTACAAATCTGACGTAACTGCTGATGTTTAAGTAATCTGGTGATGGTAGTTTGAGATGTGTGTTTGCAGTATGATTTGTTACATGTATGTACAATATCAACGAAAGGAAATAGTAAATTTTGTTTGTCAATCGAGTTTGCATGTTTGTGTCATTGTAATGTTTTCTCCAAAAGAAGCATATTATGGATGGATATAGCTGAACATAGCGTTTGTGCCATAGCACTGGTAATATAGCTGGTCAAATTGTGTCGCATTGAATATCCCTCGAACTTGGTAGCATCGTTAAAGATTCAAATACATGCAGTTGCTTACCGTGTTAAAGAGACAGTTAGTTCAATCCGAAATTTGGTCATGTGCCACAAAATTCTTGCCCCTTTGTAATTTGCTTAAATATTTTCCTAAAGGGCCCTGTTCCTTTGTAATTTGTTTAAACATTTTTCTGAAGAGCATTGTCTCACTGTAATTTGCTTAAATATTTCCAAAGGGCCTTGTTTTTTGTAATTTGCTTTAATATTCCCCAAAAGGGTCTTATCTCTTTGTAATTTGCCTAAAAATTTTCTCAAAGGGCCTTGTCTCTTTTAATTTGCTTATATATTTTGCCAAAGGCCTTATAAGCGGATATCAACCAAGTCACGTGTTTATTCATTCTATCAAAACAGGTCTGTTTACACAAGTTAGAGCAACTAGACTTCGAGCTAAAAAAAGGTCCTGCTCCCCCCCCCCCTAGGGAATTTTGCAGACATATCCTATCTTGAAGAAAATTTAAAGCCGCATCTTTTAAGAGATGTTTGCACTCTGTGCTCCGGGGCGTTAGTCTCTGACAGCCTGTTACATATGTTACTGTAACAAACTAAGGAAAAAATCAAAATGAAAGTTTGAGCTACAGAAAGAAGACATTAAACCATCTAATTATTCAAATTTCTTATGTAATTTGCAAGCTGGATGCCTAAGCTACATAAAAGCAGCATTTTAAACAAAATTACAGCCTTCAATGGTGTTATATGCGTTACATAGATTAAATTTCCCTTTGAAAGTTGAAATCGTGACTAACATCATTCATTTTACAGACGATTTGTGCATTTTTACAAGTGTTTTTAATCTTAGTTTACTAAAGTACTCATTTGACTAATAGAAAAAACAAAGTTTGCTTTTCTATCTCAAATACATTGTTTTATATGAACTATTAAACAACCCTACCCCCAATTTTAAGTATCAAATTTTGGTATCTATTATTGAAGAAAAATATATGAAAATATTTGACTCTCGTGGATATCTTACATTTTTGGCACTGTCTTGCTACTGCAATAAAGAATCATATATTTGCAAGTTTGACATCAGGATCAGAGCACTTATTAAAGTATGTAACGTATGTTACATGGCATAATGAATGAGCTAGGAAATTTTCTTGCAAGTAAGAGATGATATTTCAGAAAAATACCGTTTTTCACATGTTTTCCTATTAATCTCTAGCCTCTGGTGCCTTAGTCTTAGTAATTACAGTAATTGCTGATAACAAGCCCTTGGAATTGTGTTACCTATGTTATATATAATCTTTTTAATCACTTATTTCCTAATGCCTATAATATTAAAATATATAGACATTAAATCGAAAATACTAGTTCTCATTTAAATGACACAATTTAATAAATATTCCTATTAAATAAAATTATTCAAAAACAATTTTTATTCAAGTCACCCTCACAATGTCTATCATTGTGTCTGCTTCTATTGCAAAATAATCACCCATTTCATCACAACCAGTAGAATCATGGCATTGTATTAGGACTGCAAACTGAGTACAACCCTGTTCCTCTCCACCCCTTTGGGAATTGTGCAGACATATCCTACCTTAAAGAACAATTCAAGCTGCATCAAATAAGAGCTGTTTGCACTCTATTAACTAGGGGGTTAGCCTGTAATTGTATGATACGTATGTTACCATATCAATTTAAGAATAAATGAATTTAAAGTCTGAGAAACAGATAAAAGACATAAAACTATCTATTTATTTGAATTATTCATGTAGTTTGCATGCTGAATACCTTTGATACATAAGAAAAGATTTTTTAACAAATATACAGCTTCCTCATGATGGTGTTATATGTGTTACATTAATTAGGATTACTTTTTAAAATTGGTAATTGTGACAAACATCACTTATAAGCATTTCATGTGATCCTCCTCTTTAGCCATCAAAAGACTTAATTTTCTTTGTATGTGTGGCCAGTGTCAGCGTCAAACAACTTGACTCAGCCAAACTTGAATCCTTTTAGCATTCTTCAAAAGCAGAAACAGTATGTCAGTGTCATGGGATCAAACACCTGATTAAATATGGGTTTAATGCCATTTCACATATATGCATACAATGGAGTATGACTCTGGTATATATCTCTTCCTGTGAAGTGGCAAGAGCAATCTAACTGCAGCTGCCTCTTCATCCATGCTAGTCAAATGATAACTTTGCTCTGATTTTGCAAAATCTATGTCTCTACCATGTACCTCTAACATAAGATTTCTGACATTGGTCGAACAGAAATTTGATAGGCTGCTTTTTTTGCATCATTTGCCATGGAACCTATCCAGTCTTTTGGTGCTCAAGTCCTCAGGTCTTAGATCAATAGTATTTTGCTGCGCCCAAAGAACTTTATAAGTTTTCTTTAGTTACAATGTTGACTCTTGATGGTTTTGGCAATCCGTCTGAAACAATTTCTGTTACACCTTGAAAGTTATCTGGTATAAGAGAAAGAATATGAAGTTGGACATTGCCATCAATTATGTTTGCAGTTGGTTGTTTTTTTATGTCAGTACATTGAAGCATGTCTTAAAATAATGTAAAACCTATGATTTCTCAGTTTTTGCAGCCATATCATTAGCTGTTGCATTCAAAAGAAGGAAAGTGGACTATAGGTAGAGTGGGATAATCAGTAGTTCTTTATTATGCTCTATAGAAGATTTATACAGAGTAAACAAGTTGATAAGGTGCCTCATTTCATGATCCATTGAAAACACTGAAATTGAAAACACTTGCCTCTGACTGTGTAATCAAAAAGGATGTCACGACAATGCCCTTGCTCATTTATTATGACGAGTTATATATGTTACATCCTTTAATAAGCGTTCTTATCTTAGAAACTTAGTGAATCATTTAATTGAAAGGGTCTAATTTGCACTCTGTTCATCCTGCATTTCATTGCTTTACCTGCTGAGATACATCTAGTTCGTTTATCTGAAGGGAAAGAGTTACCTCAGTTTCAGCACTTCAGAAGTACTAAGACTTCAAATAAGTTTTTGAATGCTCGGGGAAAGATAATAACTGCAGAGACATTATTAGATGAAACTGTGTGGGTTGCATGTATGGAAAGGCTACATTCATAAAAGTTAACCAGCTAAGATATGATTCTTTATCACAGAAATATCAAGGTACATCAGTCCAGGTTCTCATTGCTCTTAATGGCATAGTTTTCCTCCTTGTAAAGCTTTAGTCTTTCTCCTACTTGCAGAGTATCACTTGAAACACATACTCAAAGAGCCAACTATTAGGAATTCATATCAGTTTCCAAATGTTCCAAGCCATAAATGGCAAAATTGGAAAGTTGATAATGGCTCATCAATTTTGAGTGGACTGGTGGTAAAATTGAATAACAGTAAATGATTGAAATAGTGTGTGATGATTCTACTAGTTGCAAGGAGGCGTGTGATAATAATGATTACCACAGAAGCAGACAACTACAAACGTTTAACATGAGTGTTAAATCGATGAGAAATAGTTTGGACAATTTCATTTATTATATTTTCTTGTAAAAATGTAAAGCTATCTTTTCTATTTGTGGCTCTATATTTAGCATTATATGCACAGTATTAGGAAATGTGTCCAAAAGGTCATTGAAAACATCTGTAACACCAGTCCATGGGCTTGATAATCAGAAATGAATATAATTTCTAGTGTTTTGGCACCAAAGACTTATAAGTACACATTAAGTGTCCTGATCTTTAACTAAATGACATCTTGTAGATATATGAGCAAGACAAACTAAGAAAATGAAAAATATCCACACACTGTATTCACTTTCATGTGTTTTACTTAAACGGTAATAACTAAATTCACTTCTCTGTAAAACTGGGAGTAGGGTTGTGTATTAGCTCCTATAAGACAATATATTTAAGTTAGATTTTCCTATTCATCAATTGAGTATATGTTTGTAAAATCTAATAAAACAGTTTGAAACCAAGTCATAGTAGTTGTTTAACTACATGACAATAGCCACAATTATAGCTTTTAAATTATAATTAGGTTCATGTAACGCACATAACACCACAGTTAGCCGTATTAATGTTAAACAGCTTCCATATGTAGTAAAGACATCCAGTATAAAGACTATAAGAATGTCAATTTATTAGATAATTTTAATGTCTTCTTTTGGTAGCTCAAACATTCAAATTTCTAATTCTCAAATTGATTTAGTAACATATGTAACAAGCTGTTACAGGCTAACGCCCCGACTTACAGAGTGCAAACATTTCTTATTAAATGCACCTTGAATGATTACATAAGATGTAATTTGTCTGCAGATTTCCAAAGGGGATTAGGATGGAGCAGGCCCTTACTCAGCTTGATGTCAAAATACTGTCTGATGATTTTACTTATCACGCTAACATATGTAACGCTCTCTGATCTTTAAAACTTGATGACAACTAGCAGATCTATAAGTCTTTATCATAGGAGCCAGTTTAAAATCCCTAAACAATGTAAGATGTCCAACAGCTGCGAGTTTTTTTCACAATTTTAGCTTAAACTTTCAAACTACATTTCCTTTATTTGATATAGTAACGCATGTAACACGCTGTTTCAGACTAACTCCCCAACATAGAGAGTGCAAACATCCCTTATTCGATGCAGCATGAGATGTACTATAAGAAGGAATATGTCTGCAAAATTCCCTCGAGGAGATTAAAACATTTTCAGGCATATCTTACGTAAAGACAATGAGCTTGCCCATTTATTACATCAGGTAACATATGTTACAGCCTCTGATATTAAAAATTTTGCAACAAAATTGCAGATTTAAGAGTTTTTTCATATAAGCAAATAAATCCCAAACAATGAAACACATTCATCAACTGCAAATATTTTTTAACTATTTTTACTTTAGTTTTAATACCAAACATTTCACCTTAAAACTGGGTAGGGGTAGGGTTGTTTAATTGCTTATTTCAGAAAAAACCTTTAAGCTAGGGAAACAAACTTTAATTTTTCTGTTAGCCAATTGCATAAGCTAGTCAGACATGGTTAAAAACATTTTGCAAAACACACAGAGAGATTGTGAATGTAAATGATGTTAGCCGCACTTGCAAATTTTATTGGGTTATCTGATTTATGTAACGCATATGACACCTTAGGAAGCCGCAATTTTGTTCAAATGGCTGTCATACGTAGTTAAGATATCCAGTATGCAGACTATATGAATGATTTTTAAAAATAAATATTTTAATGTCTTTAATTTGTAGCCCAAACTTTCAATTTACTTTTACTTAGTTTGATAAAGTAACGTATGTTACAGGCTCTTACAGACTAACGCCCCGGAGCACAGAGTGCAAACATCTCTTTAAAGACTCGGCTTTCAATTCTCTACAAGATAGGATATGTCTGCAAAATTCCCTAGGGGGGGGGAGCAAACCCATTCTCAGCCATCCGTCTAAACAGGGCTCCTATCTAAGACACTCTTATTACATTGCTGAAATCCCTTGAAAGCTGGTGAAAAGCTCATTTTTAGAATCAAGGGCAATAAATCTGTAAATATAACGTATGGCGACCTTAATCGTGATGAGAATATTCAAATGAACTGCCATTGCAATAAAATGAGTATTGAAAATGTAATATTTAATATAACTACATTTTAAAATTGCCATGAAATACTTTCTTACAGTGACATGACTTGTATGTTCTTAAAGTGCACTGTTGTATTTTTGCAGTGGGCCTTGGTCCCGTAAAGGCATTTGACCCGTTGATTGAAGACGGCCAGGGTCGCTCGATTTTTGGCAGCACTTAGACTCATCTGTCTTTGTGCAATTGTTAAAAATGACCTAATATGACCTACATAATCATATGGTATCATTTGATCATAAGGCAGCATTGTATAACCGTTCTTTTGAAATAAAATACACAAAAACAAACTTAACTGAGCCATTGCATATCAAAACCAACAGAATGACATATGTGTTCAGAAACCACTTATACCAGCTTGGTTATCTATCCATTCCGATCAGTCTTACTCAATGTTCAACTACATGTAACGGCTAATGACAGCGAATACTGGTTAGACTGTGTGTACTTGTGGCGTAGGTCTGAGTATTCACTGAACTAGGCGTAGGTCTGAGTATTCACTGAACGAACATATCATTTTGTTGCGTTTGTTATGCACTAGCTTATATAAAATTATTTATTTATTTGCCTGTTCACTATAAAAAAGAATAAGGGCCAAAGAATATGTGTAATTTTACACAAATGTGCATTGCAGCTGTACTGTCACTGCTATTGGTATTGGTATAACCATTGATCGGCTTAAAAAGCTATGTTCTGCTCGATTGCATTGATCTGGGGAGTATCTACAACAATTACAGATAGAAATATTTAACCTATATCACTGGAGAAATGTTTGCCTCAAGTTATCAATAGAAGTACAGTAAGTGTAAATTTACACCAAAAGGGTTGGCTGCCACCTGTTTTGGTGTTAACTTACACTTAATTCTTTTTCAGTGTGTCTAGTACTATGCTACGATCAATTACCTGATCTGTTTGTGCACTAATTTAGACTGGCCATGGCCTTTTGGTCCGTCGTTTCAGCTTTTTATAGTTTTGATGTTGAAGGATCTAATATGCAGAGCTGGCCCTGAGGTTATAGAACTTTTCCCATGGTTTACTCAGCTGAGAACGAAATTTATCTACTCATAAATGTTAAAATGCCAACAATTGTTGGCATTTTAACATTTACAATTGTTGGCATTTTTACATTTACAAGTGTTGGCATTTTAACATTTATTAGCATGATAAATACAAAATCTGAAAGACTTAAAGCAAGAAACTTCTATATTTGTTAGTATTTCAGTTTTTTATGAGCAGTTGAAATTTCGTGCTCAGTTGAGTTGAGCATGAAAGAAGTTTTATAACCTCGGGGTCTGTGTTAGCTCATTGAGAACCGTGTTATATGTTTTCAATAATTGTACCGTATATTTTTTGAAATGCGCATAGAGTCATTCTTAACTGGTGCTTGTGGTGCTGGGCCTCTATGTCGTTTTCTGAGCTTTCTTCGGTTGCCCTGTTTTATTTATACGAACCACAGTTGCACAGGCTTACTCAACAATTCGATAAGTCCTACGTCAAATGTCCCGACTCTTTCGATTATTTTACTATTGCACGACATTAAAGCAATAAATCGAACTGTCATCGTCTAAATAATATAACCATTTAAACATAATACATTTGATTATTTAAAATGCAAAAAACACTCTATCTTGTCATAAGATAAACACACGGAACAAACTGTTTTAAGGATTCCTTAAGAAAGAATAAGACATTTGTGCTTTGTATGTTTTCGGAAGCTTTTTGTTGCATTGAGTGGGGAATAGGATCGTATGGTTTGATTGAAATAGAACAACAAGTGTGCAGGGATCATTAAAAACGGTGACAAATTGATCCTTGGTGAAATCTATGAAGGTACTTAAACCAAGTAACTACATTTACCAAAGCAATGTATTCCAATGAAGCGCCTGAAGTGAAAAGCATACAAAAGGCGGTCTATTATTGTCATCCAGGCACATTACAAACTACAAGAAATCTTGTCCATGTCTTTATGTTCATTTCACTGAAACAATGAAAGTAGTTGAGAAACTGTTAAAAAGTGTTTATGAAGAAAAACTAGTTAATTGAAAATTCATACGTTGTGGGTTCACATTGAAATTCCCTCTATGAGGCAATTCCAATGTGTACCAACAATGGTATTGCAAATAAGGAACCAAGTACCATGTCCATTGTCATTGCCTCTTTTAATTATCTTAAACTGCCAATCAGTATTAGAGTAATTGTCACTTTACCACAAATTGTTTAAGTAACAGTCATACCATGGGTTGTCCGCCTGTACGTGGAGATAATCCACAAGCTTAAGCGGGTGGATTTTCTTACGTACAGAAGGATAAACATGGTATAACTATTTTATACCACCTACATCAGTGTAGACCTTTTGTCGGGCCTGGTCTTTGTTCAAAATGTCTGAAAATTTCATGAGTAGTCGATAGCCTTGGGCCAATACAGATGATCTGAGACCTGTAGCTAGGCCAATGTGAGATCACTTGATTAATAATAAATATTAATATCTCAGGGAAGATACTAGACTTAAAACTTGCTATAATACTTCTTCGGGAACCTGATTCGCAGTGTCGCCGGAGAGAACTTATTCTGGCAATGCTTGCGCGTGACCTCATTGTACGAACAGTGAACCAAGAGGAGCGCAGTGGTTCAGTGGTAGAGAGGTAGAGTGTCCGACTTGAGATCGAGAAGTCACTGATTCGAACCTCACTGGAGACGCTCTGCTGTGTCCTTGAGTATGACACTGTATACTTACTGCCTAGTACTGGGAAACCGTCTCGACATGACGGGGAAAACTGTTAACTGGGATGTAAAGCGCCAACTTCTACAAACAACGGACCGTCCTAAATTTATTGCATCAAACCAGTGGGAAGAATCTATTATTCTTGCACACCTGATAAGGATATCTGAGATGCTACCCTTGGATAAAAAACAACAACCTTATCTTACCCATGCTATCTAACCCAGGATGTCAAGTAACGTCATCATGTGAAATTGCATCTTAGCGTATTCAGGGACTTCTGGAAGCTTATTTTAAAATGAATAAATAATAGAATGAATGAATAAATAAATGAATAAAAACAGTGGTTAGAAGGGAAAAGAATCCGTTATTCGTGTGAGGGTAGGTTAGAAAAATCCGTCTCTCGGGATCAGCGTTTGTCATCACTCGGCAAACCTCGTGATGCCAAACGGCGATCCTCAGGACGGATTTTTCTTTCCTACCCTCACACTCATGAGAGATTCTTATAGTACATGAATACATTGGTCATGGTACTTAAGTGTTCCCTTTTTACATTGCAGCCAACTGCCTTAATAAGCAGACGCCCCGACTCAAAAGATTTGTCCCGGTCACACTACAAAGCCCTGCCACAGATCCAAGCTCATCGCTTGCGAAACACGACATCAACGGTGTTTGAGAACGAACCGTGGATCCCGCAAGACGGCAACCCTACCTTAGCCAGAGAAACAGAATATAAACAGAACTATCACCCTGAGCAAGAGAACGGAGATATGGAATTCCAGGTCGGCGGCCGTGGCGAGCGGTTGTATGTGACTGATTCAGAACGTCAGAGTGTCACGTTATTAGTACCGGAAGGTGTTCTTTTGCCATCAGAACCTATAGTGTTATCACGCGAGAAGGAAACCATTCTTTGTAAATTAATTTGTATAGAGTTGGAAGGATTCGATGAAACAAAACTGCGGGAAATTTATCTTGATTCAAGTCTTCGAGATCCGGATCTAAATGGTTATTGTGATATTCAGTATCTGGATAGTGTCTTAAGGAAGCACGGGGTACGTATGATGACCCATGTCATGCTAAAATATTTATGTACCACACTCTTCCCCAATGTTATCCGGTTAACCTGTAGCATTCCAGATTAAAGCATGTACACGTAATTTCAATCAGAGTGGAAAATAGTGTAGATCCTGATCAGATGGCTTCGTTAGAAGCCAGCTGATCTGAATCTACAGTGTTTTAAAAAGGATAAATCCGGGTTAAGCAGGAAAATAGTAAATAATTTATGATTATGTTCCAGCGAAGCACATACTTGGAACCAATTGACAGTAATATGCACGACCCGAATTGAACGTAAGGACAAATTCAAGTAGATTCTGAATCAAAAGTTTTTTGCTCCAGAGTGATGGAGTTTCATGAAAATCTTCCATATAGTTAAAGAGAATTACTTAAAAATGGGCGGGTATCATTGATAGACGCGAGCATCAAACATTGCATAGTAGTTGTCCTCAGCATATTCTACAAGCACGTACTGCGACCCGGTGACCTTGGCCTTATTATCATGCTCCACTGATTTTGACACTATGTAGATGTAACACCGCCCTTCCGTACCTATAAATCAGTATCTTAACATGCTGATTTGAAGATATTTTAATGAACAGATTTAGCTGTATACAACCTCTATCTAATAGTTGTTTATTTGTGCAGCCATCTTGTTCACCATTTTGAATATATCAAACTATTTTTATAAGTTTATCTAAATGACTTTGTGTGATGTTATATGCTTTAAGACTAATTTCAGGACATTTAAATGACCATGGTAAATTTCAAATGACCCTTCTTTGATATTGATATACGCTGCTCGCCATCTTGACTGCCATCTTGAATTATTGGTTTATTTATAGAAGCATGGCTTTTGTTTAACTAGCTCTTTAATATGCTCATAGATGCTAACGTGACATCAGTTGTTTGTCTAAGCTATCATGATCAGCAAAGAAAATTATAGAATCATGCCTTCATAAATAAAGCCATAGTTCTTATTGATATTCTTGATACAATGTAAGTACCGCATATGCCTTGTTATAAGTGTAAGTTATTGTATGGTTTGTTCATGTGCGGGAAGATAATCCACGAGCTTTAGCGAGTGGATTATCTACCCCTACATACGCACAAACATCATCCACGTCTGAGATTTTGCGAGTGGATTATTTCCTGTACATACGCACAACAATACACTAATTGCCTTTTTGCACCCACATGCATGTGCACTTTGTGCATTGTGAGATATATGATGTAGGGCATTGGAATATCACTCAAAGGTGCAATAAAATTGTATTTACTTATCTTTATTCTCTTGTTTTACCAACATAATAAACTCACAGTTTTATTTCTAGGCCAATCTAACCTCTCAGACATTGCGAGTCCTTGCTGCCCAGTTTGTCAACCCCAGACCAAGAAAAGAAAATAAAGTCAATTATGAGAAAATACTTTCTTTCATCGGATCAGCTATACAACTCCATAGGAGAGGACAGTTGTAAGTATTATTTTCCTCAGCATAGGTAGCTTTTGAGCATAAAATTGTAACAATTTTCTTACCCATCAGTTTTAACATAAGTTGTGGGTGCTCAAAAGACCGTCCCATTGTACCCACAACATATATTTGGGCTGAGAAATAAGATTTTTTGGGTACGCACTCTTAACTATATGCCTAATTCTGGATCAGATACGCAAGAAGGGGGGGGTCTATAAAAATCTATTTCGTAGCACTGCTGTATGTATTAAAAAAGAACTTGTCTCCTGTGTACCCTCAGAATATATTTCGATTGGTTTTTTGTCTGTTTTGTTGCTTTACGTCCCAAGTCAACAGCTATGGTCATACTTATAAATACTCCTTATAAAACATTCCAAACCATACAATGTACCATGAACTGAGCACATTAATTCATAAGATTTTTAACGAGGTCTGATTAAGGCAGGCCTTGGAACTTCACTGCACTCATCAGTAGATTGTTCGGCAAAGGTTGTATACACATATCCAATGCGGAAAAGGAGATAAGAAATCAGTAACCTTTTGTATGAAATTATCATTGTCGAGAAACCAAATTTTTGAGCGTAAAATGTGAATATGTTCTTACTCATCAGTTTTAACATATGTTTTGGGTGCTCAAAAGATTGAGATGGTTCTATTGAGTACCCACAACATATGTTTTGGTTAAGAAATAGATTTAAATCTTAATTCTAATAAAGTGTTTTTAAACAAGGGCCCTTTGTGCAAAGCTTTTTTTTTTGAGTGTGGGGGGGGCTTAATAGTTTGTGCTACTATTTATTTGAAATGTCTGATAAAATAATATGTATTTTTATGTTATGCACTCAGTGCAAAAGTGCAAAAGCTTCTCACAGGTTTTCATAAAAATAGAGAGCATTTGATTATATTTTGTTTTTCAAAATTCTCCCTATAAAATGCAATTCAATGCCTGAGATCAATTATAAGGACCGTTTTAATGAATCAATCAAAGGAGGACCCTTGCTTTATACTTTGGAACCTTTAATGTAAGGGCATGTCTCAGGGATTCTTAAAAGCCATTAAGTAGGGCAAATCCTGCTTGGCACAATATTTTCTAACTGCCTCTTATTAAAGGCAAGCTGACAAAATGACAATCATTAGCAGATTTAAAGGTTATCTCTTGAATTCCAAACCAGTTTGCAATCTTATCAAAAGAAATACAGAAAACGGCTATTTGAAGGTAGCCATTGTGCTGTTTGGAAAAATACTTTATCTTTGATGCAATGGTTACAGGCGGCGGTCATCTAGACGTCAAAGTTCTAAATCAAGCTCAAGGTTTGTTTGATAGTAGAAACTGGTCTAATTTCACAAACTCTGTTCATTTTAATATTATCCTCCTTTCCACCCGTCACTAACCGTTTTCAAACCAATGTAATTTTCCATTAATTTAAGCTACATAGAATAAAAACAGGATGTTCCATTGATTGTTTGAAGGGTTACACATTATATTTTCAAATATACGATGTACATCCTTCATTGAAGATAGATTTTGTCTCAGCAATATTGCATACCCTAATGAAATTCTGCCTTATGCGGCTTTTCATCTGGGTCTTCACTGTTTGTCATAGTACTTGTTTAAGGGGCTCCTGTCCTCAAAGGCCTAATCAAGCACTATAGATCGGTTGATAGGTTTCTCTTTGCTATTGAAACATATTTCATGACATCAAGAAGCGTGATGGGCGCCCTTAGCTCTACAATGGGAGCAGAGTAAGGCATCTTTTCAGATTAGACTGATACCCAGGTTGATATAGGCATTTTCAGGGTGCACAGTTGTTCTTATTTTATTGCGGCCAATTTAAATCATGCACTGTCCAAGATTGCGTTTTCAGAAGATGGGTAAATTCAAATGCCATTCGTTGAGCAAATATTGTGAGCCTAAATCAAGTCACTATTTTCTTAGTATGAATTTAGATATATACTTTGGTGCTCAAAGTAACTGGTCCATTAACACATCAATTAAGCACAAACTGAATTTTGTTTGAGACATAAACATATATAGTGTGGGCTCTTTACAAGCCATGAAGTTCGCCAGTTCTGTAATTCCTGAGAAATTAACAGTTCGCCAGTTCTGTAATTCCTGAGAAATTAACAGAACTGGCGAACTTCATGGCTTGTAAAGAGCCCACACTATATATGTTTATGTCTCAAACAAAATTCAGTTTGTGCTTAATTGATGTGTTAATGGACCAGTTACTTTGAGCACCAAAGTATATATCTAAATTCATACTAAGAAAATAGTGACTTGATTTAGGCTCACATATAGTTTACTCCGCCCCTTCCTGTACTTCACAACCAATCAGTTTGCACAGAAATTAAAATTTTTGGACAACTAAATCACATATTTTGTCAATATTTGTAATATCTAATAAGTTAATCATTATTAATAAGAAAATCCGTGAAGTGGTCAATGCGACCATTTCCAAAGGAGCAGGAGAGAACTATAAATAATTCCTTTAGAATTGTTATATATAATCTATAACATATACATATTGCAATGAAAAGTGTATCATTAAATAGTGTGGTATTAAACATAAGTGAAATTTAACACCTTTTTATCTTCGTGCTAAAATTATGTCATATCGATTTTAAAATCCTCATGGAACACGCCTTTCACGGTGCCTTGGGAAGGTCTTCAGAGCCTGTGTTTGGTGCATTTTCTGGTCATACTTTTCATATTATTTAAATACCCTTTAGTAACCTTTCCTAACATTGTATATTTCACCACACTTACTATACCCATGCAACATCCAAAGACCGGCATTTGATTTGGTGACTGTCCTGTATGTCTGTAGCACCTTTTTATAAAGGAATTAGTCACAAATAGTCGTTTTTACTCTTACAGCAATTGTGTGCTTGGTGTCACATTTTAAGCGTGGCTTTTTATCACATTTTACTCTATAAATCTTTCGATACTATATTATAATACTTTATTTTTTTTTAATCTTCTTTCACATATTTGGCTTGTATTCTCTGTGCATTCGCTGTTTGCCATTGTACCGATTTAGGGATTTGCAGTCTTCAAATGGGTATTTGCCGATGTGCTTTCTTATGCAGTTGGACAAGAGAAATAGGTTTTGACGAGAGCATTTATCTGGTTTCCTATTTTGTGTGTACTCTGGCAGGAATGCGAGATGTGTGCCTATTAAATAAGTACAAGAATAGCATGTGATGAATGCAGCTTACGATACATTTTGCGATACCCCCCCCCCCTATGGAAAAGATAAGGCTTGGAATTTCATGTGACAGATTGACATTAAACAATAAGTATTATTGAGTTGCTAAAATACTATTGGAATCTAAACATGTTCTCCTATGTAAAATACAGGTGCCATTTTGGGGGTTAGATATTGATTGGGTCCCTTGTACACGGTTAGTTTACCCTTTATATACTACTGTAAAACCTGTTTATACTAATTAATTAATTATTCTATCTGGTTTGATTATATGTTTAGATAAACACAATTTTTGTGCATAAAATTGTAAATATTTTCTTACCTGTCAGTTTTAACATATGAGGCGGTTTTTTAAGTACCCACAATATATGTTTTGGTTGAGAAATAAGAAAATTAATTTTTGGTACTCACTCTTAACTTAAGGCCTGTTTGATACAATGATTCTGGAATGGCCATGTTATATATCGTGGAGTCATACCTAGATTTGAATTTCCAAAATTGATTCACTTCAGTTCCCGGTTGTTTTATCTCAGCAAACGATGTAGATCCTGATGAAATATCGATTTCTACGGCATTTTTTCTGGCTCTCCACTGTTTGCCAAAGCACCCGTGTAGGGATTTCCAGTACTAGTATATTAAAGGTCACACAAGGTGTGGCAATTTGTTTTAGATTATTTAAATATTGTGTTTTTCATAAAGTCTTACAACGGCCTAATACGGGTATAAAATCCTTTATCTTTCTTTACAGTAAAGATAACATAGATAGCATGTTCCTACATAAAACCGTGAATTCAGGCACATTTCTTAGAGGACCATATTAAAGAATGATAAAACTGCAGTTATTTTGATGTATGTTCAATTATTTACATTCTGCTACTCTTCTTCTGTGAGTGTTTTCATCATCTTTTATTGTGCCTCATCACATATTTATACCCGTGTTAATTATTTCAGTTAGATATTCTAGGCTATAGTTGAGACATTGGAATCTTTCCTTCAACCCTCTGTAATCTGATGGCGTATTCTACCTGATATGATACAATAAACTTCAGATGGTTCATTGTATATATTGAGAGGTCACAGGTTATAATTTCCAACTTAAATTTTTCTTCTTTCTCTGAAGATGATTTTATTCTAAGCAAACAGTGTAGACCCTGATGAAATGCCGCATTATGCGGCATTTCATCTGGGTCTTTACTGTTTGCCAAAATGCCCAATTATGGGTTTTCAGTATACAGAGTGTTAACGAATAGCAGTTGAATCAAGGACCTCGGACAGTCTCCTATTCAATCTGCCCAAAATTAGACAGCCTGTGGCTAGGATAATGCATATTTGACAACTATAGTTTTGTGCTTAAATCAAACCCTTACATTTAGTGTACCAAGCAAAATAAAAATATTTTGAAAATATTGCATGATTATGCCAGGACATTAGGGTTCAGGGGGTGGGGGTATTTTTTGTGACCAAATTTTATTTAACAGAAAGTCAAAGATTCGTCGTGTATTCACTTAAATACATGAAAATATAATGTTTGGGGAATAAAACTTAAGACGAAAGTGATGCGTTTGCATAAAATTTAGGTTGAGAAGATTTCATCATTCTTCTAAATAAATAGGCTGGCCACAACTTTTGACAATTACCTGTGGTTCAGCCAGTTTGACATGTTCACTGAGCTGTATCATATCTGCATACTATATATATCAGAGCATAGATAAACACACTTTTGAGCTTATTTTTTTAAATATTTTCTTAATCATCAGATTTAACCTATAATTTCGTGCTTAAAAGAACCGTCTCATTGCGACGTTTTTTTTTGAGTACCCTCAACATTTGTTTTGGTAGAGAAATAAGACAATTGATTACTTGGTACACAATCATAACTAAAGCCCTTGATACATGCTATTGTAAATTGATATTTACCTACAGGTTTGCACAAAATAAGTTCCTAATACGTTTTTATAATAAATTGTTTTTGAGCATTTTGACATCGTTCCCCCCGTGACCAATCATGCCGTTTTTATATGATGTGTGAAATGTAAAACTACAACAGTGGGCAAAAGGATTAGTTTGGTCACGGGGGGGGAAAGCACTTCAGTAAAACTTTTTCTATTTTCTATATGTTGAATAGCAAAAACAGGGTTTTCAACCCATATTTTTGAATAGGTGCTTGTCCAATGAGAATAATACTTTTGCGGATTATTCGAGAGTTTAACCTACTATCTTTTTGATGGAAAAACAATTGTTTTCTTTGAAACTTTTGTCTGGCGATTTTTATGGGCAATCCTTCATTAAGACTGTCCGAGGTCCTTTGAGTTTTGTGTTTTTAAATTACATTATTGCATTGTTAATGTGATTTTAACATAACATATGTAAATTGTTTGTAGGATCATGCAGGCCCACTGATATGTGCACGAAATTGATAATCATTGTTTGTTTCATCTCACGGACACTGTTTACAGGTCTACAGTCATTCAGTAAAGAAAATTTATTTTCAGATCAGTCCAGCAACCGTTAGCCCCGCCCAAGCAACCATTAGCCCCGCCCAAACAAGTAATAGATGAACCTGAATCAAACCCGAGGTGATATGTTGTAACAGTAGCTATTTTGGCTTGATGTAGAGTTTTGCTAATTGTCGTATGGGCTTAACATTCAGCGTTTCTTTTGTCGTTAGAATAAATTAAGTGTCTGTTACTTTTCATAAAATAAATTATTGTAAAATAGTTTTCATTACGTGTGTTTGTCGAGCGGATCCAATAAAAGTTTTGCGGTAGCACATATGAGGTCGACCAAGTGCTATAACGTTGTTTGGACACTTTGACGTTGTTGAAGTTTTTTGTGAAAATACAAATTGAAGTTCTGATACATCTTTATTTCAATCACTAAATATCCTGAATTATAAATCCTCCTTTGGTTGCTTTATAATGGTAGAACTAGCATTGCGTTTGGCATTTTGTTGTCAATAGTGCAACAGCTTAATGCACTTGTTAAGATAGAACATTTTCCTAATGTGCCATATCTGTTTTCAATGAACTTTAGATCCTTACCATTTGGGCATAATCATAAGCAATGGTGTACAAATAGTATTTATTCGCGAAAAAAAACGTGTTTGTCAAACCAAACAGGTATAATTTAGCCATCAAAGGAAAGGACCAGTGTCTATAAGGCCTGTTTCACGGCCACTATGAATTTCTTTTAAACTTTGTGTAATAAAACTAGTATGTCTTAGCTGTTATATCATGAACTGTTGGATCAATAGATGGAGGTTTCTGCGATGTATATTCATTTGAAGTGGGTGGGGTAATTCAACCCCAAACAGGGTTACGCTTCTGAAATGACTATATTTTTATATCCATATGTAGCTGGAATTCAGCCATTTAAAAATTATTGATGGGATAACAGATATAAAAACTGACACTGATGATATTTAAAAATATTCATAAATGATAAGTATATACTCACTTGAAAGTCATACCAAAATTTTAGTATTTTTCTTCTCCAACTTTACGAAAAACCACAACATCTTTTCATGCTTGAAGGGATTCAATTGATGTTTAGAGGTTACATAGTATATAAGATGGTTATTATAAAATTATGAAGAATCGTTTCCATGGTGATTACTTTAGGAGTTATATGCCCGGAAAACCAGGGATTTTTTTTTTCATTTTTTAGAGTAGGTATACATGCATTAGAGATTTTAGATACACGATTGCTTCTAAGTTACACAATTATTGGTCATGGTGTGTAGAACAAAACAAACGTTTTGGATTGCCGATATGACCTTGTAGTCAAAGGTCAAGGTCACACATACTAAGAACTTGTCTAATGCTCAAAACATGAATATCGTTTTCAATGTTTTGACCGAGTGTGTACATATTCGTCACAATGAATGCCTATCATGTGTAAATTACAACAAAGGTCTCAGAATATGGATATGACCTTGAAATCAAGGGTCAAAGTATTTTTAAAAACTGTCACACAGCTCATAATACAAACTCCTCTTTGTGTATCCATGGGATGTGATCATATTTAGCACAACAATTGCGTATGACCTGTTGCTTAAAGCGACGTTTTGAAATAGCTGATATGACCTTGTGGTCAAAGGTCAAGGTCACACATACTTAGAACTTGTCTATGGCTCAAAACGCCATTGCCTCTTTTGTTTTTACCTAGAGTGTACATATTCGTCACAATGATTGCCTATCATGTGTAGATTACAACAAAAGTCTCAGAATATGGATCTGACCTTGAAATCTAGGGTAAAAGTCAAATATTCTTAAAAACTGTCACACTGCTCATAATACAAATTCCTCTTTGGTGTATAGATGGGATATGTTCATATTTATCACAACAATTTGGTATGGTGTGTAGACTAAAATGAATATTTCAGATAGCTGATATGACCTTGTGGTCAAAGGTCAAGGTCACACATACTTAAAACCTGTAAAACTGCTCAAAATAAAAATAGCTTCTTCATTTATTTTGACCGAGGGTGTTCATATTCGCCACAATGTTTGCATACCATATGTAGATTGCAACAAACGTCTCAGAATACATTTATGACCTTGAATTTAAGGGTCAAAGTCAACATTTCTTAAAATCTGTCTTACGGCTCATAACATAACACAAACTCCTCATTCATGCATTGATGGAGTGCCTTCATATTTAGCACAATGATTGCTAATGAAGTGTAGTTTAAAACCAAGGTTTCATATCGCTGATGTGACATTGAAGTCATCGTCAAGGTTGCACTTGCTTAAAACCTACATACAGCTCATACTGTGAGCTCCTCTGTCATTTCTTGAGTGAGAGTGTTCATATTTGGCAGAATGATTCTCTATGGAGTGTTGTTTGTTTGATTTGATACTTTTCATCCCAGTCAATATTTTTTCAGTCAATTCATGTCAGGATGGCTCTTACTGGGTTGAACTGGCTTTAAGCAGGATTTAATATGTCTTGCCTGTCATGTCTGTTTCTTGCAGCCTTGTGGTCACCTGTTGGGAAAGGGCGGACCTCTTGGCTCCCTTGTGTGTGATGTTTTATTGTGTTTGTGTTACATTCCCATAGCGTTTCCTGGGGAATGTGTGGTACTTGATTGTATCGTGTCCTGATCTTTGCCTTCTTTACTTTGCCCAAGGACAATATGTTGTTCCACCTGTGAGCCTCCAACCAGCAACCACTCTTATTCGACTAAAGCACTCTACCACTGGGTACTGCACTCGCATATTGTGTAGTGATTACAATGATAGTTTCAGATTATTGCTATGGCCTTGGAGAAAAGGTTTAGGTCAAATATATCTTGAAAATTTTGACGTGAATTACTTTTTCATTTTTGTTAGAGGATGTCCATATATAGCGAATGATTTTTTAGGGTGAGTACATTAAAATGAATGTTTCTGAGAACCAATATGACCTTGGGATCAAAGGTCAAGGTATTTAGAATCGGTCCTACGGCTGGCAACATGAATTAGTATTCTTTGATAGAGGTTCTATGAATGCAAATGACCTATATATATTATCAGATTGTTTGGCTTCTAGTGCCTCTCCTCTTACTTTTTCGATGGAGGATATTCATATTTGCAACAGTGTTTGTCGGAGGTATGTAGATGAAAAGAAACTCTCTGTGTTCCAGTCAAATATCAAATATTTAAAACTCAAAAATATTCAAAAATATTTAAATTCTGGTTCTATGGGTAAAGTGAGTATCTTCTACTAGTTTCGATGAAGATACTATATATTTTGCACACTAATTGGGTAGATACCTTCAATGGTTTCAGATCGCTGCTATGGCATGATTCAAATGTCAAGGTCAATCTATTTGCATTTAGAGCAATTGACAGGTTTTAAGCATGTGCGGCCTTGACCTTTGATTGATAATGTTGTGACCACTCTAGCGCCTTCATTTTTAGCTCACCAGAGCAGAAGGCTCAGGGTGAGCTTATAGTACGGGACTCGAGCCGGCGTCCATC
The DNA here is from genome assembly GCA_964019695.1 of Loripinus fragilis. Classification (NCBI taxonomy): domain Eukaryota; kingdom Metazoa; phylum Mollusca; class Bivalvia; order Lucinida; family Lucinidae; genus Loripinus; species Loripinus fragilis. The sequence goes on from OZ026518.1 coordinate 23,503,548, forward strand.
ATATCAAGCTATCTTAAACCTTCATTTAAATCAACACATTATAAACAATTATTGTGCTAGATATAAACACACCTCATCAATGCACGAAAGAGGAGTTTGTATTATGAGCAGTGTAACAGATTTTAAGAATATTTGACTTTGACCCTTGATTTCAAGGTCATATCCATATTTTGAGACTTTTGTTGTAATCTTAACATGTTATGCAATTATTGTTGCAAATAGGAATATGCAAGGTCAAAAAATGATAGAGGTGTTCACTTGTTCAGCCGTAGTCAAGTTTAAAGTATTAGTGACCTTGACCTTTGACTACCAGATCATATCAGCAATGTGAAACCTTTGCTTCATTCTACACACTATGAGCAATGATTGTGTAACCTAGAAGCAATGATGTATCTAAAATCTCCAATGCATGTAAACCCACTCTAAATAAATTAAAAAGTAGAAAAAAAAAGTTTTGTGGGCAGATAACTCTTAAAGTAATCACCATGGAAACAATTCTTCATAATTTTATAATTAACATCTTATATACTATGTTACCTCTAAACATCAATTGAATCGCTTCAAGCATGAAAAGATGTTGTGGTTTTTCGTAAAGTTGGAGAAGAAAAAATACTAAAATTTTGGTATGACTTTCAAGTGAGTATATACTTTTCATTTAAGAATATTTTAAAATATCATTAGTGTCAGTTTTTTGATCTGTTATTCCAAAAATAATCTGGAAATGTCTGATTCCCAGCTACATATGGTTATAAAAATATAGTCATTTACGTAGCGTAACCCTGTTTTGGGTGGAATTACCCCACCCACTTCAAATGAATATATAACCCAGAAACCTCCATCTATTGATCCAACAGTTCATAATATTACAGCTAAGACATACTAGTTTTATTACACAAAGTTTAAAGGAAATTCATAGTGGCCGTGAAACAGGCCTTATAGACACTGGTCCTTTAGGAAGTAATTATTGTTGTTCACGGAAACCGGATCACGTGGTACAAATAAAGATTGTTCAGTGATATGATACACAAGTATATCACTGACTCAAATGAACACGGCAAACCATTGTCAGCATATTGACACTGTCGGGACATAAACTCATTAGAAAATGGTACCATTTTAGCCCTAAAAAGTGTTTCGAAACTTAGTACTCCCGAGTGTTAGAAATAGCGACTGCAATCGGTAAGGGCAGCCTCAGTTCGTATTGTGATGTATAGATAGCAGTAGAAGTAGTCCAGCCATTAACACACCAGATAGGTGGCAATCGAAAACGCTCTTATCAATCAACAAACTCGGATCAAAAATCGCTGGAAACAGTGTTTTTGATTGTCATTTGTCGCCAGTCTGGCGATACATGGCAATCAAAAACTCTGCTTCCCACTATTTTATCTTCGTTCGTCGATAGTATTAACGTTTTCGATTGCCGCCTATCCGGTGTGATTAATCCTTTAGTGCATTAACCGTTGACGTCTCCACCAATATTACAAAACCTCAGCTAATGCAGTTAAACTCTAAAACATATTGGTGTGTTTTTCATATTGTCCAAGTTCAAGTTTCTAAGCACGTTTATTTTGTCAGTCTTGGTACCTCAGTCTTCTGTAAGGGCACATGCATGTCGCTCGCGTTCCTATGACATTGTCAATATAAACTGACTTGATTGATAAAGCAAACAAGGGACTGCTGCTACTGCTTAACTCTTGTCCTGCTGAATACAGTAAAACCTTTCTTATACGGCCACTCAATAAGGAGCCAAAAATTGGTTTTCAAGACCGATTATCGCTCAATGCAGGTCAAAAGTATTGCAGAATGCTCCGAGAGAGCATTCTGCAATGCTTTCGACCTTCATTAAGCTATCATTTGTCTTTTAGACTACCATCTTTGTTTTGTCTATTTTTCAGTGGCCGCTTAAGGAAGGTTTAACTGTATATTAATACGCCATATTTCATCTCTATTTCCAGACATATCAGTTGCACTATTACATTTGGGCCTCGTCGCGAGAAAACCTGTCTTCGGGGTTTCCGACAAAGCGAGTTTCAAAACAGTCTCCTCAGCTACAGAGACTAACTAGAAAATTGAAATTTCGTCTGTAGCAAGTCTACATATGGTACTTTCCTAAAAACGAATAAGAAAGGCGCTGATCTGACTGCGCAGATGAGCAGGCTGGTCTGCGCCTGTGTTGTTCGCAAACCCCCGAAGACAGGTTTTCTCGCGACGCGGCCCAATTTTAATAAATGGTTTCACAAACTGCATGGAAAACATTGTAGATCCAGATCAACTGGTCTCTGATTTGGATTTATTCCTTTTCTAATTATGATTTATTAAGATTCAGTAGGACAAGGATTAATATATGTTGGTATACATGTATGTTGTTTTATATGTTTTTATCGGATGTTGGTGTTTATTGTGGGCGTTTTGGTATTTGTTTTTTTTCTTATTGAATGTAGGTTGGTGTACATGTACGAAATCTGAAAAATGATTTTTTACCGTTTAGAGGAAACAGATTACCAAACTCCTGTGTCGTTTTTTCAGTTCCTTTCCCAGATTCTTAAATGAAATGGTCAAAATGAGTTAAGCTCCTACCTGTAATCTTCTCATTGTTAATGCAAAAACATTCATATTTGTTTTATCATCCCTTTATAACGAATAAAAAGCTGCATACAGTTTTCTGAGAAGTCGCACTTTTTTCTTCTCTCTTTCTTATTGATAAAGTTACTGTAGAGCTACACGGTTAGGGGATAACTGTATTCTAAATTTTCATTCCGGGAGATACGGTCGGAAATTTTGTTTAACAGCGACGCGCAAGTATATCGCAGGATATTTTGTTTTATATTGTCGCATTTTTTTTACATTTTCCAACCAGACATCGCGTTCCAAAGCAAGTGCATTAGAATTGGTAATGAAATAGCTCTGTTGTTTCCTATCATTCTTTAAGTAACTTGAACTGGCAAAAATATGTGTTTTTATTTGAAATATTCTGTACATGTCAAAAGACAACGGAAATTTTAATTAAAACTTTGCGTAATTAACACACCAAAGATACTGTTGGCAGACATGAATTTAGCTTCAGTTCCTCGATTTGCTTTAGATATTTTTAAATTAAATGACTTACGTTTGGAAAATTTAAATTATGTCAATAGACAAAACAGACATTGGGCTTGGTTTATTTTGACCAGTTTAATACATTTCTTAACCAATACATGTGATAAGTGTACATGTGACCCACGACATGAGATTTCCAACAATTTGGCATTTTGACAAGTGTAGACTCAGTCGAGCATATGCAGCCTCCTTTTAAGTTTAGAAACTCCAAATACTGTTGGTTTAGTAGCATTTGGAGTCAAAGAATATTCAAGCGACTAGCAAAGGCATTGATACAACTGCACCTTTGCTAGTTGCACATATCACATTCTTGGAAATCTCGTGCCATGGCTCAATTGCAATCAATTTACGTGAGATGGGAAAAACTACCCTTTTACGATAAAGAAAATGTTTGGGTAGTTTTGGGTTCATGTTTCATCATGTTAAGATGCATACTGGCTCTTGCAAATCGATTGACATATCTAAGTTTGTAGAATTGTCCAGTATATTGGGAATAATAGGCATTACTTAAATATGGTTTATCAACTTTGTAGGAACTTTTTAAAAAATCTTATAGTCTGCATTAAAAATACAGATAATTAATTTAAATGTGGTGAATTTGCTGGAGAATGACGTCGCAATGACCAATTAATGAAAACCAGTTGCACCTGATCCTTGAGGGACCCTGTGTTAGTTGGTTTTCTAGAATAAACAGTTGCTTAAAAATCATCTAATAAAGCATATGGTTTCTCTGGACTCTCTGATAGTGTCTTTTGAAAAAGTCAATTTTGAAAGAAATCAGCAGACCTCAACAGAAACATGAAAAATACCCAGCATGCAAATAGTTAACTCGCTAAGAAGCAGGCTTCTGTTTTCAAACTCTCCAGCCAGCATAGAGTGTCGGACAACCATTGGCCCACCAACGAAACGCAGTTTAAATGGAGTTTCGTTGGTGGGCAAATGGTGGCCAGCTTTCTTATGTTTATTGGTCCTTTCCATTGCATCCTGTTTGTATGTCTTTTCAGGATACCAGCTTCAGATGGAAAACCCAAATATTATAAAGATGCTGCAGATTTGTAAGTCTACAAACAATCTATTATACGAGTCTGTGTATGTCAAAAGCAACAATTTGCCATAACAACCAGCCAAGACTCCGATCAATCTGGGCATCCACACTGTTTGATCATAGTCTTTGGAGCCAGGCATTCTAATTTGACTGTTTCTGATGTCCAGGCTATAACTGCTGGGTGCATATACTACTTCGTATATATTCGTGACGCTACAAAATAGAACTGTCTCAGGTGTGGTGCTTGACTGTATCGATTTCTGATCTTTGCCTTCTTTCTTTTATAATTTCCATTAGGTGTATTCCTTGTTGGTGGTGTGCTCCCTTCGAGAATCGCTACTTACACTGTCAAATTATCTACTAAAGTGTCCTGTTTACCGATTTAATCCAGCACATGAGAACTCAAACTCATTGCTTAGGCAATCAGCGTAGGCTTAGACATGTCTATGTGTCGAAACAGTCTCCTAGAATATTCACTGCTCGCACATCATATGTATGGACATAGAGAATTGTCAAGACACAATCGAAATACTATACATTAAGGCCTCTTGGATGACTACACATAAACGTTTAAAACATGGCTTATTATTTAGCACATGACATCGCGTCTGGGAGAGATCAAACGTCATGTATTAAAACCGATATATCATTAGAGGTTCACGTATTTTGTTATGTAATGACGTCCACAGCATTGCAAGATCTTAGCATTTTTTCTCCAAAAAATGCCATTTTAAAGTAAGTAAAGTGCCATATGATGAATAAAATATAACATTCATACTACTGTTCTATTTAATTGATTAAACTTGATGCAAAAAAGCAATAAAATGCTCGTCAAGCCCAACATTTTATCACTTTTCTTCAACTTGTTCAATAAATTCAATTAAACATGAGCACTCATGTAAGATCCTCCATTAACCCTTAAAGCGCCATTCGCAACAAAAGTCGTCTGCTGAAATGTTTAAGAAGCCTCTATGACATTCAGTATGGACGCAGATCAGACTGCTCCTACAGGGTCCACCCTGTTTGCTTCTATACTTAAATTAGTCATTAATGTTAGGCAATTATTTGCATCAGACGCCTTCAGCAGACGTCATTTTTCAGATACATTTTTGTCATGGCGCTTTAAGGGTAAATACCCTTTTATATTTACAGTGCCAAGGGAAATGCCTTATATAAAGAACATGAGGTAGCTAAATTGTTACGGATGGTAGAACAGGAACTTTCTAAGAGTACCTATGTTATGGACTGGACAAGATGGTACGACGCCTTCAATGCCCAAGACAGAGAGCATAGAGAAACACTCTCAGCAGACCAGGTATGAAGTGATTACTTTTTTCATCTCGATTTTTTATGATGAATGCATCATTCACCAGCAAGACACCTATAATAGTGGGTTCGATAAAAGCCAGAAATTCAAATGAGGATAGTTAGCACATTTAAATGTTGATAGAATCACATGCGCTGATCCAGAAAGTTTTTCTAGATTTCAAATATTTGTAAATCTCTAATTGGAAAATACCATATGTGCAGTTTTTCTAGGATTCAAATATCTGTAAATCTCTAACTGGGAAATACAATATGTGCAGTTTTTCTAGGATTCAAATATCTCTAAATCTCTAATTGGGAAATACCATATGTGCAGTTTTTTCTAGGATTCAGATATTTGTAAATCTCTAATTGGTAAATACCATATGTGCAGTTTTTATAGGATCCAAATATCTGTAAATCTCTAATTGGTAAATACCATATGTGCAGTTATTAAAGGATTCAAATATCTGTAAATCTCTAATTGGTAAATACCATATGTACAGTTATTAAAGGATTCAAATATCTGTAAATCTCTAATTGGTAAATACCATATGTGCAGTTTTTATAGGATTCAAATATCTGTAAATCTTTAATTGAGAAATACCATATGTGCAGTTATTAAAGGATTCAAATATCTGTAAATCTCTAATAATGGGGCAGATATGTGAAAAAATCGTGCATTTTATGATAAAAGCATGAAACTTGGTACATGATCAGATTAGTAATTATCAAAATTTCTGAGGGTCAGTGCCAAGCCAGAAATGCACCTTGATGGCCGCCATCTTCAAATTCAAAATGGCGACCTATTTTCGTGTAATGCCTGTTAAGTTGGGTATCATTTTGCAATAAACTTTTATTTAAAGCTTGTGTAAGTGTGATGTTTAACAATAGAACATTTGTAATTATCTGAAATCACATGTAGATTGGCATATTATCCAAGATGGTGGCCATTTTATAAGATGGCCGCCATTTTTATATGTTAAATCAAGCTTGCTTTATGAAAACATCATAGAATGAGCTTAATTCAGATTATTGCACTAAATTCAAGTTGTTCCAAGCTTAGAAAGGCTCGAAATTACGACTTTGTTATTTGTGAATAATTTATAAGAGAGTCTTGATACAATATGGCATCCAAGATGGCTGCCAAAGAAGAAAGATTTTATGGTTTTCGTTTTTTATACATCAATATATCATTGAGATTTGTATGAGTGAAATTCGCTTTAGTAGCAATGAATGTTCGTTACTTATATATAAAATGTAATTTTGAAATTTTCTCAAATGTTAATTCAAGCATTGCATCCAAGATGGCCGCCGAATTGGAAAATCCTATTTATTGGTGATTTTTGCTGTTCTTTCAAAATAAATCTATACATTTTTGCTATCAGGCGTTTTCGACATCACTAGTTGGGATGTATAATGCTAGTGAACTGTTCATAATCAAGGACGTATTGGAAATATACACTGAACAAAAACAAAACAATGAATGCATTTTATAACTAGTCAAGGGCAGAAGATGATCATAAGGTTAAGAAGTTTACGGAGTGTCTGCCATGTACATTTGCAATGTATGACTGCAGGCAGCTCGATTATGTCTCTAGTGTAGAGAATGTCCATATGGTTACAGATCTCCTACCTCAAGTTTTTCTCAGGTGCTATCACCTCCATCTTCCATCATTAAGTAGTGTTGTGCCACAGGCATTTGGTGCACTTTAGCTCAAGGGACGACTTTATTTGTATATGAATCCATATTATTATGTTCACATGAAGAGCCTTCTCCTACCAATACTTCCATGCATCCAATTATCAACACCAAAAAACTTCTCACTGCGACAATTGCCAACTATTGTCCTGCTTTTCATGTCCTTGATCATGCCATTCATCAATCACACCAACTACTTGTTGATTTAAAAGCATGCACACTAGCTACCTGCTGTCCTTCTCTATGTTAATTAATGTGACGTAGAATGGCTTGTTAGAAGTCAGGAGCAGCTTCTGTAGCTGGCTTAAGATGACGACCGCAACTGTAGTGCCACCATGGCCTGACATAAATCTGCACTGCATCTCGTCAATCTCAACTCTCTGCCTGATATGTCTCTCCAATATGGACTCTAACACCCTTATTAATTGCTTAATTAACTTCAAGCCTCCGTTCAGAGCACCCCCTTTGCCTTTGTTCATACTGTCAATTTCACTCTGTACTAACACCCGAGATTATGTTGCAGATAAGGTCAAACACCACGACTGTGCCAGTTTCCCAAATGCATGTAGAATAAAGCATCTGGATGACAATTGCTGATGATATGTCTGCTTTGTCAGAACGCATCCTGCTAATTGTTTTTGTGATAATTCCTGTACTGATCAGCTGGCTAGTCCTTCAACTGGGATTTCCTCTGGAATGCCTTTTGCATTCCAATGAGTTCGAATTTGAGTAACTTCATAATGCTCTTTCCACGCTTCTTTAAACGCTTCTTTACCTAGCGACTGCTGGCTGCGTCATTCGGGATATGTTATTCCCATTTTTGCTTATATACTAGGTAAAATTATAGCAATGACAAGAAACTTGTAAAATCAGAGCTAACATTCTTCCTACAAAATCAAAATGGGGAAAACTAAATATACATATAGATAGTATACAGTAGTGATGTAGCTCTCCCCTTGAAGGCAGTTACTAGGCTACCTTAACATATAAATCAAAATCATTCACATGCATGTATATAAAAGTACATACAAACCACATTAACACCAATAATAATAAAATGAGAACAACAACAGCACTACTACCTTGGAACGATTTCTAGGACGAATGTTTAACTAGTCAATGGATAACCACAGTGAACAATAAATCACGAAAAGCCAGAATTGATACAGCAAGGGCAGGGATTTGACTGAATATGCGGTTGGGGCACCTAGCTGAAGCTCCCTGGGCTGTAAAAGACCATCACTGTAAATACAGAGCAAAATAACATCATCATTTAAAAACCCTACATACCTAAATAGACAAAAAGCTTTGGTTTCCATTAACTAGAGTGAAAAGGTTATTGGACTTAACTATTATGGAATCAAATGCCCAACTCACTTGCAAGCTATTGGTTAGGGAAGCTTTGGCTAGAAGCTAAGATGTCTGCAACATTATATATTGTATTGACTTCAGAATTATATAAACTTCGATTACTTTCAAGTAGATCTGATAGTGCCAGCTACATCATCAACACAACCTAATAAGGCTGGCTGCAGCAAATACGTCATTTGACAAGATCAAGTTGGAAAGTTGATGTGTGTGAAAACGGAGGGTTGTGGTCTAAGTACATTTTTTTTAAATTTTATACAGTTTTAGGAGACATATAGCCCTTTAAGCCTATGGTAACTTGATGAGAAGGAGAAAGGTCAAAAAGAAATTTTGATATCTCTATTACAGATTTTATAGGATTTTCACTAAAATCTGATGTAAACGAATGATATTTTATGCAATGGCAATTCTACAAAGGACAGGTTTTTTTGCAAAAGGTACAAAAATTCTTTGTATCTCATTTTGATCATATCAATTTTATATATAACACACTTAATAGCAACATATGTATAAGTGTCTAAAACCAAATTTGGCAACCATCGTAGATGACAGGTTGGATGTCCCCTTTACTATTCTAATTCATCAAATATTATAATTTCTGGAAAATCATTTTCATAACCTCAAAATATGTTCCTATAGTAAGTAAAAATATGTTTCTTTTTTTCTAAAACTAAATACAAAGCCATCTTGAATACCATGTTATAATAAGTTAAAACAAAAATATAGTCTGATAAGTTCGTCCCTTGTTTGTGTAGCTATTTCATTAATTGCATAAAATTTTGCATGGAAATTTGTCATGTTGGTATGCCACCACTATTGAGAATGCAAAATGTTGTTGTTGTTTTTTGTTTGATTTGATTTTTATGTCCCATCAACAATCTATCAGTTAAACAGGGGAGGGTCTTCCTGGGTTGAACCAGTTCTAAGCTTGGATAAATGTGTTTAGCTCAAGGTCCACAACACAGAGACGCCGGTGAGGCTCAAACCCGTGGCCCCTCGGTCTCGAGTCAAGCACTCTACCATTGAGCCACTGAGCTCCCTTTGGATGCAAAATGTGACAGCCACCTTGAGACTATGTCCTAAATCTTGTGTTTTCTAAGCCTAAATGACAATTTTGAGGCACATTAGTATGAATGACTGCGAAATAAGTGGAAATAAATGAAGACAATATATTTTCTTGCAAATGTATGAGCTTAAAATAATGCAATTTAAAATAGACTGCATATTTTGGAAAAACCAAGATGGTGGCCACCTTATAAATGATGTCAATAACATTTCTACTTTGACAGCCGTCTTGGATGGTATGTTGGATGCTCTCTTTTTTATTCAAAGCCATTAAATAAAGTTATTCTTGAAAATCGTTTCCATAAATTCAAACTAAAATCTTCCAGTTCCAAATGAAAGCAGATAGTATGTTATGATTTGCACATTGGTAGCCATCTTTAATACCATATTTGAACAATACGCAAGAATAAAGCCATGCTGATAAGTTAGTAACTTGTTTAATGCGATTATTTCTACTTGCTAGAAGTAATTTGCATCATAATTTATAAATGTGTAAAGTTCTATAATATAACTGCACTTTTTAGATGCAAAAGTGGCGGCCATCTTGAAAAAATACAGCCTCAATCCTGATTTTTTAAAATTGAAAGATGATTTTAAGGTATTGAGATATAACTGATGGCCATTTTAGTCAAATCAACTGAAGAAAACATGAAGTTTGCAAATAAATAATGAGATTATAATGAATAAGTTGAAAAAGGCGGCCATTTTGGAAAAAACAAGATGGCGGCCATCAGAGGGCATTTTCCGCATGGCACTGACCCTTATTTTTTTTTGTTTTGTTATCAACTAGCCATGTACCAAGTTTCATACTTTTATCATAAAATGCACGATTCTTCTTAAAACTGTTACATATCCGCCCCACTATAATTGGTCATTACCATATGTGCAGCTTTTATAGGATTCAAATATCTGTAAATCTCTAATTGAGAAATACCATATGTGCAGTTATTAAAGGATTCAAATATCTGTAAATCTCTAATTGGGAAATACCATATTTGCAGTTATTAAAGGATTCAAATATCTGTAAATCTCTAATTGGGAAATACCATATGTGCAGTTATTATAGGATTCAAATATCTGTAAATCTCTTATTGGGAAATACCATATTTGCAGTTTCAATGGAATTCAAATATCCGTAAATCTCTAATTGATTTTATGATAAGCAAATGCTTTTAGTGTTTTCTTTGGATCTTGTAAGCCAGAAATTAATACATTAACCATAATTAATCCTGATGACCAACAATGTTCCAAAGATACAATTACAATAATTGCGAACGATTGACCTTAATGAAACTGCTTTCAGTAGCACTGGTCAATTGAAATCAGAATATATAAAAAAACATGCCTTGGCCAGACCTATAACTACTTTTAAGAGAGACTGTCTTTATTGTGCTTTTTAATTTGTAGTAGAGTTGAGAACAAAAACGAAGACTTAACAAGGTTTTAATTTTGTTTAGTGTCTATGGCCTAATGGAATTTCCCACCATTATCAGTTAGGAAACTCTATTTCGAATTTAAGAGTTTTGGGAGAGTACGTTTCAATTTCATTGAACTTTTAAAAGTAAATTTTGTAAGCAAACAGTGCAGAAACCTGATAAGACGCGCGTCTGATCTGGTTCTGCACTGTTTGCTGATGTTCCACAAAAGGATGATATGCTTAAATGGGTTAGGCCAAATAAAAACTATCTGTGTTTAGGGTGACCTGACTCTACCTAAATTAACTGTTGAAACTTAAAGAGTGTTTCTTCTTTTTTTTTTGGAAAATGTATAAGTTTATGCATTTTCAAAAATCTTTCTTTCGAAACAAATAAGGTTTACCTATCCTACCTATCATTTTCAGACCTGTTACCCTAATCACACTCATGTTTTGTTATTTGGCCTTAAGAAGGTTTTTTTTTTGTTTCAGATTAAAGACATATGTTATGAGCTTAAGCTACCATTATCAGGTTCTCTCCAAGATCAAATATTACTACATTGTCAGACCAACAATGGGGACGGACAATTTTAGTAAGTTACTCTCACTTCTCAAATGAATTTTTCTGATGGTATATTTTCACTATGCTTAAATGTGGTTTGTCTGATAGCTGTTTCAGAACTGGTCTTAACCGTCTTCGCGTGCAAAGGGAACTAAGCCCACTTCATTCCATACATGCGTATGGAACCAAGTGGACTTAGTTCCGTGGGTGAATCCAGAGGGGGGCAGGGGGTCCGGACACCCCCCCCCCTGAAAGATCACAAAAAAAGGTTTTCTTAGCAATACTGGTCCGGATCCCCTGAAAATCGCAAAGCTACCAAGCCAGAATTCAATGTTGGGCCATCATCAGGACGCCAGCGAAATGCCATTTAAATGGCGTTTCGCTGGCGGGCCGATGATGGCCCGCTTTTACTGGTATTTGGATCATCTCTCCTCTCATCAACTAAAAGAAAAAAGTTGTCAAAGTTGGACCCATCTGACAAAAGTTTCTGGATCTGTGATGAGATACATTGGCTTGTGAAGATGTTAGTGTTTTCTTGATTTACTTGTCATATCCGTTATCTCGACTCTATACTAGCAGATAATGTATTTCATTTAATACGTTTTTGTCAAACAAATACACCAACAGCGGTCATTGTATTCAATTCAAGTATGTATACAAATGGCCGACAATAAAGATTTATTGTGGCTGTCTGTGTTCTGTGTTCTTCCTGGTGGTGCTGTTGGTTGGTCTGTTATCTGCATTTGTGGCAGTTGCTGGTTACTGTTTATTTGGAAATTTTCGTGAGGATTTTATGTTTTTGGTGAAAATAAAACCTAGTGAGATGGCGAAATTACCCCGTCGTTTACTAATATATGTAAATCATGCCATAGTCACGAAATTTGACGTCGCAAATATGTCTTTTAACGGTATTCGCAAACATAAAATTCTCGCAAATATTCCTGAATTGACAGTTATACTGGATTGTTTGTATTTTTTTATGAATGTCACCGCCAGTGCCAATTACACAGAAGATATTATTCTCGTGGTCTTTTTATATACAATTTATTATAAGAACCTACCTTTAGGATACATTTTATCCTCATTAATATTTAAGAAAATGTTTTTCTTTTTAAATAAATAGTTACACATATTCGATAGGTACCTAAATCTCATGAGGGAATCCAAATGGTTGTATTGTTGTCTCCCTTTATTACAAACGGTTTCAGTATGTGTATGTTTCTTTTCTTGCAGCTGGCAATCATTTTTGGAGTTTTTGAGCCGAGTTCGTCCATCTAACACAGGTCTACCGATTCCAGTAAGTAAGAGACCACTCGACTACGCCAAACATTACCCCGCTCCGGTTCCTAACTGGCCACGTGCAGACAGGGACAGATACGAGGTCTGTCATACACCAGTTTAAATGCAATGCCATTTCTAACACTAGTTTATGCATCTAAATACACGCCATTTAGATTTTATGGTTTAGTGTGTGTGCTTTTTGCATGTGTAAATGTCCAGGAGAAGTGAATGTTGTTTATCTTAGGAGCATTATTTATACGTAACCATATACCTTATTCAATGCATGGCGAGTTGAACATGTAGGCGCATGCTTAGGTCAGTTATATGCCTAAGAACTTGATTACACATGTTGGTTAATCCTGACAGTAATAAATATATTTTATAAGATAGTTTGCTGGTATAATACTATATGCGTTTGCTAAAACATTTATTATAGTACTTTGTTTGTTTGTTTGATTTGATTCTTTACGTCCCATCAGCAATCTTTCAGTTAAACAGGGACGGGTCTTCCTGGGTTGGATCAGTACTAAGCTAGGATAAATGTGTCTTGCTCAAGGACCACAATGCACTGACGCCAGTGAGGCTCGAACCTGCGGCCCCTCGGTCTCGAGTCAAGCATTCTACCACTGAGCCACTGGGCTCTCTATTTATTAGTGCTTTAAAATAAAAATGCTATACATACATAGTTAGAAAATATTAAACATGGGAAGCTAGCGTTGAGCTTATGAATAATAAGTGTTTGCTTTGACACAGGCACATACCAGGCTTTGCTTTTTATGCAGTGTAATTTTCACATTTTATTCGCTTTCTGAAAAGCAGAAATAGCTATTAGTAATACAACAAAGCTTTCAAGATTCGTGCTGCCTATATAAATAATCTGGTTCAAAATCGAGGCACAAAGTTCATAAAACTTTTTTTCAATTATTAATTCTCGACTCAGATAAGCATGAAATTTCTAATCTTTATAACTATCAAAAAATAAAAATGTGGCAGGTTTTGCTTAGAACAGGCCTCGAGGTTATAAAACTTTTTCGTGCTCAACTCAACTGGGCATGAAATTTCAACTGCTCATAAAAGGTAAAATACTGACCATTAAAACAGTTTCTTGGTTAAAGTCTCTCAGATGTTGTATTTATCATGCTAATAAATGTTTAAATGCCAACAATTGTTGGCATTGAAACATTTATGAGCAGGATAAATATCATACTAAGCTGAGTTGAGTATGAAAAAAAGTTTAAAACTTCGGGGCCTAAACACAGTGACAGTGTCATTGGTGCAAGTAATACATATAATTTGCCAACTTTTTGGAATTTTAAAAAATTTTGACCGGCACAAATCAAGCTCATGTAAGATGAACATGGAAAAAAGTTTTATAACATCTGAACCTTATTGCTTATCCAAGACCTGCCTTCAAGGTTATAAAACTTTTTTCATGCTCCACTCAACTTAGCATGAACTTTCACATGCTCAGATATCTTAAAATGTCAAACAATTGTTGGCATGTTATTACTTATTAACATGATAAACACATCATCTGAGAGTTTGAAGGCAATAACTGTCGTAATGTTTTAAAAGCATTTTAATTTTAAGAGCAGTTGGAATTTCATGCTTAGTTGAGTTGAGCATGAAAAAGTTTATAACCTTTAGGTCTGCTTTTTGTGGTTGAGGCACACATGGTGAAAGGATAATCTTCAGTAGTTTTTTTGGTGGGGGTCTTTATGCAAATCAATGACATACTGTTAAACACTTAAATTAGGCGGATATTTTTATTTGGCACTATCAGTGGTTTAAACAAAATATGTCAAACTTATCAGACCACGAAATTCAGTTTCGAATTCATTTACACAAAAAGTATAAATGCGAAAACATCATTATTATGTTGGTATCTGTATCAATAAACCAATTTTTGAAAGGTAGGGTTTGTTTCCAAGTCTTAAAGTGGGGCTACTATTAAAGGAAAGAGTATACTCCCCAAAGAAATATAGTCTTCCCTTTAAGAGTAGCTTCTACCTTCTACATGTATGAGAACAGAACATTTTGTAAAACGCAAAAGTAAACTATGCCAATATTTCAGTCATTAAAAGTTGCAAAATTTTGATGCCATGAATATTAAGTGTTCTACACATTATACTGATTTATGAGCATCGTATTGGCTGATCTTGGGCTGTACTTTGCTATCAAAACGCACAATCATATACAAATGTTTTAAATCTGAACCTAAATGTTATTGGCCGAAGCATCATTTTCATACAAATTATGTCATGTACTGATTTGCAAGCATCGTGTATGTAGATAGTAGGCGACTTCGGTTGCACTTTACTGTCATACAGTTTTGTCAGATGCAAATATTTTAGAGCTAAACTTTTGTGTTATCAGTCGAATCATCATATTCATTCAAATTAATGTCACATATTGATGTATATGATGATACAAATGATGTAGGAGACTTCCGCTGCACTTTGTTATCATACGGTATTTTTATATACAAATGTTTCAAATTTGAATTTTAGTGTTATAAGTCGAAGCATCATATTCATAGAAATTGATGTCATATACTGATTTACAAGCAGCATATATGATGATATTATGGGACTTCAGCTGCACTTTGCTATATGGGTCAAACTGTTTGCAAAGGTTATCCGCAAAAGTTAAATACTAATTAAATATCTACTCCAAGAGCACAAGATCATTTTATTATATACAAAGCAGTGAATAGTTATAAAGCTGATGGTATTGTGACAAGATATATTTATTTAGGTGCTTGCCTAATTGGATAATTTCACTAGCTAATAGTAGTGCATATATCTGCTTTCAATTTTAAACAGCAAAAATAGACAGTTTGCATGTCTGGTAGATTATATAGCCTATAGTTTCATACTTGTACACTATATTTACAATAGAACATAAGCGAGGTTTGTGACATGGATAGCCTTGTTTCAATAATTTACCTATCAAATATTGTTTCCTTTGTTGACTTAACTAACATAAGAATATACTCTCACAAAAGAGCAAGCTGTGAAATACATGCACCAAAAAAAGGGATCTAGGAAACCAGATTTTTTTTCAAAATTTGTCTCATTTATCAGTTTTTTAATAAAACTATGCCATTTGGTATGGACAAGACCGAATGAAAAATGGATTTCAGTATCATTAACTGCACTTCTGTGGGATATATCTAAATAACATAACTTGCATTGATTTTAAATATTGGCGTACATGTAATTTGTTGGTTTCATGTAGATAATTCTTTATACGTGTTAAATTTAAATTCTCTGATTAGTCAACCATTTGTAAAAACAGATTTTTAAACTCCCTTTATGGAGCTTACTATCATGTGGTTGTGTACTGATGTAAGTGATTATTGTCCTGAATTAGTATACCAAATGGAGCTAACTTGTGACCATCCTCTGTGTAATAATGATGGTTAAAACTGTTATAAGCTTGAAAACCATGCAAAATTTCTACCAATTTTCAGTCGCTTCACACGCATACGAGTGGCATGACTTTTTAATTAATGTTCTAGTCAAATATTATCTATGTGTTTTTCATGATGCAGCGTTGTGCAAATTTGGCAACATTAAACTATTTCAATACTCCTTTTCATACTCAACTAAATTTGGCTAGCACTCATTATATCGAAACAAAGAGTATATATATATTTAAGGAATTATATACTTATTAAATGTTTTTGAAATACCCATTTAGAGTATTTTTCACGTTATATATTCAGGTTTCCCTTTAGTTATACTTCTTTATAAATAAGGTTGAATGAACAATCTAATCACATGACGTCGTGTCTCAGAGTAATATAACGCTATGCAAAAAAATCGATAAACCACTAGTGGTTTACAGATTTTCGGGGAACATTATGACGTCCATTATAAAGGTGCTTAAAAGAAGGCAAAATCTTGCCGTTTTCACGCCAAAAATGCTATTTTTGATTAATTTTAATGTCATATGATAAATAGGATCTAACATTCGTACTCCTGTATTATTGAATTTATTAAACTCGTTGTGTAAAAGTAATAAATGCTCAGCAAGCCTTGCATTTTATCACTTTTCCTCAACTCGTTTAGTAAATTCAATAAAACATGAGCACTCATGTAAGATCCTCTATATATCAAATAACATTTTACAGTATCACTAGATTTATCAGTTTAAACAAAGCAAATCAGAGCTCTTATGAACAGTATTTAAAGGCGTGGTATTCAGTAACAGGTTGTTTAAAGAAAGCATTTGTTTTTCTCTCCCTTTCTCTCTCTCTCTCCCTCCCTCTGTTAACCAATTTCATTCTGGATACTGGTAAACAGGTACTTTGGCAAACAGTGAAGCCTTGATGAAATGCCACTTTATACCGGGTCTGTATTGTTTGCTAAGATAAAAACTATCTTCAGGGTTTAATAGAAAGTTTGACTAGCAACGCCTTAAGACACAAAATGGACAATTCCTTACTAAGTCAATGTGTATTGGATTATCCATCAGAATGAAAAGTGTTAATATTGTATGGTAAAATACACTATGCCTTATCACTGATAGCAAATATTATGTATTTCTTAGCCAATGGGATCTAGAAGAAGAGACCGCTCTCCTCAGCGACAAGAGTACTATGAACGCACAGATCCTTCTCCAAGGCAGCAACCATCCCCTCGTCGCATGCAAGATGACAAGTAAGTTTATTTATTTTTTAAAATTTATGAATTTGCTTACTTAAGATCTCATCCATAAATCAGTTTTCTTTCAAAGAAGTTTTATGGAAATACTTTCATTAAGACCATCTATAGATCAGTCTTTTTTTCAAAAGAGGTTTATCTATTGATGAGATGGTAGGGGTCTGATGCTTTGGCTGTTTGTCGGGCCCACCAGGGTTTACCTGTTGGATTTCTTTTGCTCCGGTATTCAGTTTCATTTACTGTTGAGTCCTTATCTTTGCTTTATCTCCTTGTTATATCTTGATTTATATGTTTTAGGAGATGATGCATTGATAAGTTAGGGTCTTTTATGCAAACCAAATATCTATGTTTCTTGATCCACATCTGAATTAAGGGTGAGGTTGGCGCCGTTAAACCGGTTTAAGTCCTCCAGTAAAAGTATTTTTACTGACCGTTCCAAGGCGGTGCTTCTTTTGTTAATCGTTTTTGTTAGTTGTGATTCGTTTTGGTGTGTGTTGTCATGGCGTGGCTGTTCTTCGTTTTTAGCCTTGTGGTCACCTGCTGGGAAAAGGGCTGACCTCTTGGCTGTCGTGTGTGTGTTGTGTTTTGTCGCTTTCCCAAATGTGTCCTGTCCACATCAAAATCAAGGGTGAGGTTGGCGCAATGAAACCAGTTTAAGCCCTCCAGTAAAATATTTTACTGACCGTTCCAAGGCGATGCTTCTTTTGTGGATCTTTTATGTTTTTTGTTCTGTCTTGTGTTTGCTATGTCTTTGTGTGCGTCTGTTTATATGTTCTTTGTGATCACCTGCTGGGAAAGGGCTGACCTCTTGGCTCTCGTTAGTGGTGTCTAACTGTGATCATTGGTATCCTGGGTCAGGTCTGATACTTGATTGTATCGATTTCTGATCTTTGCACCCTTACTTACTTTTATAGAAATATTTTCTTAACCCATCCATAGAACAGGTTTCTTTAAAAGAAAGTTCATAGAAAACCTTTCTCCAAGCCATAGATCAGTTTTCTTTGAAAGGGGATTTATGAAAACACTTGCAAAAGCCTATCCATGGATCAGTTTTCCATAAAAGGAGGCCAATAGAAAAGCTTTCTTAAAGTCATAGACCAATTTTCTTTGAAAGGAGGTTTAGGGAAAAATCTTTGTTTCTTTCCAATGAGGTTTTTGCAAGCCCATCGCTAGATCAGTTTTATTTCAAAGGTGGTTTATGAAAACACTTTTGTAAAAGACCATTCATAGATCAAGTTTTCTTGCAAATGAGGTTTATAAAAACACTTCCTTAAAAGCGGATCCATATATCAGTTTTTCTTCAAAGGAACTCATTAGAGTCACGCGATTAGCAACCTTGTGATATGCGATCAACTGAGGTGCAGACCTACATTCACAGCCACCAAACGAGCTCAGTAGCCTCGTTAGTCGCTGTTTTAATTTAAAAAATTGTTAAACAAGCTACTGGTACTTTCAATATAACTCTTTCCATACTAAGCTGCGATTTTTCTCATCTGCTAATCACCTTTTCAAACAGTTAGGACCCAGATCAGGATCAATAGATCATCAATCTTGATCTGCATTCTAACTGTTTGACACTCTGGTGGTGTTCCTGAAATGTTTTTAATAAAACGTCAGCAAACGCCAACACATGCATACAATATTACCCAGTATGTAAAGAGCAACCAATATTCTCATGATGTGCATCTTCTTTTTTCAAACAATGTATTCCAGGAGGAATCATTGTTTATAATGGTGTGTGATAAAAAAATCAGTTTTCTATTCTCTCAACTAAATTAGGTGTGATGGGTTCTCAAAAATATTGGATCTTTTGAGTGCCTTTACTAACATATATTTAAACCGGTGGATAAAAAACTAACCAGAAGTTCATGCTCAAATAAACCAATCTGTACCTATGGAGGATCCCAGCACATAAATAAAAATACTTCTTGCACTATCTAGAGCACTAACAGGTGCTTAAAAGAAGGTTCTTTTAAATCACACAGCAGTGTTCGTTTTTATGAGTACAGTACATAAGAAAATAATCACAATGTTACGTTCACTTTCTTTTGCTTATCCAGACCAATGTGGTCAGTAATTTATTTTGTGTTGCCAAGTCGTCAGACTTGTCTATGTTGGCCCCAGATCCCTCAGAATACCAAAAAGTATGTTTGTTTCAGATCTTCTACTTATGATAGACATTCAGGGCTTTACAGGAGACATGACGTCTTCAAAATGAAGTAGTTTTGCATGTGGACTTGGATATCATGACATGCTGAGTGGATTGTAGGGTTATCTGATATTAATATCATCGGTTTGTAATTTCTGATGCCATTTTGGTATTTTATAGGGATCAATTTTCATCTGACTTAAAAACTAGTGGACGCCAACCAATATACAGAGAAAAGAGTTCCTCAATGCAAAGTCAGTCAATACAAATGAATGGAAGTATTGGATCTGATAATAGAAAGGATGTGGATAGACATTCAGCAAATACTGACCAATATAACGGGGTTGACAAACCCAGGTACATATTGCACTAGTAAATGTATACATATTAATCAGATGCACTCTTTGCTTGTTAGTATTACTTTAGTCACAATCAGAAACATGTGAGCCACCTCACACAACCACCACGCAATTTCCAATTTAGCAATATACTCCAGTGAAACTTCACAAGATGAGCTGTCAATAGCATTAAATAGGTAGTCTATTATTGTCTTCCTGATGCATGACAAACTATATAAAAACTTTTATTTCTATGTGCTGACTTCACCAAAACAACGAAAGTACTTGAGAATATATTTAAAAAGCTTATAGTGGAGCCCATTTACTGAAAAGACATATGTTGTAGGTAAAACTTGGAATTGCCTTTATGAGGCAATTTCAATGTGTACTTATAACATATGTTACTGAAAATAAGAAAACTATTTTGAAATTTACACTTACAAAGTATAATTTCCATTGTCTTTGTCTCTATTAAACATGTAAAACTAACAATTCGTATTAAAATATCTGTCTCCATGCATCAGATCGTTTATATTTGCATGATAGTTATATCTCAAAGTTTGATTACATGAACTACCTCTAATTGCATGATTGTAAGACAATGGTATGGATATAAAGTATTTTTAAACAAATGGATGCGCAACCGTCCAATTGAATTACTGTCTAGTTTTATCTACATGCATACTTTGTATTAACAAATAGAATGTGCTGAACAATCTTTTGTAGATGTTAATTGATCAAAATAAGTTAAGCCCCATGTCAATTTTTTTCCATCGGCATACTGTTGAATTCCATAAGTTCAGTTGTTTATTTCAAAAATATCTAAAACAATTGAAAACTCTAACTCATCTCAAGTTAGACAACTCTATCGTTGGTGTAATTACACAAAGTTTTAAATGAAAATCCCTATTACTATTCGCTATCTGCTCAATTTTAAAAGAGTACACTTATTTTATATGAATGATAGGGAAAGAAACAGGAAATTTACTGAAGTATGTGTAACGCTATAGAAAACGTATCAGCTTTAGTGAAACCTAGCACATGTTGTGAAGAAATAGTTTACATAAAATGTAATTGATTAAAAAACTTAAATGTTTCCGCATTAAATCTATATGGAAAATTCAGCCAGGGCTTAGCTTCTTTAGATCACATAAGCTTCTTCACATACTACTTATGTTATAAGTACCTATTTCATATGAGGTCTTATTTTGTCCTTAGTCTTCATCTACTACCATATTTGTGTATGCGGGCAGCAAATGCCCTGATGAATCTGTCCATATGCAGAGAATCCCCTGAGCCTTCGCTACTTGCTGTGATAAGTACCAAAATCCCATGCACATGCCCATATTTAGGATGTACTATTGTTTTTACTGATGAATTAATACTTAATGAGCTGTCTTTTGAATGCAGGGATCCGACAGGGACAGGGGTTCTGGACCCCCTGAAAAATCACAAAAATATAGGGTTTCTCAGCAATACTGGTCCAGATCCCCTGAAAAAATCACAAAACTACCAAGCTGGGTCATCATCTGCACGCCAGCGAAATGACATTTAAATGGCGTTTCACTGGCGGGCCGATGATGGCCTGCTTATAGTGGTATTTGGGTGCCACCCTTCCCCTCATCAACTAAAAAAGAAAACGTTGTCAAAGTTGGACCCCCTCTGACAAAACTTTCTGCGTCCGCGCATGACTTGGTACTTATTGCATATTTGTAAAGGAATTTCAGATATGTTCCAAATTATCTGTTTACGGGCCATAGTCAAAAATGGGCTAAGGTATCTTATACATACATTAAGTAGAATTTGTATATCAAAACTGATGATAATAGTAGAGTATTAGAATTATATATCCTAATCAAACAAAGTTGATCTAGCTTGTTAGTGATAGAATGTATAAGTGCAGAAATCAGAGATATTTCCACTTCCAATAATACTAATTGTGTACATCACTATTTGTATATTTGCCAATTTTGGTTTCCTGTGAAGAGCACTATTCATTTAAATTGTAGAAATTATAGCTGAAAAGGCTGTTAGGGTAAAGTCAGGTAACTTCTGACATCATGTAAATTTGGACATACATTTGCAAACAGTGGAAATCCAGATGAGACGGCTCCTTATGAGCCGTCTCATCATGAATTTCACAGTTTGCTAAGTTACTTATTTTTTTATTCCAATTATTAAGAGATGAAACAGCCAAGGTCGCTGTCCAAATTTACCTGATGTCCGAAGTTACCTGTTTTTACTCTATATTGTTGCATGTATTTTAGCAATGTCTCTACATAATATACTCGTCACTTTATCATTAAAGCATTTAGAAAACAGTCTCTTATAAAAAAAAATGTGTTAATATAAGTTCAAATTTAAGTTTTTCTCAATATTTATGGATAATTCTGGTGGTTTTCTGTAAGTGGGCACAACTGACACCAAAAGAATATATATTATAATTATTACAAACATGGCAAAATGCCAGATAAAAAAACCAGGTGGTTGCAGGTTTGAAGCCCACTGTTTGTCTGCTTTTGTATCCTTGAACAAGACAATTTATCCAAATTACTTAATACTGGTTTAGCTCAGAAAACGTTTGCGGATGACTGAAAATTTATTTGTTGACTTGGACGTATAGTATCAACCCAAAAATTACCTAAAAGCTGTACGATCATACATCACAATTACCTCTTGAATTTGCTTTCCTGTAGTGCTTATCGCCAATGCCACGATCAACAGAAATCTCGCCGTCATGCAGTTACGACTACAGATGAAATACATAAATGTTTTCTGGATCACTATAAGTATCATTTGTAAGAATTCAAATGTGTGACTGGACATTTTGGGCATATGATGGCCATGAAGATTCAACTAAATCTAGTTTTTCTGAATTTTAAGGGCATGTTTTTTCTTGATGCAGAATATTTAGTCCAAGAGTCCCTAAACCCTGTCTCAGACCCCCTTTTTAGTAAAAATATGTACATCCCTTAATACCTTAACATACAGCCAATAAAGGAATACGACTGTATAGAAACATTAAATTCTGTACCAATCTAATACGCCTAGAATGTTAGGCTTAACACACTTGAGCAAAGTTTAAGTTTACAATCTATAATTTTGGATGTGGGAAATATGGCTTTATATGGGAAACTGTGAGTGCAAAACCTACTCACAGATTCTCATAAAAATAACATATTGCTTTTTTTTTTTTTTTTTTTTTTGAAAATTCAAAAATACATTTTGAGATGAAGTTAAACCCTGTTATCACATTTGATCACATTGATTTGGTGCGTCCGTTTAGGAGGGCCCTTAATTATAATTTTGAAACTTTAAGCACTGGGTAGTGTGAGTCACAAAGACTTAAAACTGAAGGGAAACCCCTGAAGGGTTTTTAGCATATACTTTAATAAACTGGATAGAAGAATCCTTCAGAACCATTTACTTTACCTGTTCTTGGCTTATAGATTCTCCCCTGAAATTTGGTACAATAATTTTTACCGTCCATTTTATACTTGTGGGATCACTTGTTTGATGATTCATATTCATTAAATATAAATCATTCCCTACAAATAGGTTAGGGTCGTGGGGTGGGCGAAAGGGGTAGTGCAGAGCCAGATTTCATCTTGGTCTACACTGTCTACAAATATACATAATGAACGATGTCCTGTCAACAATGGATTAACAGGTAACAGTTGACCTATTTCCAACATGGCCTACAAGAAATCCAAGACTTTCCTCGCAGATATCTTTGTTAATCTAAACCTCTATGTCTTCATATGCTTGAAAGATATTTTCCATGGTTCAGCTCCTTCATATGCAAACTAATAGCCTTTGCTGTAACAAACTTCTTATCTATGTACATCTACATAATTAAGCCTGGGATGTCAAATGCTAATATCCAAGATTACACATGATATGATCATGGTATTATCAAGACATAAAACTGCAAATTTAACAATGTCAATTTACTAGTAATGTGACTAGGTCATCCTACTATCATAGATCACAGCCGACCTGTGGCGGAAGAAGACTGTTTAATTGGAAAGCAATACAGCATATGCGAATGTTATTCGTCGAAGTATTGGATATTTTAACATAACGCTAAGTTCTTGAAAATGTAAAGATGAAATTCAATGCACATTTTATCAAATCATGTTTGTCATAGTAGTCAAAACTGTCTATTAACTTGAGTACACTGATAAATTTGTCCATCTGGTTTGATACAATGAATCTAGGATGGTTCCTTGTGCACATCAAGGGGATCACAGGGTAGAATTATAGAATTAAGATATACGTCAGTCCCTATATATTGTTTTTTATCTTAACAAACAGTGCAGAACTGGATACATGCCTTATTTGGGTGTTCAGTGATTGCCAAAGTATCCATTTAGGGGGTTTTCGTCTACAAAGGGTTTACTATGGTCATAAATCTAATATCATGTCAAATTAAGTTCCAATGGAAATTGTTCTACAAGTTTGTTATTAGTTATTTCACTTTCAAAATGAGGCAATACATGTTATTTTCAGTCAATGTGTTGTATACTATTATATATGGGGACAAGTGATTGCTGCTTTATCATGCAATGGTTAGCTGTTTGACTTTGCGTTTGATGCGTTTTTATATTTACAACAGTGTGGCCATTTTTCTGTATCTCTATAGATTGGCTGCGTCATTAATATTACAGATTGTTTTATATTTAATGTCAGCCCTGAGAACAGCAAGGAAGAAAATAAACAATTTTGGAAATGTCAAAATAAAACGTATGATGTCTAACAGTACACTCCAAGTGCAATGATTACATGTATCAACAGTAAACACATTCGTCGAGTATATAATTATAATACTTTTTCTAGGGACAAATTTTTACATGAACGCAAAATGTTACACGAACAAGGGCCAATTTATAGAGAAAAAAGCTCACCAATGCCAGAACTACAAATGAATGAAAGCCCTGACATGGATCTTAATGCTGAGTTAGCTAGAAATGCAGAACCTGAGGGAAGATATTCTAGGGTGAACAATGAAAATCCGAGGTATACAGAATCACCTCGTGCTTTATGTATACTAGTCTAAGCTTCTATTTGTTCATCAGCGCATTGTTGTATTTACTTTATACATGTATATGCTTTTGTAAGTAAATGAGAACACTGAGTTTTGTATGTAAAATCTAATATTTCATTCACGTTTCTTTTAGTTTACAATTGATACCGTATGCTTGCTAATTACATGGAAAGTATGTTCGTTAAGCTAATGCTTTATATGTATTACTATTAAGTGATGGTTATTTAGATGTTTTTGGTTTTCTTTTGTTGCCTAAGGTTGCATTATTTAATCACACTGGTGAAGTTTGATATTGTTGACGATAAGATTGTTTCTATAAGATGTGGGTAAACTGCTATTTTACACATATAGTTTTTGTCTTTTTGTGTTTGAAGCTAATATTGAAGCTTGAAATTTCAGTTGAATGTTTTGCTTGTATAACGATTGTATTATGATATGTATTGTCCCGTTTGTTTAAAAAGAACGATTATAAACGCAACGTTCTAAATGATTTTAGAAAAACGTTAAAAAATGCAACCTTATGCGCGATAGACATTTTCAAACAAAGCATTCTAACACAAATTTAATCAAAATGCCATTACCAGTATAAGGTAATTAGACATTTGAGACTTAAAAGTAGTCTCTCCACTATTCCTGCGACTGCTGCCATTTTGTTGTGATTTTTTTTTTTTTAATTGATAATTTAAACTTAATTATTGATCATCTATAGAAGAATTTAAACCATTATCAAATGTTAAAGTCACATGCACATGTGAGTGACATTGCGGCCTGGCATATTGAATTAAGGCTGTGTGACGTCGCAAAGCCTATCAAAATGGTAGCACCCATGACTTCACTTCTGCCAACATTCAAATACATTAAACTTCCATATTTATAGTCCAAATTTGTTCAAATTTACAACCAAATGCTTGTTTTATTAATGTATAAACTTTAAGAGGCATATTCAATAAATACTGTGTGTTTTTAAAACATTTTCTCGTGATGACAGTAGTATGTTGAAGTGTAGTTTTTATCTATATATGTAATACAGTTTTTGAATATATTTATTAGCAGAGTCGTTAAAGTTTGTTTCTGTGAAAGTTTTGTAATAAGTAATAGTTAACAAATAAATGTACTTTTGCAGATTACTATCACATTTAACTTTGAAATTGTACAATTTAAAATAAAAAATAAAATGTAAGAAACATATGCTCAAGATATAAGCGCTGACGCCAGAAAACCTGTATCTGGTGTGTTTGCCGCACGTTGACGCTTGCTCAGCTACAGCGATGAGCTGGATTGTTGAAAATTTCCATTCTACATGCAGAGCTACAGTTTTACACTTTTAAGGCTGTGAATAACAAATGTACATATCAGACTGTGTATATGCCCAGACTGGTATGTCGCATAAACGAAAGGCAGGTTTCTTGTACGTTCTTGTATTGATATTCTTACAGAATTAAAATAAACATAGAGTAATTAGTAGCATGTGATAATTTTATCATTAAATGTATAATTATATAGCTATCTAATAGTTTTGGATGTAAATATAGTTTTCTTTTACTTTTGTGTGTATGTGGGTAGTGATTCATTTGTACATCTAATTACACAGGCTCACCTGAGGCTTCGCCAGTTGCATGTGCAATTAAAGCCAAAGTCTATTGAACATGCTTATCTGTTGATGACAAGCGACAGGGCAGGGAATCACACAGGTGTTTTGTTTTGATACACCACATGGACAAAATGTTACACTCCACAGAAAAATTGAGAAATCTTGTATTTTTGTAGGGGTAAAGCACTTTTTATCCATTAATCCATGCATGCATTCAGCCCTCTTTTGGACCTTGTCTTCTTTTAATATTATTCCAAAATATACTGCTTTGGACAAACATTGTGGTACAAAACCTCAAGTAGCAAATGTGGTGGTAAGCTGTTTTAAGGGTCTTGCTAGAAATGTTGTGACAGACTGTTTTCTCCAAGTAAAAACATATATAGATAATTATGGTATCAAAAGATTCTGAAAAAATAGGCCTTGAAAGTGGCACAAGTATCGATGGGTGTGGTCATTAAAACAGAAAAAAGTCTATTAATTTATGGGAAGAAACCAAGCGCATTTGCAGTGTATCAACACAAAAAGCATGTGATTCCACATCCTGAAGCAACACACCTACGATTGATATGTTAGTGAAACTAAGAGAGATGTGAACCATTAGGTAGAATTGAATGACTAAGGTTATGCCAATCTTTATATCTTTAAATGAAATGTGTTCCTGTTTGTAGCGGCTATATACCTAGCTGGCAAGAAAGACAATCAAGATTAGATGATATACCTCAAAAAGAATTGGATCCTAGGTTCCGAGATCATAATTATAGGTACATTAATTATAATTGTTTATTAGATCTTATATTAACAAAATTTATGTATGTACTTTGCTAACATTTCTTTCTTTCTTTTGCTTTATATGGGTCTGGATGGGTCAGCGACTCAATACATTATTTAAAATTTACCAGTTGATGACTAGCGCTCAAGTATTCCTCGTTTAATAAAATATTCAAAAATCATAAATTTAACTTTTTTTCAGTTTATTTGTAAATTTGTATTGCAAAAATTAGTAAAATAATAGATTTTTACACGTATGGTTAAAGTATTTAAGGTTAAATATTTTCATACGTATGAAATTTGACAAACTTGCTAAAATCAAGCCCCTTCCATACCCAGGCCACCTTTCAGTTCTATTTCACATTTATGTTCAAAAATGTCCAGTGTCGAACTTATTTCAAAAGTTTTCATCTGGGGAAAAATAATTTAACTTAAATACAGAGAATAACATTGATACTCCTAAAGCACATTGTCAAATCCTTAAAATTTCAGCATCAATATGAATTATACTACACTAAGTGTTGTATTATGGCGCTTCTATAACAAGATATAAACATTTCAGATACCACCACATACTTATGTGAAACCGCATTAAATTGACATTAGTAGCAACAAGAGGCATTACCGGATGCTGCTAAAAATTCCCATGTCCTATCCACCATTCTGCTGGAAAATTGATGACGATAAATGAAACAAATCAAAAAGACCAACACCTTTATTTCATCCTAATAACACTGATAAGTTGTTGCTTCCCCATTCAATTAGCTCAGTAACACAGCACCAGAGATCAGTAATGAGTATAGCCTGCACGACGGTCTACTTTGGGTTAAATACATGAGCCGTCAGTAAAACATCAGGAAGTTTAGCAGTATCCTCAAAGTTTAATGCCTTTTGTTGTTACATGTACCAATACCGAGCTAGTGCCGTTTCACATCAGCACATTTGAGCATCGGAAGTCTCTACCTGTGAAGATTAACACTTTTTTTTACAAATAAACTTTCCTGTTTTCAACAGCCCCAAGGTGTAAATCTTTCCTGAATATGTTTTCGAACAATACTGTGTTCTGTCCCGAATTGGTTGCTGAACAATGTGCTATGCGTTTTTTTTCTAATCGATTGGCAAACGAAGTTTTTCCACATCATTGAATGTCATGGTCCATTACTTTTTTATACATTGGGAACTTAAATAAACGCTTCAATGAAATGTTTAAAGAAACAATTAACTATTATTACCAGTCCAAAAAAGCTATGTGATGTGTACTGTAAATTCAGATATTTTCGCGGCGATTTAAATGAAATGAAATCTTTGCCAAATGGAGAAATCACTCTGTCATTTACTGATGTAGGTGAATCATGCACCAGTCGCGAATTTTTAACATCACAAACATGTCTTTTAACGTTATTCGCGAAAATAAAACTCTCGCCAAATATCTGTACTTACAGTACAGTAAAACCTGTGTAAAATGGGAACTCAAAAATAGACAAAACAAAGATCTTAATGATAAATGGTAGCTTAATGAAAGTCGAAAGTATTGCAGAATGCTCCCCTTGGAGCATTCTGCTATACTTTTGACCTGCATTAAGCGATAATTAGTCTTGAAAACCAATTTTCGGTCTTTTTGAGAGTGGCCGTTTTACACAGGTTTTACTGTATCGCGATAGTCAATTTAGTCAATTTTTACTGATATATTTTCCACCTGCTTCAACGCATTAAATTGTTTGACGATCCATTTTATATATATGGAGTACCAAAAATAAGGGAACCGTTGTATTTCATTTTGAGGATTTTTTTTTCATATTTTACCCAAAACACATGGAGTCCAAGTCAATATCAGACGTGACCTCCACGTGCAGAAAAACATGCAGGACACCTATTGGACATACTTGAGATGATACGGTGTATCGCTGATCTCGGAATCTGCGCAACACCCCCAGCAAAATCACCCTATCCTATCAAGCATAAAGAAACCAGTTACATGGTGCCCTTATTTTTGTATCTGCGTATATACGATACAAATATAGTTTAACATAGGAGCAGTATGTTTTCATGAGACAATATGGATTGAAATATTGAAAAAAGCATTGTTATTTATGTTTACTAGTATACGTTATAAGAGGTTTTCACTAACTTTTTAGGACCTATCCCCCACAAAGGGACAGACCAAGGTCTTATGCAGAACCTACCAGGTAGGTAATTTAATTATAATTTATTATACTGAAGTTTATCAGTTTAGCCTGGACTGTTCAGTAGAAGAAACCATAATACATATTCTTGCATACATGTGTTCCAATATAAATGGGAAAAGTGTGTTGTTTTGTCATTATAGAAGTGCGGAGTCACCTTTTACCAAAGTTAGATATCTATTCATTGTTCTGCTATAATGCTTTGTGTCACAGTATATTTATTACAATTTTTATTGTCTGCACTTTTTAAATAAGTAGTACATAAATAAGTAGTACATTAAACGCTTATAGAGTATTTGTTTTATTCAAAAGATCTTGTTAAATAGACAAAATGATATTTGTCTTTATTGTTGCTCATATAAACCATGCATGTTATAACAGGGCTGAGCATGTTCTGTTACATGATAAGTTATAAGCTGGTTTAACAACTTTTGTTATATTTCTTGTAAATTACACAGCCCTGGCCTTTGAAGATGCAAGAGGTTTACTTTCAAGGAAGTGAAAATTTAAAACTTAGATATCAAGTTGAACTAAAGATTATGCATTGGTAGCAATTGCGACTTTATATAATTCACATTTCAGCAGAACTTAGCAATATTATTTCTAAAAGTGCAAAGTGAGCAATTCTAAAATACTTATATTGAATTTTTATTAGACCAGGGGGATATATACCATATAATGAAGGCGAGAAAGATCGTAGAAATCGAAGTTTATCCCCAGTTAGATATCGTTCACCTCCTCCACAAGTCAGACACCAATTACCACCTAAACGACATGAAGATCGATACAATAGGTATAGCGACGTCTGTCGGATGATTATGCTAAAACTATATAGTTTAGGAGAACAAAGGCAATATTGTTATCAATTGTTTATGCTCTTCGTTTGGCGTAGCTCCCATTACGCAGTTACGCATGTGCGTAATAAAAATTAGTAGTATTCAAGGGATGTCAACTTATGTGGTAAAAATAATTTTCCATATCATAAGGAACTGCTCTTAAAGGAAAGAATTCACTCCCTCTGAGAGCAAATTCTTTCCTTTAAGAGGAAGAGAATCACAGAAGTCTCCCTTTGATGTGCGTAACTTTTTTGGCATTCTGGCTACGCCACTGTCTTCATACTGTATCTCTGTTTCAATTCTGAAAGACAAATTAGCTATAGAAACGTATACATTCAATGCGGATAGGGTCACCATTAAAAGATTGATATCAACATTTAAAAAGCTGGAAAAAAAGAAAGTTACAATAAAACCTGAAAGCAGAAGACACGTGAAAATATGAAAACAGATGAGCAGATTGCAATTCCCACTTGCATTGAGAAAATGAATGTGATAGTAATAGCATAAAACTGCAATAATGCTGGGAAACTAGAGCAGTGATTGCTCAAGATAAAAATATGACCTGATAAACTGAAAGTTAATTTATTGTACTTTAGTCAATTTCGTTAATGTGAGTCAAATGTTCTTATTGTTGTGATATGGGGGGCTATATAGAGATACGACAAGTAAGAAAAAGTGTGAAAAGAAAATTGGTTTTAATTGTTAATCCGACGGATGCCACCAGTGTTCTTTTTTTAGAAACTGATTAGCTTATGGTGATGGGATTTACAGCTTTACTTACTAGTACTTTATTTTTGTTTGCTCACATGCGTTCATTTTGTATCATGTGTCTTTTTAATTGATATGTTGCTTCTGGTAATTTTCACTCATTTTGTCATCAAAACACAAAACGCAAAAGTATATAAGTCAAGCCAGAGATGAGGACAGGAAGAGAAAATAAACGCATTGAATTATGCATGCAATGGATCAGCTTACTTTGCAAATATGTCCGTAAAATTGAAGGCTCAGGCCAGCATAGTTATATGAGTCTTCAAAGAAAATGATGGGCAAATCGGCATTTTCATGAGTAACATTTTGGCTACAACTTTTTACTGGATGCTTCCTTTAGACATATTCTATGTCCATAAATATAAGAGTCGTTGTTGAAACAAAGCATATGTGTAGGCTCGCCTACATATACTGAACAAAAGTGAAAACACTACACATGAATTGTTTGCCACCTATATACAAAATTATGCAAACCAAAAATGCAATTGAAAGTGTATTTTAATGTTCAAATACTGGGTAATGCATAACAGTAAAAGTTTTACGGATGTTGTCACGAGGAAACACATGAAAGTCATTTAAATGTGACAGGGGTCCATTTTTTCAGGTTGCCAATTTGAACGGAAATCTAACGCAATTTAGGCCTTCAGAAATCCACTACCTACGAGATCCGACTGCACGAAATGGTAGTCTAGACATGGGACAACCAGAAATGTGGAGGACTTATCTCAAGTGTGTTTTGATCGTTTAGAAAAGCAATCTTAAAAAGCGGATTTCCATCAAATTGCCAAGTTTAAAAGTTTAAAACGGAACTCTCCATAGGAAAATCAATGTGTTGTTGTATCTTAGTATGAGGACATTACTTGTCGAGAAATGGTAGAGACAATGTGCTGAGAGGTCTACCTGATTTGGCAAAAGAAAAATATCGAAAATCATGATAAATCGAAGATTACCAAACATCACATATTCCCTATTTGTTTTTGTCAAAGGGAGATAATTTTCAATATTTTACAAATTTGCTTAATTCGAAATTGATTTCTGAGCTTGTTTCAAGTAATTAAGCAGTTTTCTTGTCTTTTTATGCAGCACAATTAAGACCAATTTTGATAAGCATAACAATTTTAATTTGCGCATGTGCAATTGCAAACTTCAGTGAATAAAGCTTTAAACACTTAAGAGAGCATAACTCATACATCAAACGAGACAAATTGGTGGAGTTTCGACGAATCGTTTGCTGGATGTCTGGACAACATTATTAAGCTTTAGTAAATACTTTTTGTCCAATAGTTTCTCTTAAAATATAGATAATTGTAGTGTAGCGTTTTCACTTTTGTTCGGTATATTTGAAGTTTTACATTTTGCCATCGAAACGAGCTTGCTTTTAATATTTTTTGTATATACTTATATTGCAGTAATATTAAGCCTATGGCATATATTTAACTTTCTGCAAGTACGTTTGTCCAAAGTATATTTTTAATGAAAATTTTAATTGTTGTATGATTTATCAAGCTGATTTAAATGTGTCTTTGTAACTTTCATGACTTCAGTAACAGCTCTTTTTCTCTAGTATCTCACTTCTAGTTGTAACTTAATTTTTTTCATGAAAAATACATTAATAATTTTCAGAGCAAATATATTTGTAAAATGCTATGAAAGCTTAAGTGGATGGCTACATGGGTACGTTTATAAAAGTGGTGTCATTGAAAATAAGTGTGTTCCATGTGACACAAATAATCCAATAAAAGATATCATCACCAATGGGCCATGACACAAGCAACCCTGACTTTGTTGTATGTTAATAACAAAGACAAAGACCAGTCTGTGTATCTGTGCACTCTTACCAGCGCCTTTGTTATTCACTACCAGCAAAGAATGATACCTTAGTTAACTTTATAGAAAATTTCAGCATTCAAGCTAGGGCCTGTTGCAGAGTAGGCTGATTTGAGCATGACCTTGTCAGAAACCACAAAGACAGGTTTTCTCTCGTTGTGGCCCATTTAGAGTATTGATGGTATCAAAGAAAGTATAAATCTGTTAATCACCAAACCAAAACCCTTAAAATTCAAAGTAATGGTTATATATTATAGTATAAAGGATATAAAATGATTATAAGACTATTTATGTTAGAAACACTGTCTTTAAGATTTATTTTACTATCAATGCTCATATATTTGTTTTTTAGCATCTTTGCTTCTATATTATATATTTTATTATCAATGCTTATATATGTGCTTTAAGCATTTTTGTCTCTTATTTTGACGGATGTGATATTTAGTTCAGCTGCTTAATCATGTGTATGGAACACTTGTTTCCGGTTGTTTTACTGCTTATACATATATGTGGAATATATTCAGCTTTATGCAATTATTTACTGATATTTTTGTCATTTAGACAGCATGAGGGACAGCTCATGAGATATTAATACTTATGGCAAATGCACAAAACCATCGTGGCAAGTATGTGCGCCTCAGTCGTAACCCATGTAAGCCCTATAGCATCCTTTTTGTTGGAAATAGGCAAACCATGTGGACCCAGATCAGACGCCGCAGAACGCGAGTCTGATCAGGGTCTCCACTGTTTACTTACAGAATGTTCTATTAAAAATTGAATAAAATGAAAGATACCACCCAACATCCCTAAAAACGGAAATGGATTCGTCTAAATGATAAAGGTTGGAATATACATTTGGCATAAAAAAAAGCTCATGTGCTGGCTCATATATTACATTTACTTGATCTTTTGATATTGTTAAAGCCGTCCGATTGCGGCCACGAACTTTATATTGTCTTTTATCAATGCATAGCACTTTAAGGTTTACATTTCTGTAAGTCTAATTTCGAGTCCTTTTAATTCGAAATTCAAAGGTTTAGTTTATGTTAAGAATTAAGACTTTACAATACGTTTTGCTTTCGTGAGAGTCCGTTTTCAGGATCATAAACGTGAATCTGTAGTGAGAATAAATACACAACCTTTGTAACATTGACTATTGGCCATTTCAGTAGCATGACCATGTACGTTTCAGACTTTGATAATTCTTCTGGAGCAGTAATTGACGCCTGTAATTATTTCTGTAGTCTGCAACTTATTCAAAATATTAATTTTTAGTGTTGAATAAATTATTGCAAACCTAGGTAGTTCTATTATTGGTATTATTTAACATGTGTATTATGATGCGTGAAAGCTCAAATTTTCAAAATTCTGAACTTTTTAAAACTCAAATTTTAAAATTTGCATTATGCCCACTAAATATTCAGAATTTGAAGCTTAAATGGTCAATTGTCTTAAGACAGACTGAATATAAATCAGAAAACCTATAATAATCTGCCAAAGCTGCTGAATTCAGCGTTTTGAGGCTGACTTTCTATGGAAAGTCTGCTCAGAAAATCTGAAATCAGGAATAATCCTGAAAACTTTCACCCATGTACTATGTCTATTATATTATGCGTTTACTGTGTTTACTCTAAATGTCTGTAGGATCCGTTTTTAGATTATTTTTTAAAAACACACGAGACCTGTTTCATGTTTACTTGAACAAATGTGAAGTCCCGTTTTTAATTGTTGCATATAAACATAACAAACAAATCTGCTTGCACTCATGTTAGAACCTCTATGTTTCAATGTCTCTGTCATCTAATTGTTGCACCCAACACCGCTTTCTCAATTACAGTACAACCTGTGTAAAACGGCTACTCAAAATGAACAAATGGCAAATAGTAGCTTAATGAAGGTCAAAAGTATTGCAGAATGCTCCGCTTGGAGCATTCTGCAATACTTTTGTCCTGCATTAAGCGAAAATTAGTCTTGAAAAGCAATTTTTGGTATTTTTGAGAGTGACCGTTTTACACAGGTTTTACTGAAGTTCTTCTTATCTTTAGGTACACAGATCGAGGACGTGACCAGTATGAGCAGCAGAGATATGATCAGAGATACGAACGTGATGAAGGGCAACAATCCTACAGACCAAACCGAGAAGAGCAGATAAAGACACTTTCAAACCAAATTAAAAACCTCGAAGCTAAATATCAGGTCAGAATTATTACTATGCTCACTGTTATATAATAGTAATTCATAACTTAAGTGTTCTAGCTGCTTTAATAAAACTTGCCAATACAGTAACTGTTGCTTTATTCATATGCATAGCAGCCTTGACGCATAATAGTTAACTATGAGCACAATGAAATTCCTGATTAGATGGCTCGTATCTTTGAACCCTCTCTAATTGATCTTCACCATTTGCAATCATATGGCTACAATAATCCACTGTACAAAGCTATTTCCTTATCTCAATCAATTGTCTGCCAGGAAAACATAGTAATTCATTTACACAAGAAAGCGATAACAAAAACTGGCATTGATCTTAGAAATGTCCGCTACTGTGCTTTAACTGACCATGAACGGATAGTGTCATTATGATGCTGTTGCGGATTACAATACACTGATATTTTGTGTGATAAAAAGGTAGCTAAACCACTTTTGTCTATTTCAGCGTGCAGAAAAATGATATTGTGTATCATTAGCATAGCTACTAAATTGCGAATATGGGCCGGAACGATATTTAAGTACTTATCGCATATGCGCAAAAGCCTCATTTAAACGCACAAACTGACATATCCAGCTGAACTGGAGGCCTAAAGTTTAGTCTGAGTCTTCATTTATATCCTCATTTTGTGTATACTTGACAAGTACCAAAATATTGTGTTGGCTCAATAATAATACTGTTGCTAACTGCTGACATTCTGCTCTAAGATTTTTGTCTTGCAATATTGAACATTTTGTTCCGTTTTAAAATTGTTCTGCTAATGCTACACCTTATGGAAATGTGTTTAATTGTGATATAAACTGTCACTTTCAGCCTGAGGCCGCTTTTAGGCCATCATCAAGTACTGTAAGTAATCAGCACTATTCATACAAAAAATTTAACTTAAAACTTCAAAATTTACATTACACGATTTTGTTAGAGGCGTGTTTGTTGTTGGGGTAATTTTTGCTCTTTCAACCACAATATCTAGTGTACTCACAGAAAACGCAACGTTCACAGACAAATTATCTAACATGATGAAAAACAAGCATGTTGGTGCAAATTTCATTGAGACCTCACCTTAAAAAGAAGTTATAAAGATATTTGAATGTTGGAAAAATTTATAGCATGTGCGTCGTCATTTTGAAAGTCTTTTGTGACATCAGAAATGCTTAAAATTGAAAAAGCAAACATTAGTATTACTAAATTATGGGTATTGCTTAGTTAATTACTTGTAGGTTTTATTCCTAGATTATATCATTACTTGACTTCCCAACATCCACAACTTTCTATCTGATCAAGCAAGTTTGATCAAATGTGCACGATAATGTGATAATTGAGGTGGTATCCAGCATAAGGTACAAGTCGACATATACGTATAGCAAATATACAAATTAGTCTGTGCATCAACACATTCTGAACGGTCTTAGTTTTTCAGTCTGAAGTAACGTTGAACCCTTGGCTACCCATAGAGAAGCCATCAAAGACTGATCAGACTGCACGAATATATGCAGACTGATCTCAGTCCTTGGTGGGCGCACATGCCAACTTGTACAATTTGCTAGATACCAGCTCATATGTTCCTCTAAATGGTGCTCCTTAATGTCTTATTGAATTTATTTAGCGAGTTGCGGAAAATGCGAGGCTTGCCAAGCATTTTATCTAATTTTTGCGACAATTTTTATAAATTCATTAATACAAGAGCACGAATGCTAGATTCTATTATATGACATTAAGACTACTTTGAAATCTCATTTCTGCCGTAAAAGCGTTATATACGCAACGTTGTTATAGACGTCATAACATTTCCCGAAAATCTGTAAACCACTATTCTTGCATGGGAATTCGTTACGCGAAGCTGTTTGGAGCTGCAAAATCCATGTTCAAATCATGCGATTCACGCGCTGTTTGAACATGGCTTTTACTTGAAAAAGCCTAAACTGGGCCCTGATTTGTATGCATGACGTTACACGACAAAGCGTTGCGGCCTTGACTGATCATTTCGCCGATGCTTTCGTTCACGAAAACGTCGCACGCGTATATATGACGTTGTGGCGACGTAAAGACGTTCGAAAGATGGACGCTGGCGCCATTTTGTTTTTAGAAATCAAGTGTAAGAAACGGGATATTTGATGTTTTAGACAGGTGTTCTCAGAGATATTTTTTTCGAAGTATGGGCACTTTTGGGGCATAAGGTGCCACTAGGCTTA
The DNA here is from genome assembly GCA_964019695.1 of Loripinus fragilis. Classification (NCBI taxonomy): domain Eukaryota; kingdom Metazoa; phylum Mollusca; class Bivalvia; order Lucinida; family Lucinidae; genus Loripinus; species Loripinus fragilis. Next base: position 23,540,961 of record OZ026518.1, read on the forward strand.
TCAATATAAGCAAGCACTCCTGAACTGATTTTGCCCTGTTGCCCAAATGGGAAACCCCAAATATGGTCACAATAGGGGGTCAAATGTCTTCAAGTGCATTATATTGTGGTGAGTTTAATTTGCAAAGGACCTCGGACAGTCTTAATGAAGGATTGCCCATAAAAATGACCAGAGAAAAGTTTATAAGAAAATGATATTTTTTCTACGAGAAAGATAGTAGGTTCAATCCTCGACTTATCCACAAAAGCCGTTTTCTCATTGGACAAGTACCTATTAAAAAATATGGGCTGAAAACTCTGTTTTTGCTATCCAACATATAGAAAATAGAAAAAGTCTTACTGAAGTGCTTTCCCCCCCGTGACCAAACTAATCCTTTTGCATACAGTTGTAGTTTTACATTTCACACATCATATAAATACGGCATGATTGGTCACTGGGGGGAACGATGTCAAAATGCTCAAAAACGCTTTATTATAAAACCTTATTAGAAACTTATTTTGTAAAGACCTGTAGGTAAATGGCATGTATCAGAGCTTTAGTTATGAGTGCTTACAAAGTAATTAATTGTCTCATTTCTCAACCAAAACATATGTTGTGGGTACTCAAAAGAACAATCGCAATGAGACAATTCTTTTAAGCACCAAATTGTAGATAAAATCTGATGTGTAAGAAAAAATATTAACGATTTTACGCTCAACATCTGTGTTTATCTAGACTATGATTTATACAGTATGCAGATATGATACACCTCAGTGCACAAGTCAACTGGATGAACTTGAAACATTACAGGTAATAGTCAAAAGTCATTGACAGCACACTTCTTTAGATGAAACAATGTAATCTTCTCAACCCGAATTTTATGCAAACCCATCACTTTCGCCTCAATTTTTATGCCGCAAACATAATATTTACATGTATTTAGGTGAATACTCGACGAATCTTTGACTTTCTGTGAAATGAAATTTGGTCACATAGATTACCCCCACCCCCTAAACCCTAACTTCCTGGCATAGTTATGCAATATTTTCAAAATATTTTTATATTGCTAGGTTCACTTAATGTAAGGGTTTGGTTTAAGCTCAAAACTATAGTTGTCAGTTATGCATTATCCTAGCCACAGGCTGTCAAAATTTGGGCAGATTGAATAGGAAACTGTCCGAGGTCCTTCTGAATTTATATTTATTTCCCAAAATAAAAGGCAAATTGGTTTATCGAAACCCAGCCAACATTCCTTGAATAAATGCGTCCAATATACAAAGCATACTGACCCTACACAAGGTCACAAAGGGGTCAAAAGGTCACTAAGTGTATATAAAATTCGTGATTTTATACATATAAAATAAAGATTTGGACTGATATTGATGGAGTTCGTTGTACCTTGTCTGATCGGTATCAGTGACTTTATTTTAATTGGTATATCATTTGTTTCAATTCTTACGACCTCATAAAAGGTCATTATGAGGGTCAAGGGTCATCAAGTGCAATTTCAGAATCATTATCTAAGTGCTATTACGAATTTATGTTTACATTTCCATAAGATAAAACCTACCTGGGCTTTGAAACAGCAACCAGCTTTAAAATGACCTTTTCTTATTTTAGAGGCTAATGCCCTCATTTGAAATGTACGTATTATCGGGGTCAAAGGTCACAAGGTGCATGTGTGACCAGGTCCCTATTCTTTTTAAAGCACCCTAAGCAACGTTTGCATATATAGTTTTAACCGGAAATTGACCGTAAAATATCTCGAATGTCATTTATAGATGTACAATTGAAACTGATAGCTTTCACCTTTTATGATAGTAACTTATTAATAAGTGTCCTTCTTTACAACTCATCCTCATTATCTGACTCTTCCACAACATTCAGTGGATTGCCACATGTAATAGAACCACAGCCGCAAGACGGAAGAAACTGATATTACTAGGATTAGATCTACATTTGCACCGTCTTGTTGCACACGCTTTGCAGCTGTATTGCAACAACTGCGTACATACTTTAGGTATAAGTTCTTACAGCAACAGCTTTGGTTTCAATTGGTTGCTGTAGGGGTCTCGCAACCATGCACAAGTTTCCTGATCAATGTGCTCTGGGGATGGAACTGTAACATCCGACCATATAGTTGTCTGATAATGGGCTCGTCTTATGTGGAGTTTAATGCACCAGATGTAGAAGGAAGCCTACCTGGGTCTTTTCCCTTATTAAACCAAAAATTAACACTTGGTCAATATTTTTGATCGGATTGATGGGCAAGTATTTTGCAGACTACTGTTTCGTTTTATAGCTGCCCATATCCTAAACCTGTCGGATACTGCTTTCTTGCGCAATTTCTGGGCTACATGCTACATGTATAACATATACTCAGACTCTGAAATATGCGTGGTAGTTTTATTCAGAACCGACTTAGATTCTTGACTTCCTGATGGTTCATCAACACTTTTTTTAGTAGTTAGACTATTTCTCTGGCTGATTTTAAGGGAAAAATTCAAAGCGGTTCACGTGGATTCAATTGTGGAACAAACTGTCATTCCCCTGGTATTTGAGGTTGGATTGTCTCGTAATGACCCAGATGTTTCTCCATAGCGAGGAGAAAATCAGTGTAACGCTCCCATAATGCTTGCAATGTATAAATTTCTATATTTTCAAAGCCAAACCTAAGTTCAAAAGCAACTTTCTGGAGACACAATTTGTGGGGCGAAACATCTTCTGATTCTCTATGTTTTCCAAAATGCCTATAGAAACGTTTTTTACATGTAGGATGGTACAGGCAATCTTCTACTGCAAAATCATACATTGTTGCTAGCTTAAGTAAGTAAGGGTGCAAAGATCAGGAATTGATACAATGAAGTACCACACCTGACGCAGGATACAAATGGGAAAGTGACAAAATCATAGTTATACACCACAAACAAGAGCCAAAAGGTCAGCCCTTTCCCATCAGGTGACCACAAGGCACAAATAAACAGACACGCAAAAAGGCATAACAAACACAAGACAGAAAAAAAAACATAAAAGAAGTACCGCCTTGGGACGTTCCTTAAAATATTTTACTGGAAGGCTTAACCAGCATCTGCAAATCAAATTAGGACTATGACATAATCTATTCTGACTAAGGTAATGTCAGTAGAGGGTTTAAGTCCTCCCTTGAAGTGTCAAGGCAAAGATGCAAAGTGATGTATCTAGCGGTGGTAATGATCACCTAGACGGCCTAGAATCGCAAGTGGACGCCTCTTCTGAAGTATCTGTATGCCTCTTAGTACTTAGCTTTTACCTAGCTATATCAGTATGTGGAATGCAGACATGCAACTTGAAAAGCAAGGTCTGTGATATTTAACCCTCTTTTTCTGCGCAATTAAGGTGTTTGAGGTCTACCAATCTTAATATGTCAATAACATCTATGTTCCCATAGTTACAGCACTCCCATTGGTCGGATGCTGCGTGTAGCAACTTGTCACACCCATCCTCGCCAAGAGCAGACACCTTCTTGCTTTTAACCAATGTTGGCAAATGATGCACATCTGTTCATCAAACAAGCTTCCTGTTGCAGGTCGTTTCAAATAAGAAATAAATAATCTTGCTTTTGTTGGTCGGCCCTCAGACTATGAAGGTTCCGACTTAAAGGCTTATCTATAGAGGAGATGGTTGGGGTCTGATGCTGCGTCTGTTGTTTGTCCCTCCAGGGTTTAATTGTTGGATTTATTTTGCTCCAGTATTCAGGAGATGATTCATGGATAAGTATGGGGCCTTTCATGCAAACCAAACATTTATGTTTCCTAATCCACTGCATAAATAATGACGAGGTTGGTAACGTAAAACTAGTTTAAGCCTTCAAGCAATTTTCTTACTGACCGCTCCAAAGCGGTGTCTCTTTGTGGATCTTTTTCGTTCTTTGTTATTTTTGTTTGTCTTTGCCAATACTAGATGTATGTTTGTTGCAGCCTTGTGGTCACCTGTTGGGGTAGAGCTGACCTCTTGGCTCTCTTGAATGTGATGGTGTCTTGTGTTTTTGTCACTTTCCTATTCGGTGTCCTGGGTCAGGTGTGGAACTTGATTGTATCGATTCCTGATCTTTGCCTTCTTCCTTACTTTTAATAAAAGATGATATTGATTGATTTTAATTGATCAAGCTGTATTTGTGATGTCACAGAAAGTCACATAAAAAGTGTAATTAATTTCGTTTTCTGTGTATAAAAGATGCATTTGGTGCTCGGTGTAAATCACATAAGATGCGCAGCCGTCAATAAATAAAGCGCACCAAGTGCAGACTGATCACTGCACAGTATTGTGTTTCCAAGACAGCTTTATATTTCATTCAAAAATGTTAGATTAATTTACAAAAACTGTTATTATGTGCTTTTTTGCGAAAAAGTGATAATTATCACAAATGCACATAACCCATCCAGGCACTATGTAGTACCTGTACATACATACAGACGTACAGACAGCTGTGTTTGTGATCGCAGATAATAAAATTTCAACAATTTATCTCACTTGACATCAGTATTTCAGTTATTTGAAATAATTTGCAGCAAAATGCCAGTGTCTTTGATGCTTAAGTACTGTGTTAAATGCGTTATACATCATTTTGCACCTATTGACCTTTGACCTCATATATTCACCTTAATAATGATCTTTAATTTGGGCAACAGGCAAAAAATGAAAGAGGACATATCCATTAGTAACTTAGGCACTGTTGCCCTTCATGCCGCAAAAGTGCCAACAAACGTGTTTTCTAGCACTCTTATTTGCATTTTAACTCCAGACTATTTAAGCTGAAATCAGGTAAAATATGCAAGAATAACGATCACACATGTTTATTTTATTGCATTAACACTTGCCGGGTCCTTCGAACGATGTTTGAACACGAGGCCTCGTGTTCAAACAGCTTCCTCAGGACCCGGCAAATGTTAATGCATGAAAAATCAAGTGTGATCCCTATAGTGGATTATCGATTTTATTGCATGGCATTATTTCACTCCCAGACGGGACGTCATATGATACATTGAAATACATGTATGTATGAAAAGGCCTAAATCAAAATAGACACCTGCAAATTGAAAGAGAATACATAATAGAGTTGATCTGATACAAAACAAATATATAAGGAAATACAAGACTATGGTGTGTGTTGCACTTATTTCCTATGCCATACTGTTTGCTCAGCAGATTGTGCATGGTTCATTTTGTGTGTTTGGAGCAGGGTGTGGTATTTGGTTGTTACATCTTTTATATTATTGTTATGTCCTGTCAGTCTCATCAGTCTTTGCTGCACACATACACATTACTCGTAATTGAAAAACCAGGGTTCGCGCTACCGATCGCCATTGTCGCAAAATGCGAAGAAATAATAAATTTGGCGCAAAAAATATTAATTTGGCGACAACTATTGGCGAAAGAAAAATCGCAGGCAAAAAAATTTGTCTGGCGTCTGAACGTCTCCTCCGGCAAAAAATCATTGCCTCGTGCCGTATAATGGTCATTAATGTATATCTTAATTGTCAATTAACACCCCAATTATCAACCACACAATTCGGTAACTGATGAGTCAAACCTGGACAAGCGCTGCGAGCCTGCGGCGACCGGCACGCACTTTTAACAGCTGCTACCGGTAACGGTCAGAATGACAGACCATAATATACATGGTGTCATACTGTGCATGGAATAAACTGCACCATCACCATGACATCTTCGCTTATTGTTGTCAATAATAATAGTCATTAGCTTTCTGAATCCGTAACTTTTAACACGGATTTTAAATCATGTTGAAAAGACCGCTACATCGCCGTCCGCGAGAAGAAAAAAATCAAGGGTCACTATCAAGCTCACTTCCCATCAAGCATAACGAGAAAGGGGAAATATTTGCATGTTGTTCACTGTGCCATTCTTTCGTCTGACAGCATCACCCACCAGACATTACCAGGCATGCGAAAGGATCCGCGCATTTCGCAAAATGCCGACAGTAGCAAGACAACACAGAGTATTGCTTCCCTCTTCAAGAAAGAGTAACTCACGCTATTCAAAGTGCTTTTCTCGACAGTCTCAGATACTTGAACCTATCAGTTCTAAACAGAAACCTTTATTTATAAGGTAGAAGATGTTATGTTTTTCTTAAATCTGTTTTGTCAGAAAAAAGATCATTAAAAATTCGGACCTGTGTCCGAGGTAAAAAATTGCAATTGTGCTCTCCCCTAACATTTTTGAGTTAGCTCCCTTGTTGCAATATATTTAGCAAACTTAATTCAATGAAGTTATTCGTTTTATTTAACATATATTTTCCAAAATTTAAACATTTTTAATCAAGGTATGTTTTAATTTTATATTCTAGCGAGAATATTATTGATTGCAAACTTCTAATCACTAAAACCAAAATGCAAAAAAGCGGCAGAAAAATTAATATTGGCGTCATTTATATGTCCATTGTATATAGTCTATGTTAATGTTATAAATACCTTACTCACGTTCAGGTCTATAAACTGAATGGAGGTTTCCTATATACTAAGGAAAGACCAAGATAAATCTCATCACTATCAACTGTCTTAATATTTTTTTGCTGACACCATCGTTCATGTGCAAAGTACAATGATCAACATCAGTAAAGTTTAGCTGTTAAAAGAGTTTAACGGTTGGTTAATCCTTTTCATTCTGAATACTTGCAAACAGAGAATACCCAAAGAGTGGCATTTCATCAGTGTCTGCCCTGTTTGTTAAGAAGATTAACAACCCTCAGGTACAAATAGACATCAATTTAAAGACTGCCAACTGCTTTAAATACAAAATGGACTACCCCATAGTTATTGTATTAATGTGTATAGAATAATCCACCAGAATTAAGGGGGTTAAAGACCGAGGACTTTTTTTGCGAAGAATGCCCAAAAACCTGGCTCTTTTTTTGGCGAAAAATGGCCAAAAATCTGGCTCTAAGTTTAAGAAAATGGCACAAAAAAAATCAGATTGGCGAAAATGGTGGCGAAAGAAAAATAAATCCTAGCGCAAACCCTGAAAACCTCACCAGAATTATCATGATGGCAAATTCTGCTGCGAATCAAATACAAAGCTTACCACTGATATATGTTATATGTGTTGTTTTGTGGTTCTACCAATTTGTAGCAGACAAAAAGCTGCGCTTTATGAATAACTGCATGAATTAGATCAATGCATTTATATAACATGCTTGGCTTAAAATGACATGTGGTGTCCTTGGTCAGATAAATTACTTGATTGTATTGATTCCTGATCTTTGCCTTCTTCCTTACTTTTAGCAATTCTATTTTCTTTCTATACACTAAAAGATTCATTTTGTACCATCAATTAATTGATAAAAGATTATATTTATGATATTAATTTTTGGTAAACTTTTTTTATCCAGTATGAAGGCCATAGTTGCCTAAAATTCAAACCCATTTTTGAGCCGAGTCAATCCTAATTATACAAGACAGTTGATCTATTTGACTGACAAGCCAAGCTGTTTAACTTGATTATAACTTCACCCAGTTCGCATATAGTCTCAGGCTAATATCGGCCCACCAGCAGATAGTAGCCTACCAGCGAAACGCCTTAAATGGTGTTTTACTGGTAGGCCGATAGTAGCACGCTGGACAGTGTTTACTAGCTTGATCTCAAGGTTCCAAGTAGACATGCTAATCTGGGTCTGTGGCAGACCATATTGATAGAATGATTGATATTATTTAGTACAGTAAAACCTGTGTAATATAGCCACTCTCAAAAAGACCACAATTTGGTTTGCAAGACCAATTATCCCTTAATGCATGTCAAAAGTATAGTATTCAGCAATACTTTCGACCTTCATTAAGCTATCATTTGTCATTTAGATCTTTGTTTTGTCAATTTTGAGCAACAGTTTTACACAGGTTTTACTGTATGATCATTTCTGTTGTTCCAGGTAACAAAAGAGGCCATAAGTAGCAACCAGAAGCCATGGCTTGATCGATTTATGAAACTAGCTAACGCCTTGTACAACAGTGATATTTCAAATAAAGGTAAAGTTAAAACCGCCTATCTTCTTGAGTATCTGGTATTCGCCTGTCATTCTAAACATCTATGATCGATTTATGAACCTAGCTAACGCCTTGTACAACAACGATATTTCAAATAAAGGTAAAGTTTTAAACTGCCTATCTTCTTGAGTATCTGGTTTTCACCAATGTCATTCGAAAATATTTTTATGCACTTCGCTACTCCACAATTTTCATGCTGTAAACTTGCATACATGCCATACCTACCTCACACTGTGAGATAAAATCTTACAGAATTTGGCCCTTCTGAAAGCTGATTATCATAAGGTTTTCAAATCTGCAGAGCAGAAACCAGTAAGGATCCTGCGAATATGGCTTCATTAGCTGCAAGCTAATCTGGATCTACAGTGATCTCTAAAAAGGATAGCTCAGGGCTCAGCAGGACAAGACTTAACAACCACACTGTGGCACTTCTTGGTGATTTCACTAATATTACCATTTAAGGCGCAACCAAAAAATGCAGCATACAATTTAACAAATTTTTATTGATGGTGTATGTAGCTGTGCTCACATCTAATTGAGACTAATTCTTTTAAAAAAAGTCTCATAGTTGGTCAATAATGACCTTTTAGCTATTTCTAGCCTTTTTGGTAGCTATTTTCTGTTACTATTTAGCAATGCCAAAAGTCAAATAAATACCAGACACATAGGACTTTTGTTCTAATAAACAAATCATCTATTCAAAAGAAATTGCTAAAAAGCAGCTGCTTTGTCATCTGCTGATAACCTTTGCAAACAGTGTCGGACCCAGATCAGGACAGAATGTCGGTCCTGATCTGGATCCAAGCCATTTGACACTCAGATATTGTTCCTGAAGGAACTTTTTGAAAAGATTAATTTTTGAAGAAAAAGTCAGCCAATGACAACAAAAACATGACCTATACCCAGCAAGCAAAGAATTACGATGTAATTGATTGGTTTCAGTGGGGTAGAAAAGTCATCCAATGCATGGATCTCTTTACAAAAGTCTTTATACACGTACTTGAACAGTGCAATTGCTTTAAAGCACGTTTCCTTAGAACACTGAGTTTGATATAAAACTGCGGCTCCCAATTTTTAAACAGAATTTTACAAAGGAATCACAGGAAAATGACCATGACATGGTCATTTTCCTGTAATTCCTTTGTAAAATTGTCCCTTTTTATAACATGGTTAGCACAGCCCATTCCTATGTCTTCCAAACAAAGCGTTATAAAGGGACTCAACTCTATATACTTTCTGTTTACCTTTTTTCAGGTGCTCTGCCTAAGCGGGAAGTACTAGATATAGTCAGACAGTACAATAGTGCTTTTAACCTTGATTTGAAAGACTATCGTATCAATGAACTCATGACAGAGCCTAACAATCTTGATAGGTCAGGATATGTTATTTTACAGCCATTCCTATTCAAGTTATCAGCATAAACGCTTAGTAATAAAGTCTACCTGGATTTGAAAGACTGTCGTATCAATGAACTGACAGAGCCTAACAATCTTAAGTGGTCAGAATATGTTATTTTACAGCCATTCATTTTCAAGTTATCAGCATAAACACTAAGTAATAAATAGTCTACCTAAATTTGAAAGACTATCATATAAATGAACTCCTGACAGAGCTTAACATCCTTGATAGGTCAGGATATGTTATTTTACAGTCATTGCTTTTTCAAATTATCAGCATAAACACTTAGTAATAGTCTATCTTGTGAAATAACTTCAAAGACTGATGGAATGATCCAGATGAAAAAGCTTACATTAAACCTTTATATTCTAATGGATCCTCCCATACATATTGATACAATAAGTATGGGATTCTCCATTTTGCACTTTAAGGGGTGATAGGTCTAAATTATTGTGTATTTCTGTCCTTGAAGGCTGTTTTAATCTTAACAAGTAGTGCAGACCCTGATAAAATGCAGCATTATACTGCATTTCATCTGTGTCTTCATAGTTTGCCATAGAACCCTTTCAGTTTACAGTATACAATGGGTTAAGCAGGGACCATATAAAGCTGAAAAAAACATATGTGCTAGCTCATGCAATTTTGGTATGTATCACATGTGCAAGAAAGCCTCCCTTTTTTAATTTTCACCAGGTAATCTACTCATTATGCTCTTTAAGCTGACCCAGTTTGAATTTCCTAGCTGTTATAGTTTTTGAAATATCCTGATTTCGAAATTTCATTTTGACCCTTTCCAAGGGATTAACTCCGCAAAGGGAGATAATCCAGATTTAAAAAAAAATATGGGTCAGTTATTTTTTGATGCAGAGTCCATCTATGAAACTTCAAATCCCTATCTTAAATTTCGTACGAACTGACAAGCCCAAAGCAATATACCCTTCCATCTTTGAACCATTTTTTTCAAAGTTGGGGATATAACCAGATATAAGCTCAGTTGAAAACAGTGTAGATCCAGATCAGCTGGTTTCTGAAGAGGCCAGCTGATCAGGATCCACACTGTTTTCCATACATGACATTTTGAGTTCATAATAATCAATGAAAAAATGAAATATAGAATTGCATTAACTTTCTTTAAACTTGTCCCAGTATAAGTCAATAGAAATTTTTAACTTGTCTTGAATTCAATTGGACCGGTCCCAGGACAAGTAAACATAACTTTTTAAACTTGTCCTGAATGAAATTGGATTGGTCACAGGACAAGTAAACAGAAATTTGTCCTAAATGAAAAGGGACCAGGTCAGACAAGTGGGGAATGGTATTTCCACAACCATGATTATAAGCTATACTAATGTTTGATATGTCTCAGAAGAAAATAAACAATCAAATATTATGCCATCTGAATTGATCTAATTAATCAATCATTGATGCAATTTCATACCACAGACGTTCATTCAGTGTTGGTATTGCGTACTAAGTCAAAGCTATATCTTACAATAGCTTGTTTGCTTAAGACAGAGGATATATTTTCCTTGTTAGCATATCTCCATCTAAAACACTGTTCATATTACATGATCAGGACTTTAGTTAAGAATGCGTAAGGAAAAACTAATTTTCTTATTTCTCAACCAAAACATATGTTGTGGATACTCAAAAGAACCGTCTCAATGAGATGGTTCTTTTGAGCATCAAACCATATGTTAAAACTGATGGGTAAGAAAATATTTACAAATTTACGCTCAAAAATTTTGTTTTTCTAAACCTGTGGATGATCTACATCTATCAGCAGACAATTGTGTACCATTTATCAAATATGGTCCAGCACAGCACAGGTTTAGATAAACTAAAACACTCAAAGTAAAATTATAAATATTTTTGTACCCTTAATATGTAGCATATGTTTTGAATGCTCAAAAGAACCGTCTCATTGAGACGGTTCTTTTGAGTACCCACAATATATGTTTTGGTTGAGAAATAAGAAAATATTTTATGTTACAAACTCTTAACTAAAAGCCTGAGCGGTACCTTTGATACCATAACTTAACCAAAGTGTTTTGGCCAAAACCTTGGAGTTCCTCTAGTACAGAGATGTATCCATGTGATTTGGTATCAACACATTTTGAGTAAAATCCACCCGGTTGGAATTGTCTATTCTGAGTACAGTTAACTTTGTATTTAGTAAGAGAAATGGCATTGTGATTTGTTCAGTTTGATTCTTAATGTCCCAGTCAACATCTATGGTCATGTTGGGACGGTAGGTTTACCTAATCACACTTTTTTCCTGACTAAGCAGTTGACCAGTACTTTGTGCACATACTTTTGCTTACAACTGACAAGAACCATTCTTGAATCAGCGGAAGGGAGGAGAATGGCCATAGAAATTATTTCATGATCAATCTCCACAAAAGTATGGGACCGGGCCGGGTTTGAACTTGCATCCCCTGGATCTGCATTCAGACACGCTACATGGCCCAACAATGTAAATGATTGAAAACCTGTTTTATTTATTTGTATCTAGTTTGCAAGACTATTTATAACTACACTGTGATATTTGTTCTCATTAATGTATATTTGGAAAGAAATTAACTTTTCTTCTGCCTAACTGTGATTAATAAATTTGTGTCATTTATCTTTATGTAGTTGTTGTTTTAATTCTGTTCCCACTATACTAAGTTTAGCAAGAGGGCCAAGATGAACCTAAATCCTTCACCCTAGTTTAACCCTTGTCCTCATAGAGAGTAGTAAGAGACTCCTTTTAACGCTTTTGCAATCAGGGCAGATCCAGATCAGGCAGCTCTGTTTGCTTATGGAAATATGATATATCTGATCTTACACTAGTGTACCTCACAAGTAATTTCTTTGTTTAATGAAAGTAAATATATATAATCATTCATACTGGCTGGAGCCTGGCACGAATATTCATGAAGAAAAGCATGGCACTGTTCAAGTATTGTCTACCCCCCCCCCCCCACCCCCCCCCCCCCATAATTGTTGTGCCCTTATTTGGTGCAGCATATGCTGCACAAAATGAAAGCACAACCATTTTATACTGATTTAGATCTCTATCAACTGTGCTAAGTCCTACAGAAAATAGTAGAATTCAAGGACTTTTCAAGGCTTTCGAGTGATTTTCCAGTGCTTTTCCAGGCAGATTTAATTTTCAAGGACTTTTCAAGAAAGCCCTCTAAATTCAAGTACTTTTCAAGCCTGTGCGCACTATGAATAAGCACACACTTTAAGCGTTAACATGGAGACAAACAAAAGTAAGCATGATCAAAGTAAGTTTGGCGGCAGTCCAGTTCCTCGAATTATTTTCTCAGATAATTAAACAATTGAAAGATAAGAACTGATCCATTCTGAATTGACAACATCTGACTGCTTTTCATATATGTTACTAACTAAATGCCTTGGTGGGTAAGTTTCTACAAAATTGTTTCCAATTCTGACCAGTGCATTCAGAAGAAGATTTTTACATAAGTACATAGGGGGAAAACTGGCCATGTCCCTTGGTTGCCATATTTATGAGGGATCAAATTTGCTTTTTAGCTACTTTTGTAGAAGGTCATCCAGATATAATTTCTACCAAATTATTTCAAATTCTGACCAGAGAAGATTTTAAAGTTTTCGCTATCTTAATTAGCCACACCCCCTGGTGGCCATTTTTTTCGACGGATCACATTTGTTTTAACTATTTATGTAGAGGGTCACATAAGGATCATTCCTGTGAAGTTTGGTTAAAATTGGCCAAGTGGTATAGGAGTTGTCATTTAAGGCAAATTGTTGACGACCACAGACGATGGACATTGACTAATCCCAAAAGCTCACGACTCAAGTTAAATATAAGACTAAGTTTTTTTTTATTTTAACTTTCTTGTATTAATGTGCTGAACATATTTGACAAGGCTAATAAAACATACTTTCGTCCAACTGGGCCAATGCAAACTCAGTAAATAGTTAACATATATGATGCAGTGCACAAAAAAAAACAGGACGGAATGTGTGCAAAACAAAATTTCAGATTAGCCTGTATTAGATGGTGTAATGGTAGACAGGTTGACAGGCGGAAACCTTGAATGTAAATATATTCACTCTTTAGGTAAATTAGAGATGTTGGTCAGACTTACGGATGGTGTACTGATAGACAGGTTGACGGTTGACAGATTGACAAATTAAAATGTTCACTGTTAAGGTAAATTAGAGTTGTTGGCTGGATTAATGGTTGGTGTACTGGTAGACATTTAGACAGATTGACAAGCAGACATGGGGCGAATTAATCACTAATGCTAATGCATTAATAATGCATTACTTTTTGCTAGTAATTAAGGTAATGATTAATTCACTAGTTTTTGAATTACTTTAATGCTAATTCAATGCATTACTTTTGTCAAAATTCACTGCATTACTTGCATTACTTTGAATTACTGTCTAGCAGAAACTTTGCCATCAATAGTATACAGACTGCACAATATAGAAATGAGATACACAACAAAATGATGTGTTTCCATAAGTTATTTCCATTCACAGTTTCCTTTGGTTCAACTTGCTTGTAAAGACTGTTATTTAATTAAGGAACATGCAAAATGAAGTGAAAAAAAAGAAACAGCTTACAGTCACGTCACTGGCAATCCCAGATGATCCTAGATTAGTGAAATGTAGCTGAGGAGTATTGAAATGTAAGGTGTTTTATCCCACTTTATATACTGTTCACAAAAAGTAGGGGATATTCGAATAGCAAAAATTATAGCATTTACCAAACGAATGTCATAAACCTGAAACAGCTAGTTCTAATTAGCAAAGTCATCTCACGGCCAATTTGATTTAAATTTTCAAGGATTAATTTGGTAGCGTGTTTCTGAGACAACCATATTTAGACCAGGGGTAGCCTTTCAATTTTCACATGTGAATATCACGGTGACGAATTATGCAATTGCTTTGCTTTTTTAAAAGAAAATATCCGTCATTCAATAGTTTTTATGTTCAGAATTTGTTTTGATCTCTTTTTTCTCAATTTCTGGAATGTGAGGCTAAAATCTGTAATTTTTTAGTAAATTTTGTCATTTTTTACATTTTTGTCACCACCCTATCTCCTAGAAATAACAATATTAGCACGCGAAAAAAATCTTGAAAAACAAAGATGTCCATAATGCATCTTTAGCATGCATTATCGAAAGCGTTCCAAAAAATTTGATACTTTTTTGTGAAATTTGGGTCTTGACCCCTAGTTTATTTGGTACTCCCTTAAGGTCACATTACCAAATGTTCAGCCCTCAAATTAAGCAAGAAAACTGGCTTACACATTGCTCTATGAAAATACAAAATTATTAATGCGACAAATTAGGATTTTAATTTCTAGACTTGTTTAAGTCCCAATATCTCCTACTTTTTGTGGACAATATATATATGTCAAATATTTTTTTAATCTATAAATCATTTGAAAGCTAATTAAATGATCTTAAAAATGGTGTGAATTTTGTTACAAACCAATATCAAAGAAACTAATGGTTTGAGTACAATAAGGGAAATTATCACTTGATTGTTCTGTTCACACTTTTTGACAATGGACCACTGACACTAACAGTGTATCTCTATGGTCAGTTTTGCTACTAGAGTACAAGGTAAACATATTGGGGTCAAAAATAAAAGAGATTAGGGATTAATATAAAGCCTACTCTTTGTTGATTGGATAATCCAGTGAAGAGACTCAAAATGTTTATAGTTTTGAATTTTCTTCCCATAAAATATACTTTCAAATAAAAAATTATTTTGGAAAGCTCCACAGTGGTATGATAATAATATACAATGAAATATGATCACTTGAAAAAAAAGATCTGGGGTTGCTTCATCTGAGTGTTATTCTTCCAATTAAAAAAAAATATGAATTTCCAACTATTGTTACGAATACGTGAATACGAAATTCACTAAAAAAAGTGTACATATTGTAACCTGTGGCTCTTTTGAAATATTTATATATATATATATAAAATATCTATATGTGAAATTAACATGTTTACGGTATGCACATATTTTGTTCAATGTATCAAAAATGTTCAGAGTTAACAGTATTTTAGGATTCTGTTTCATGTGAATGTAAGTAATGCTTAATTCAATGCATTACTTTCTTAAATAATGCTAATTCAATGCATTACATTTTCAAAATCCAGTAATGCTAATGCTAATTCAATGCACATTTTGGGCAAATAATGCTAATTCAATGTGTTACTTTCCAAAGTAATTCGCCCCATGTCTGTTGACAAGTGGACAGGTTCACTGTTTAGGTAAGTTAGAGATGTTGTGTGGACTAACGGATGGTGTACTGGTAGACATGTCCACAGGTTGACAAGGCAACAGGTTGACAGGTCGACAGTAGATTAAAGTCAATATACATCTAAGGATATCGCGAACAGATATATATTGAGAAAAAAAACAAGGTGGATATTTTAGAGTTGTTGCTTAATCAACCCAACATCTCTAGTTTATCTAATTTACTAAAGTTGAAGGATCAAAATAATGTAAGGCCCATCTTTTTTTGTAAGCATTCATGTCTAATTTTGTAAAAGCTTGTTTTTTGACAGTTTCATTACACACTCTGAACACTAGTACCTTTAAAACAGAGCTGGCAAACATTTTTCTCTGGGATGATGTTTACTGATTGCAAAAATGAAACTAATTGTGGAACATCCTTTTTAAGTGTATAGAAAGAAAACAACCTAGGCGCTGACTCTATGTTTGGTTGGTATTACGTGACATGGTGCATGAGTTGTTTTTTTTAGTTTTAGCCGTAAAATGTTTGATGTTTAAAGATTATTTTCAAGACGTCAGGGTAACATGAACCATTTGGTGAATTTGTAATGTTTAAAGAAATAAAAATGTACATTTCCAAATATGTGTAATTCTTTAGACTTGTCAACATGTCGACCTGTCAATCTGTCCATCTATAAGACATCCACTTTTTTAACCGAATTACTTAGTGTGCATACACGGGGGACTATTTGCGTTATATTTTACTTGATGCACTTTATGCTAATGAGTTAAAAATACCTCAACATTAAGGGGTTCCCTTATTTTTTGGTTCTGCACATTAAGAAACCATCTACAGTCCTACATGTAGCATGTGTTTATTAAGTTTTAAACACAAACTGGTATTTTGATAAAAAAAATAAACTTTCCATAATGACAAACAGCCATATTTGAATGGCTCAAACAACTTTGAGACCATTAAAATGTTCTCTTTTTTGAGTAGATTAATTAACCCTTTGTTAAGGGAAACCCCATAAATGAGAACTTTTGCAAACAATGAAGACCCAGATGAAATGCAGCATAATTTCATCAGGGTCTACCCTGTTTGTAAAGGTAAAAAAGATCTTCAGACAAAAAACAATATTTTTTTTAATTATAACCTGACACCCTTAGAAAATAATGTACAATGAACTAACCCAACTTTATTGTATCAAACCAGATGGAACAATCCACTAGTACACAAAGGGTTAATAGCCAACCTAACAGCGTACCATATCAATTTGGCTGCAACAAGATGGTTCTTCTTTTTTTACTTCCAAAACAATTGAAGATGCATTTGTTAAGAAATAGAAAAATCCCTCTTTTGTCTGAATTAATACCATCTCCCTGCCCCACCCACAAATAAAAACAAAAACAACAATGTTTGCACAACTTTTTCAAAACTCTTTATCCTCTTCTAAGAACAGTGTAGATCCACATCAGGTGGTTTACAATGAAGGCAACTGATCAGGTCGGCAATTAATCTGACATTTGGACTATGAACAATAGTAATGACATTACACAACTGGATTGACTTGAAATCTGAAGTTCAAGAGTTAATGTATATAAACCACAAAGTTGTCAATAAATGCTTATGAGAGCAAGCATGCTTAGAAGGTTCAATATTATATTCAAAAGATTTAACATACTGGAGACAAAATTGATAATGAAAACACCCAGTTTTATAGCAAAACAGAAATTTGGTACAGTGCATTCTCTGTATAACACTTTGATTGGGCTCCATAGGAATGGGCCATAATATAAGTGGATCACGTTATAAAGGAATAATTTTTCAAAGGAATTGTAGGAAAATGACCATTCATGGTCATTTTCCTATATAATTCCTTTTGTAAAATTTCATGGTACAGTATTAGGGAGTGCCAACAAGACATTGTTGTATCGGTATCAATGTTATAAATGAGGTATATTATAAAAGGACTGCACTGTAAATCCTTTGAACATCTGATCCTGAGAGTAGGCTAAATAATTAAAATACATGTGTTAAGGGTAACCCAACCCTACCTAAATTAGCTGGTGTAAGCTAGATTTTTTTCAGGTTTTCTGGGATAAAAATAATTTTATGAATTTTGAAAGGCAAAATGCCTTTCAAAATGCATAAAATGACATTTTTCCAGAAAAAAAATAATTAAGAAAAATATGTGTGTCTACCCTACCTGATATTTTCAGACCTGTTACCCGAAACACACTTTTTATTATTTGGCCCTATAAAACTTTTTGCATACTCAACTCAACTGAGCATGAAATTTCAATTGCTCATAAAAACTAAAATGCTGAAAAATAGTCTTTAGTTGACTTCAAACTCTCAGATGTATATATCATGCTAATAAATGTTAAAATGCCAACAATTGTTGGCATTTTAACATTTATGAGCCGCATTTTAACATTTATGATCCTGATATATTTCACGCTCAGTTGAGTTGAATAAGGAAAAGTTTTATAATCTCATGGCCTGGTCCTTGAGAACTGTACTGAAACATCTCTAAATGGGCCTCGGCGCGAGAAAACCTGCCTTCAGGGGTTTGCGAACAACACAGGTGCAGACCAGCCTGCGCATCTGCGCAGGCTGATCAGCGCCTTTGTTATTTGCTTTTTAGAAAGAAGCATATTAAGTAAACTTGCTGCAGGTGAAATTTGCATTTTCTAGCTAGTCTCTGTAGCTGAGGAGACTGGTTTGAAACTCACTTGGTCAGACACCCTGAGGACAGGTTTTCCCGGGAAGAGGCCCAAATAATTCCTGTAATTCTCTCATGACTTGTCAGCGCTATTATTAGCATCACCGTTTGTGTTAGAACTTTGTAATTGAACATTTTCAGGCTTTGGTCCAATATCCTCCGGTTTAACTGTCCATCTCATCCAAGCCACCTTTGATCTATCCCACATCGCACTGAAGGAATCTAAAGCTGGTCTAACATCAAGAAGAGTGAATCTGTATGTGTTTGGGTCAACAGAACCGCCATCGTAATAGTCTATTATATATCGTACATCTTTCCCACACCTGTCAACTATCCAGTCGTGACGATCAAATGGTAATACATATCTGTAGATGGAAACAAATCAACTCTTTACATAAGTTTAGATAAACAAAAAATTTCAGCGAACAATTGTAAATATTTTCTAACCCATCAATTTTAACATTTGTTTTGGGTGCTCAAAAGAACCGTCTCATTGAGACGGTTCTTTTGAATACCCACAACACATGTTTTTGTTGAGAAATAAGAAAAATAATTTTTGATACGCACTCTTAACTAAAGGACTGTCTTTAAGTCTTTGCATATTGGGTAGTGCAGAGATTTTCCTAGGCATGATTTGGGGCCGAATATCAGCCCCTTCCCAATTCAAAATTGAGTAAAAACTTCCCAAAATGGTGCATATTATTACCAATTTCTTAGTTCTACATCTTGGTGAAAATTTTATGAAAAGCCAAACAAAAATAGTAAAGCTACCGTTACATGAAAATTTGCATAAACATGTGAATGAAAACATGTTTTCATTCACAATTTTATGCAAATTTTCAACAACTTTATGCAAATTTTAATGAGATTTTATAAAGGGCTATTAAAGCAACTACAGTGTAGACTGCTACTTTCTTATATATTGTTTTTAACCCATTTAAATGGCAATCTAGATCTTTTAGACTGCATCAAATTTCCCAAGTTAGATGGTCAAAATGCTTTTTTCTCAAATTTAGCAGGCCCCTGGTCCTGACTTAAGAAAGGTAAGAAAATCCCTGTAGTTTTCCTACTTTTTGTCATCTGCTTATTGTTTTCAAAAACTTTTTCAAAAAATTCTTTCAGGAATACCATAAGAGTGTCAAACGGTAAATGGATCCAGTTCAGGCCCAACATTTTGCCCATACCTGATTGGTCTGATGCATAAGACCGATTTAAAATCACAAAAGTTGTGGATTAAAGCATTATAAACACAAAGTTGTGGATTAAATAATTATAAAACACAAAAGTTGTGGATTAATAATTATAAAACACAAAAGTTGTAGATTAAATAATTATAAAACACAAAAGTTGTGGATTAAATATATTTTTAAACACAAAAGTTGTAGATTAAATAATTATAAAACACAAAAGTTGTGGATTAAATATTAAACAATTGTAAAGGAGGATAACTGAAATTATATGCAGAACCAAAAATAAGGGAACCCTTGTATTTCATGGAGTCAAAGTCAATATCAGATGCAACCTCCACATGCAACACGGGGTTGGCACGATATTACCCGCCCGGGTAAACCCACCTCATAAAACCCGGGTTTACCCGGGTTGGGCAATAAGGTCACATTACCCAATTTGGGCAATATGCGGGTTTTATGAATTTTTGGTCTTATAAATTCTCGGTTCTCAGTCTTCTGATAGATATGAAAGTGTAGAAATGATTCTATATAGCCATATTTTAATCAGTTTAAATGGTAATAGTGAGATAGTCATTAAAATATGAATATCAACATTGACAATTAAATACATGTTACATTTTACAAGATACAGACAAGTCAATTTTCAACTATATCTGATTATTATTATCTAGTCTATTATCATGATTATGCCAGTCTACCAATGCCATCTTTCCCCTTTTCCCCTGGGCATCAATAATATAAACAAATCCACTCTGTGTCTTATTGCTTGATCATATTGGCAGTCAAAGAAAATTTTAAAGCTAACTTTGATTGGTGATGAGCTGCTTTATGCTTTAGCCTGAATAAACTTTATGATAATGTATGTATAATTCTATTCCAGAGTGTGAATAAGTTCCAATTTCCCAATACAACTGCATTAAGATCTTTTCACACTTTTTGTTACTAGTACGAGCATGATGACTGCATTTGACCATAATTTCAATGAATGTAGGACATTTAGGCCATGGACATTTCGGCCTAGGACGTTTCAGCCTGGACATTTCGGCCATGGACGTTTCCACGCAAAATGCCAAAGGTGGACGTTTCGGCCATAACCATAAATTGTGGTTGGGGTGTGTGCATGCATAAATGTGTGATGCATTTTTTAGGAAATAATTGAATAATCTTATATACTATATATTGTATTTCTCCCAATTTTTATCAGTAATTAAACTGCATGTATTTACAAGCAGAGATGAAAACAGTGTGGGTCCTGATCAGGTAGGGAGCTGGCTGATCTGGATCTACAGTGTTCTGAAAAAAAAAGATAAACTCAGGTTCAGCATGAAAGTAGTAAACATTCATCAATTGTTATGCACAGTAGATTCAAAGATACACGAGAATTGTTGTAAATAAAAAAAATAAACTAATTCAGGTAATGGGTACTTTATAAAGGTATATATCATTTACTGCTGTATAATATCATCATCATATACACCATAATTTACCCGTTTCTATGAAAAAAGCATAATCCTATTATCATGCATCTTTGAATCTACTGTAAGTATTCACATGCATATTTGATTTCAAAATATTAAGAAATGCATCACACATTTATGCATGCATACATCCCAAGCCCAAAAATTATGGTTTTGGCCGAAACGTCCACCTTCGGCATTTTCCGTGGCCGAAATGTCCGTGGCCGAAACGTCCTAGGCCGAAATGTCCGTGGCCGAAATGTCCGAGCACCAATGTCAATAGCCCAGGATAATTGCTCAATTACTGCCCCAAAGGTGTGAACCTTAGTCAAAACAATACCACTGTTATTTTTCTAAATTTTAATATATCCCCACAGTTTTGGGTAATCATCCTAAAATTTTACAACAAAGTAATATCATCAAAGAATCAGACAGAAATGCTAACAGCTTTAATCCTAATCAGACTGTTTCTCTTTAGACTAGCACTGTTTGCATGTTGAAAAACTGTAAGGTAGCAGCTGGCTGTGAGGTTTTATGACTGATTATCTTAATGATAAACTTTCAGATTTATAAAACCACATAAAACCCATAAAACCTAAAAAACCCGCCCTCATAAAACCCATAAAACCCGCTGGGTTGGGCTTTATGATAAAACCCAGGTTTTATGCCAACCCTGAACATTGCAACAACACATGCATAACACCAGACCGGCATACTGGTGATGATATGTGGAGGTTCACACCCGATATTGACTTGGACTCAATATATTTTATGTGTAAAACAAGGCAAATTCGACGAATTTATATCCCCCGACGAAGGGTTATTGAGAGAAACATGTAAATCACAAAACATAAATCCCATTTTATCTAGCCCTTAGTTCACCTTCAGTATTATTCAGATCATAACAAATGCCTGTCAAGTATGTTTTAGTGCTTAGTTTAATAAAAAAAATATACTTGCATCTGCACAATTTCGATATATGACCTTTAATTCAAAGTGTTACCTTGCATGTAGGTCTACACTTCTTCCACTTTAATTTGATATGCAACATGAACACTTTTAGTAGAAAAAAATGACCTTTTGACCCCACCCCGGGGGTGGTTGGTGTGTGTAATGACAGCATATTTGCCTTCATGGTGCTCTGTGCTCAATTCCCTTTAATTTGATATGCAACATGACTACTTTCAGGAAAAGATATAGTTTGACCTTTTGACCCCACCCCCTGGGTCAAGGGTGTGTCTGTGGGCAAAATATTTGCTACCGTGTTGCTGCCAGCGTCGTAAGCTTTAATTTGATATGCAACATGACTAATTTCAGAAAAAGATAAAGTTTGACCTTTTGACCCCACCCCCTGGGTCGAGGGTGTGTCTGTGGGCATAATATTTGCTACCATGTTGCTGCCAGCGTCATCAGCTTTAATTTGATATGCAACATGACCATATTCTGAAAAAGTTTAATTTTGGCCTCAGCTCCACCCCCTAAGTCCACCTCACAGGCTCGGACCTAGACCTTCAAACTGAAATCCCGTTTGATATGTTTCATATCTATTGTTGCTCTGCCTGCATGCAAAATTTCAGCAAAAAATATCAACAATTGCCTTAGTTATTGCAACATTTAAATATTTGACCTTTGACCACTTAGGCGGGGTCAAAAGGGGTGGGGTAAAACTTTGACACTGCCATGCTAATCTACAGGCACTGGGTAATCATGGTGTATAGTGAGAAGTTGTTGAATATAATAGCCGTGATGAAATGTGAAGATTATCACACAAAAAAAGCTAATATAGGTTTTGCATTTTAATTGCCTATACTTAAACAAGGGCAATAACTCAAGTGTTAAGGGGTCGATTTTGACCAAACTTAAAGGATATCGAGAGTCTATGGTACTAATCATTTGTACCAAGAATGAATCAAATCTGACCAAAAGGTACTGAGATATGAATCCGGACGGACGGACGGACGGAATGGACGGACGGACGGACGCAGCCAAAACTATATCCCTCCGACTTCGTCGCGGGATAATAAAAATTACCTCAAAATTGAAAGGGTTCCTATATTTTTGGTTCTTCATATTCTTACGACAGGTTTATGGTTCCTACATACTACATTTCATTTCATAGCTTTCTATCAATGCAAAAAGCTTAAATTTGAGACCCCTTCACGAGTGTTAATCATAAATGATGTGTTCTGAGTACAACTGTGATAGGCAGATGGTACGGGCCTGGTAGCAGCAAATTTATGCTCTCTTATTAGTTAGCACAACAAAAATGAGAGAAAAATGAAAGATGTCTACCAAAGAAAATCGCTTTCAAATTTAAAACAAGGCTAAACGTTCTGTAATGACAAACTGACAACGCTGATTGAATTATTTCTATTCTGACCCATGATGTGTGGAGTTCAGAATCTAACTAAGGATGTTCATCTCATCAAATGGACACAAATAAAAAAACCTACAAAAACCAAGCTTAGCCTTCTGGGGCCAAAGCTCTTGCAGATATGATTACATGTGTGTAAATTCTTTATTTACATGTAGATCCAAGTTTGAAGTGTGTGTGTGGAGCTTAAACTAATTCAGTACAAGGCTTATTCTCTAAACAGCTGAAAGAATAAGATCTCTGCTCTTCTATTTTCAAGAACTTCTTGTAGCCTGTGTAGGCTAAAGATAAATAAGATCTCTGCTCTTCTAATTTCAAGAACTTCTTGTAGCCTGTGTAGGTTAAAGATACATATCTCAAAATTTTCTGGGTTTAATTACTTGAGCCCTAATTTAGGGCTCAAGCAATTAAACCCAGAAAATTTGAGAGTGAGTAATACATTTGACTTACCCTCGCCAATGACGATATCTCGCTCTTGGAGAATATTCTGTAGCTTTTCCACCAAATTTCTTTAGTTTGGGAGTACAGCATTCCCTTAAAATGAAAAGCATAAAATACTTTGAACAAGAAATACCTAAAATTTAAGTGGACTTATGGGTCTGTCAAAACATATGATCGGGGTAATTAAACGAACCATCACAATGAAAGTTTTTGGGTACCTACACCATATGTTTTGATAAAATAGAAATAAGTAAAAACCCTAATCTGAATGCTTTGCTTTTAAAAGAGTTCGGTAGAAATTGCATAAGCCACAAGGGAGTGCTCAGAAAGACTGTGGATCATCAGTCTTTCTTGAGCCTTCATAGCTCGGAAACACAACATATGAGAGCATATGATATGGCTGTCAAACAAAAAAGGACATCTAGTTGCATTGGAGAGATGCATATGCTTGTGCAAGGTTAAAGAATGACCCCTACACTACTAGATTGTACTATAACATGTGCTAAGCCTAAATCACATGGGTGAAAGTGTAAAATTTAAAAAATCCAAATTTTAAAACTTGCTCTTAGCCTATAAAATTTAACATTTTGAAGTTAAAAGGGCCAAATATATTTTAAATAGCTAAAACTGAAAAATGACAGAAGCTGTAGATCTGGATCCACATTGTAGAGTACATGAGGGTCAGTGATCTTTTACCTGCGCATCCTGCATCTTTTACTCATAATTTTTCTCTGGGATGCAAAGTCTTTATTTCAACAAGTTCCAGGATGCAATGGTATTGCAAACTTGTCGTGAAAAAGTGCTCTGGACTCATAAGTTTGCAGTTAGACCCTTTGATATGGGAAACAACTAGTCTCAGGACCTGCAGGCCAAAAATTGTAAATGAATCACTAACTGGGCTCATATATTAGAACATAAGGCACAATATCAGAGAAGAGAATTTCACTATAATCACTACAAAGAATGCTGATCAACACATTTAACAAGTGAAGAAAAAAATCACTTGCCACAGGACTTTAGTTAAGAGGGCATAACAGAAAAATATTTTTCTTATTTCTCAACCAAAACGTATGTTGTGGGTACTCAAAAGAACCGTCTCAATGAGACGGTTCTTTTGAGCACACAAACATATGTTAAAAATTATGGGTAAGAAAATTTTTACGATGATTTTTTTTGATATCTAAACCTGTGTTTGCCATGAAAATTGTTTGTTTGTTTGTTTGTTTTGTTGCTTTATGTCCCAAGTCAACAGCTATGGTCATTGCAGAATGGTCAGTCCACCTAACCACACTTTTCCTGGGCAGGCTTGAACAAGCGGTTAACCAGTAATTCCTGCACATACTTTCGCTTGTAACTGACAACAACCCTTCTTGAATGAATCAGCGGAAGGGGGGAGAATGACCGCAGAAATCATTTCATGATCAATCTCCACGAAAGTATGGGACCGGACCGGGAGCGAACTCGCGACCCCTGGATCTGCAGTCAGACACGCATCTGTAGCCAGACACGTTACCAACTGCGCTACGCGGCCCGGCTTTGTTTGTCAGATTATATACCCAGCATGCATTGCTTCCCACTTGAGAACTTCCTGCCAGGCCTGTTCATTGTTACTGTTATGAATATTGATGATGTCATCCATGTCCTTTGGTTGTATTTGCTCCTCTTGCCATCTCCAGCCTGCAATATAACAGTTAAATATTAAAGCGCCAACAAAAAATACATCTGAAAATGTTATGTGCTGAAGTACTTCAAAAGTAGTCAGCTGCAAATAATTGCCTAAAATTACTAATTTAAGGATAGAAGCAAACAGCGTGGACCCATGTCAGACTGCTCAGAACTAAGAGCAGGGCCATGGTTAAAAATATTTCTTTTTCACCTTGCCCGAACCTGTTAGGAAAATTTGGGTATGTAGGTTGGTGTCTTTTTTCGATCGCTATTCACCCAAATTCAACAGGCCCCTGGGGTCACTGGACATTTCTGCCCATAACAATTTTGACCCATAGCAATTTCGGCCTAAAACCAAAGCAGCCTATACAATTTCGGCCCACAGAGTAATAAGGTAAAATTAGTATGTTTGTATATAATTGGTATCATTAGGTCAGCTTGTGTGTAATTTTCCACACAAACTCATTAAATATGCAGAGTGGTCAGTTTTAATTGATTATAATAACTTGAAGGTAAGAGAAGAGTTAATCCCATATGCGAACAGAGAAGGCTAGGACGAACTTGCGCATTTGCACACTCTCGCCATTAACCTGATCACACAAAAAAATCCTAGCTGCATTCTCTCTTCCAAAACTCGCTTTTATATAAAATCTCTACAAAACCTCTATCATTTTATACACTATTATTATAGATCTAGTCATATATTATGGACCTGGCTTCGGCGGGTCGTGAACAACAAAGGTGCAGTCCAGCATACATATCCGTGCAGTCTGATCAACGTCTTTGTTCTTTGCTTATTGGAAAGTATCATATCTAGATTTGCTACAAGCGCAATTTAAATTTTCTAGCTAGTCTCTGCAGATGAGCAGGCTGATTTATGTAAGACCTGGTCGAAAACCCTGAAGAGCGAAGACAGGTTTTCTCGCGATGCTCCCCAAATAAAAAATGCTCCGAGAACGGGTAAGTTCCCCGGCGGGTTCTAGTCGTAAATACATGTAGTTTTTCAAGTTTATATATTTTCAAATATTTTTCTCATTATTACTCTATTTATCAATTTTATATATTTTCAATAATATATGTGGGCCAAAATTGCTATGGGCCGAAATTGACATGGACCGATTTTGTTATGGGCTGAAATGACCCGTAACAGCCCCTGGCCCCAACTTCAGAAAGACAGTTAAACCCCTGAAAATACAATGGCATACCTTTTCTACGCATAGCATTCCAGAACATCTGTTGGGATGGATAGACCCATTTCTCGTCTGTCCCAGCCTTTGGAATAGTTGAGACTTCTCTATCTATTGGCAGTGGGAATGGTTGATCTGGAGATGGTCTCTGATTCGGAGGAGGCATCTAGAAAAAAATCACACACATAATGATAAGATCATAGGTCCAGATAAACAAACGTTTTAATGTAAAATTTTTTGTTTATTTTTTCTTATTCATCAGCTTAAACATGTGTTTTGGGTCATGCCTCTTGCTAAGAACACTAATGTGGGCTGTTTAGGGTCTATTTTCAGGACCTTTTTGGAGATATTTCCTAGCAAGTTGCCAAGTTATTGTATGCATCATTCCCTTTAATTTGATTATATGCTGAATAGGTATATCAAAGGTTTAGATACACAAAAAATTTTAGCGTAAAATGGTAAATATTTTCTTACCCATAATTTTAGCATATGTTTCGGGTGCTCAAAAGAACCGTCTCATTGAGATGGTTCTTTTGAGTACCCGCAACATATGTTTTGGTTGAGAAATTAGGGAAACCATTTTCACTTACATATTTTTTATCTGGAGACCTGCAAGTGCAAGATATTATTTTTGTCTTGCTTTAGTTCATTTCTAAATGTGTACGAAGGCCGCAGAGAATGCTAGTAATTGGGAAAAGTTTTCAGGTAAAAGGCTTTATCTACTTCCATACTTCTAGGGGTCAAACCTAGTCCTGCCAATAAATATTTATTGTTCTGTTAGATGTGACTGTGCTTGCGCTATGTTACACGCACTGCAGGTATAATGTTGCTACATTTACAAATTTATTGTTATGTTTTTACAACGCTTTTGTGGCATTTCAATGTTCACAGCGATTCTGCTACTTAAATTTTGAGCAAGGTCAAAACAAGTGGCAATCATGAAGCTTCCAATAGATATGCTTCTACTATGAATGTATATGATCAAGGGGTTTCTACTGCTCTGTTGTCATTTACGGTATCTTCTCCGATCTTTAATTTAGAAGCGAAGTGGAATTGCAAACCAGTGAAATTAGCATTTACGTTCTCTATATTTCTGAAGGATGCAGTTCTCCAGCGTATTTATAAGTGGCATAATCACAATGATATTTTAACATTCTTAAATTTGATATCTGACAGTATGTGGACCTCGACACAAGAAAGCCTGTCTTCACTCTTCAGGGGTTTGTGAGCAACAAAGGCACCTTTGTTATCCACTTTTAGTAAAAGTAAGTAATGGTGCAAAGATCAGGAATCGATACAATCAAGTACCACACCTGACCTAAAGTATCATCTAAACTTGCTACAAGGGAGATTTCAACTTTCTAGCTACACTCTGTAGCTGAGAAGACTGGTTTGAGTCTCGCAGACACTTTGTTGGAAACCCTGAAGACAGGTTTTATAGAGTCCAGGCCCATGTAAAAATGCATATTACAGCTCTTACCATGTTCAGGGGATCAACATCCTGTGTGTTGTTTGGACCATCATGTTGTATGGGACAGCCACTGCTGGGTGGTGGCCCTCCATGCATCGGACATTCACTAGGAACTTCAGAGAGAGCACTCACTGCCAGTCTCTGCACTTCTTCTTTGCTCATACCCTTCCCACCAAGGCTAGCAGCAGAATTCAGATTGGCATTCTCACTGGCTGAAGGTTGGCTGGTGGAATTTCCCATATCCTATAAGTATGAAGAAGAATTACACCAACATTTTTACCCTTAAACTATATCTGACCAACTAAGGTGCTAACCATATTTAAGGGGATATATCTTTCAAAAGCTCTTGCTTGCATGAAATTTTTCCTGTATAAACAAAAAATGACTTTTATCAAGGAGACGGACACCATTGGCCACATTGTTGTATGAACATTTTATACATCTCACATAGATCACTTTGATCTATGTGAGTGAATTTTTTCGTGTGGTGCACTGAAACACCCCAAACCTCCACCAAACCATTACAGTGTATGCTTCCGAACCCAGTTACCGGTGCACTTAAGGTTTTCACTGTTTTACAAGGGAATGCCAGTGTGATTTAATACATTGAAAACACAAGTGAAAAAACATTCCTTCATCTATATTCCAGGGTGGGTATTCACGTGGTGTTTGCTTGGATACTCTGTACGGATGTTTGAATACACTGTACGGACATTCTGATCGAATGAAGGTAGATTTCTCTATGTTTTCTCATCTATACCCAGAAAGTTATACACCATTTTCAAGCCCACATTTTCCCCTATCAAACGCTACCAGGATAGCATCTTTAAGCTTCTTACTTCGAGTACTAACTCTGTCACAAATGTTGTCCATACAGCTTATTTTCAAATTCAGGCCCGATCTTCGCCGCTAAAAATTTTGTGACAAAGTCTGTACTCAAAGTAAGAAGCTTTATGAAGATATCCTGGCATTGTTAGATCGGGAACAATGGGGGCTGGAAAATGGTGTATAACTTTCTGTGTATAGATGAAAAAACACGCAGAAATATCTACTTACTTTTGCTTAAAACATCGGTGTGGAAAGAAGTCCGCCATTTTTTCCGTACAGTGTATCCAAACAGAAACCATGTGACTACCCACCCTGATATTCAGTTAGAAAATTATGCATTTTTGTTGAAGATTTCATCTCAAATTAAGCTCTATAAATGAAGTACCCAAAAAAGTGACAATTAAAATTTGGTACCAGTTACCAAGGCATCACTTAAAAACTGGTGTATCTGAATGGTAATATGCCGTAGTGACCACTGCTGGCTTTTACACGACGCTGTGGGTGCGCATTTAGTAAAAATGTGAGGTTGATAGTCTGTTCCTGAAGCTGTTTACACCGTCTGAATTAATAACACTATCATCCAGTTTGTTCCAGTCGTAAATTGTTCTGACAAAGAAAGAGTTTTTGAAATTTTCAGTTTTAGCTGGAATTGGTTTGTAACACTTGGGGTTATTAGTAGAATAGTTTTCAACGATATTCTTATGCTCATAATCCTTGAACAGAGTAGCCGGTATTGCCCGCCTTTGCCTCTGTGGTTGGATGTAGTCGTCTTTGTTGATTGCCGGTACATGCCCTTCCACCACCTTGTACATCAATGACAGTCTCTGGTCTCTATGAAGATCCTGAAGAGTTGGGAGTCTTAGAGAGATCAACATTTCAGTTACACTTCCTTCCTGTCTAGAGTGATAGTCTTTCATGATGAACCTGGCAGCTGAACGTTGAACATTTTCTAGTTTAGTAATATCATTTTTAGTATAAGGGTCCCAAATCCCTGATCCATTTTTGATCGAACAAGTGCCAAATAAGCATTTTTCCTACATGTTTGCAGTGTGTGGTAGAGATTTCTCCTCAGAAAACCTAGGGTAGAATTTGCTTTCTCCCTAACTTGGTTAATATGAGTGGTCCACTTCATATTGCTTGAGAATGTGATACCTAAATATGGAATGTATCTTTTTGAAGAACTGAAATATTTTAACCGATTTATGCTTATAGAAGAATTCAACCTTTATCTCAAACTAATATACATCAGTTTTTGTTTGCTTGTGTTTCCATTTCTTTAAAAGCTGCATTTAATTAAATATACCCCTATCAAAAAAGTTCATTTTGGTGAAAATTTCACAGTAAAATGCAAAACGTGGGATAAAATACAAAATGTTTTAAGCAACAAAGCTAATTTTTGTGTTGTGTTAATTTTTTGATGCAAACTTTCTAGTTCTGCAAGCAAAATTGATGAAGAATGTTCTAACTGCTTGTTTAATGACTATTCGATAAGTGGTATACACGGGTAACTGGGTTATTGAGCATATACTCGCAATATTGGTCAATATTACATAATGTGCTAAATTTTTTAGGGGGGGGGGGGGGGGGGGGGGCACTGGCATTGTGCAAGAATACATACAGTGATAGGGCTACCATAACGAAGTCAACCGTTGAATAATTGTTAAAGATGACGGATCAACGTACGATGTAGATGTAGGACTAAACGACCGCCTGCTTTTTTGAAAAGCTACTACTTGTTGAAGGAAAATACTTCGCTCCCTCTTACCTTGTCGTTTTGTATAATATGAACCTTACGGACAAAAAAATTTACTTCTTTGTGCATCATTTTATAGTTTGAATTTATCAACTTTTAATAAAAGAACGCTGATTACCAAGATTTGTACTTACAACCTCGCAAGGTGAAACTTGCAGACAACAAACTTACGCAACTTTTAGTGACCGAAAGGTTATGAAAATGCCCGACAATGCGGAAAGTATAAAAGCCGGGACTAACTCTCGGGATCCGGGACCAAAGTTTGCAAGCAGGTAAATAGCTATACATAGCTAATGTTATCTCTGTTTATACTCTCCGACTTTAAATAAGATTTGTCTGTATCTGTATCTGTTCGTTAAAAGACGGCAATCACACTTGATTATTATGTCTCTGTAGCGGTAGAAAAAGGGAAAGAGGGAAATTTAGGAAAGACAGAAATCAGGTGATAGAAAGGCAGAAAAAGATAAAAGTTTGCAGTCTGATTTTTCGGAGTCTTCATTGGGTAAAAAGACCAATCAGGAAACAGTAACTGCCACTGGGTATGGTCGCCACAGCTCTAAGAACCCTCTGACCCTACTTGCATGAGTCATGGCTCAACCCCAGTATCAAGTCTTCTGAGGTATTCCCTGATGGCTTCAATATTTATAGAAGAGATAGGCCTGGTGGAAGAGGAGGTGGAGTTTTCCTGTTAGTGTCCCAGCTGTATCAGAGTCATCAGCCTGAGGAATTAATGGTAGATGCATCAAGTGACTGTGAGGCAGTGTGGGTGAAGATCAAGGTCCAAGGTAGCAGCGATCTCTACGTAGGATCTTTCTACAGACCCCCTGACAAGAACAACCCTGAGTACTTACAGGAGCTGCAGTCAATCATGAGCCGCATCCCCACTGATAAGGGAGCACATCTCTGGCTTGGCGGTGATTTCAACTTACCCGATATCACCTGGGAAGAAGAAAGCGTTGTCCCATATGCAACTAACAGTGCAGTTTCAAATCAACTCCTGACCATTGTGAAAGACCTGTACCTTGACCAAGTAGTTACGGAACCCACAAGAATAACAGAAACTTCATCAAGTACCTTAGATCTATTCTTTACCAGCAATCAGACCTTAGTCAACAAGGTGGAAGTTATTCCAGGGGTTTCAGACCACGAAGCTGTCTTCATAGAGTCCAGCCTTCGACCTATGAGAGTTAAGACACCCCCAAGGAACGTCTTTCAATACAGGAAAGCGGATTACGATGCCATGAAAACAGAACTGAGATCTTGTCAAGCTGAATTTCAGGAATCAGCAAAAACCGAAGATGTCGAGCACCTCTGGATGACGTTCAAGAACAAAGTTCATTCGCTCATGGAGACGCATATACCATCAAAGATACTGCGGGGCAACAGAGTACAGAAGCCATGGGTCTTCAGACAGGTGAAGACTCTAATGCGCAAGAGCAAGAAACTGTTCCGGAGACAGCGAAAGACAAAGAAAGCCAAAGACATCAGGCAGTACAAAGAAACTAAGGCACACCTACAAAAAGCTGAAAGACAGTCTTACTGGCAGTATGTGGACAATATCATCGAGATTGGAGACCCAGATCAACAGCAGCAGCCAAAGCAAAAAAGGTTCTGGTCCTACATAAAGTCCCTTCGGAAGGATACTGGAGGTATTGCACCCCTTAAAGACAACGGGAGACTTCATGCCGACCCCAAGGAGAAAGCCGACATATTGAATAGGCAATATGAGTCGACATGGACAAGAGAGGACAAAACAAACATACCAGCACCAGATGGCAATCCTTTCCCATCAATGAAGGACATACATGTCACCAAGGAAGGCATCACAAAGTAATAAGGTTGCAAAGATCAGGAATCGATACAATCAAGTACCACACCTGACCCAGGATACCAATGGGAAAGTGACAAACTCACAGAAGACACCACAAACGAGAGCCAAGAGGTCAGCCCTTTCCCAGCAGGTGACCACAAAGCACATATAAACAGACGCGCACAAAACATAGCAAACACAAGACAGAACAAAAACATAAAAGATCCACAAAAGAAGTACCGCCTTGGAACGGTCAGTAAAATATTTTACTGGAGGGCTTAAACCGGTTTAACGGCGCCAACCTCACCCTTAATTCAGATGTGGATCAAGACACATAAATATTTGGTTTGCATGAAAGACCCCTAACTTATCAATGCATCATCTCCTAAAACATATAAATCAAGATATAACAAGGAGATAAAGCAAGGATAAGGACTCAACAGTAAATTAAACTGAATACCGGAGCAAAAGAAATCCAACAGGTAAACCCCGGTGGGCCCGACAAACAGCCAAAGCATCAGGCCCCTACCATCTCATCAATAGATAAGTCTTTAAGTCGGAACCATCATAGAGTCTGAAGTCCGACCCACCGGCGTGCAATTAAAGAGGAAAGCAAAGTTGCCAACCGTGATTGGGTTGACTACCAAGCATGCAGTTTGTTGCAATACATTAATGTTATAGCCAATCTTTTTATAATGGGAAATTATTTTAATGAACTGCGCTGAAAAATTATTAGAGCCAACAATCTTCTTCAACTTATACACCAAGTCACCATAGAAATCAGGTTCCGAAAGTCCTTGGCGCAAGAGAGATTTAAGTCCAACTTGGAATTTAGAAATCAAATCATAGTATCGTCTATAAAATTTTGAAAATGTTTTGCGAAGTTTATGATACCGATAGCCCTGTTTAAGAAGTTTCTGAGTTACAAAGCTACTTCAAAAGCTGAATCCAGGAAAAGCCTCTGGACCTGACCTTCTGCCTGCCAGACTACTAAAGGAACTTGCTGAGGAGCTATCACCTTACCTGACGGCAATCTTCCAGAGAAGTTTCGATACAGGAATTGTACCAAAAGACTGGAGGACAGCAAATGTTACAGCCATTTTTAAGAAAGGGGAGAAGTTCAAGGCCAGCAACTATAGACCTGTTTCTCTCACCAGTCTATGCTGTAAGATACAGGAACATGTGATCACCAGCAACGTCTTGAAACACCTGGAAAGCTATGATATCCTGACCGACTGCCAGCATGGATTCAGAGCAAGAAGAAGCTGTGAAACCCAACTTCTTACACTAGCACAATAACTACTGGCAGGCCTTGATAAGAAGCATTAGCATGATCTCATCATTTTGGATTTTTCCAAAGCGTTCGACAGAGTACCACATCAACGCCTGATGAGGAAGCTAGACCACTATGGAATAAGAGGAAGCACCTATAACTGGATTGAAACATTCCTGACTGACCGCACTCAACAAGTTTTGGTTGAAGGCGCCACTTCAGACAGCATCCCAGTCATCAGCGGGGTACCGCAAGGAACAGTCCTAGGCCCACTACTTTTCCTGT
This sequence comes from Loripinus fragilis, assembly GCA_964019695.1. NCBI lineage: Eukaryota > Metazoa > Mollusca > Bivalvia > Lucinida > Lucinidae > Loripinus > Loripinus fragilis. Next base: position 23,575,071 of record OZ026518.1, read on the forward strand.
TGTTTATAAACGACTTGCCAGACTGCGTCCAATCAAGAACACGCCTATTTGCTGATGATTGTATCCTTTATAGGCAGATCAAGACCCAGCAAGACTGCGCCATCCTGCAAGAGGACCTAAACAAACTAGCAGCATGGGAGCAGAAGTGGGGGATGGCTTTCCACCCAGATAAGTGCAGTACAATCAGGATATCAAGATCGAGAAATCCAATCACGACTGACTACACATTAAAGGGCCACACCTTGACAACAGAGGACTACACCAAGTACCTTGGGATCGAACTCCAATCAACCTTCTCCTGGAATAGGCACATCGACCAAACAGTAAAGAAGGCAAACAGCATGGTGGGCTTCCTACGACGAAACCTAAGAGTCAGCAGCGAAGCAACCAAGGCCTCTGCTTACTACTCGATGGTTCGACCACTACTAGAGTACTGTTCCACTGTCTGGAGTCCCCATACCAAGGAATATATCCAGAAGATTGAGATGGTTCAGCGTAGAGCAGCCAGGTATGTCACAAACCGATACCATAATACAAGTAGCGTGACCTCTATGTTGGACCACCTGGAATGGGAAACCCTGGAGTCAAGAAGAACCAAGAACCAGCTGATCATGTTCTTTAAAATTGTACATGGCCTTGTGGACATACCTGCAGACAAGTACCTGACACCTGCATCTACACGGACTCGCTCTCGTCACTCTCTTAAATACAGACAAATTCCCACTTCCAGTGACTACTACAAACACAGCTTCTTTCCTCAAACAGTTTGTCTCTGGAATTCCCTTCCAGCCACAGTGGCCGAGGCTCCCGGTTTGGTACCTTTCAAACGGGAGCTCTCTAAGGTATCATTCTAAAAAAAAAATACAGGCCCGGCCAGATGTAAGTAAGACCTAATGATTTCTTGTGCTATGCTGGCGGGGACTTCGTGGGCCCTGGCACCTCCAAGGAAGCTAGACTGGACAAGATTGAAGGGATGAAATGCATCTGGTCAAACTTTATTTTTCTTCTACCTTTCCTATCAAATCTTCTTTTTTTTCACTTCTGACTTTCCTATCGTTTCTCTTTATTCTTTTTAAGACGCAACCACCCGCGCTACAGAAGTCATGATTGACGGCGGCGTGTAACCATGTAGAACCATGTAGATGTGCAAACTGCCCCCTACGCTAGCTTAAAATGTAAGAGTGGAGAGCCCCTGCTTGAAGGATACCAAGTCAGGGGCCTCGGCCACAGTGGCCGGCAATGAATTCCAAACTGGGATGGTTCGAGAGAAGAAACTGTGCTTTTAGGCATCTGACTTTGATGAAATCTGTCTGAGTTTCTTCGTGTGATTGGCTCTTGTCCGAGTACTTGCAGGCGTAAGATAGGCTGAGGCTGGTATATCAACTAGGTCTTGGATTACTTTAAATAGTAAGGTCAGTTGTATTTTGACTCTCCTTGATTCTAGTGGTTCCCAATCCAGATCCTGCAGCATGTCTGTTACACTACTTGTGTTGTGGTAGCGGTTGGTAGCATACCTTGCTGCCCGTCTCTGCACCATCTCGACTTTCCGTTTGCCTGCCGCTGTATATGGGCTCCATACTGATGCTCAATACTCTAGGTTGGGTCGAACAAGTGTCTTGTAAGCAGCAGCCTTAGTATCACTGTTTTTTATGCGTAGGTTCCTTCGCAGAAATCCCAGCATGCTGTTGGCTTTTTTGGTAGTTCTGTCTATGTGGCTGTTCCATGATAAGTTATTGGACAAGTCCACTCCTAGGTATTTGGCAGTGTTGACAGCTTCCAGGTCCTGGCCTTTAAGACTGTAGGTGAACGTCAGCGGATTTCTTGCCCTTGTAACTTGGAGGGTGTTCACTGCACTTGTCCGTGTGGAATAACATACCCCACTTCCGTCCCCAGTCTGTGAGTTTGAAGAGGTAATTCTGGAGTGCTTGACAGTCTTGGAGGGTTTTCACATTCCTATAAACAATGCAGTCGTCAACAAATAGTTGTGTCTTGGATTCTACACAGGCCGGTAAGTCATTTATGAATACATAGTAGGAAAAGCAATGGGCCTAGCACTGTGCCTTGAGGCCCTCCACTGATGACAGGTACTTTATCTGAAGTTGCTCCATCTACTACCACTTGCTGGTTCCTTGGTGACAGATATGACTGTATCCATTTGAAGGTTGTGCCTTGGATTCCATAATGGCGGAGCTTGATCAGTAGGCGTTGATGAGGAACGCGATCAAAAGCTTTCCAGAAATCTAGGATGATCATATCTGTTTGTTTGTTCTTGTGGAGGCTTTCAGCAATTTCGTGGCATAGGGTTACTGGCTGTGTCTCACAACTTCGTCGGGCTCTAAAGCCATGTTGACAATCTGTCAGGATCTTGTGGTGCTCTAGATGCTTTAATGTGCTGCTGACGATGATGTGCTCTTGAAGTTTACAGCATAAGCTTGTTAGAGAGACTGGTCTGTAATTGCTGGCCTTGAATCTGTCACCCTTTTTGAAGATGGCTGTGACATTTGCTGAACGCCAATCCACGGGAACTTCTCCATCAGCCAAGGTCCTTCGAAAAATTTCTATGAGGATAGGAGCCAATTCTTCTGCCAAGTCTTTTAGAATACGTGCAGCGATCATGTCTGGACCTGATGCTTTGTTGGGGTTGATTTTCTTGAGTAGCTTCAGAACTCCCTCTCTGCTGATATCTATGTCTGGCATAGGTGGATATGGCTGTCCTTCGGCTGTGGAATGTTCGCCTCATCTTCCCGGGTAAATGTAGATCAATATTGCCTGTTTAGTATGTTTGATTTGTCTAGTGGATCAGCATGCATCTTCCCATTTTCTTTGAGTGGTGCAACTCCACTGTTGTCTTTCCGTAGGGCTTTAATATAAGACCAGAATCGTTTCTGTTTCCCAGGGCGTTGTTCACCATTTTCATCTCCTTCTTCTATCAGGTTTTCTACATACTGCCAGTAAGCCTGGCGCCCTGTCCTCTGAACTTTAGCCTTCATGCTTCTGTAGTGGTCACCGTCCTTGTGTTTCTTTGTAGCTTGCTGCATCTTATTATACCCCCGGTACGAAGTATATAGGGGGTATATAGTTTTTGCCTTTTCTGTAATTATGTTTGTTTGTTTGTCTGTTTGTTTGTCTGTAAACTTTTTTTTTTTCGTCAAAGATTTCTCAGCAACTACTTGGGCTAGGATTCTGAAATTCGGTACAAGGCTTGATAGTGATGAGTTGTATTGTGTAACAAAAGAACAGCCACATATTGCTTATCAGTCCCTTTATTTGTTCATTTTTCTTTCTCTCCAATGGAAACAAATTTCGTCAAAGATTTCTCAGCAACTACTTGGGTAAGATTCTGAAATTTGGTACAAAGCTTGATAGTAATGAGTTGTATTGTGTAACAAAAGAACAGCCACATATTGCTTATCAGTCCCTTGATTTGTTCATTTTTCTTTCTCTCCAATGAAAATTTCTGTCACAGATTTCTCAGCTCCTATTGGAGCCAGTGTTTTTAAATTTTGTTTACATCTTCAGGATGGCAAAGTGTACTGTGTAAATGGAAATTAAGATGCTAATCCTCATTTTGCCTTCTTTTTTCAAATTTTCATTTTTTCCTTCTCTCTCTCTTATATAATACATATGGACATTTTTTCTGTCAAAGATTTCTCAGCAACCACTTGAGTTAGGACTCTGAAATTTGGTACAAAGCTTGATAGTGACGAGTTGTATTGTGTAAGAAAAGAACAGCCACATATTGCTTATCAGTCCTTTTATTTATTCATTTTTCTTTCTCTCCAATGAAAATTTCTGTCGCAGGTCTCTCGGCTCCTATTGGAGCCATTGTTTTCAAATTTAGTGTACACCTTGAAGTAGGCTAAGTGTATTGCGTAAATGAAAATAAAGATGCTAAAGCTCATTTTGGCTTCTTTTTCAATTTTTCCTTCTGTCACTCCTATATAACACATATGGACGTTTTTTGTCAGAGTTTTCTCAGCAACTACTTGATTTAGGATTATGAAATTATTTGTGTACTTTCAGGTAGGAGAAGTGTATTGTGTAAATGAAAACTAAGGTGCTAGTCCTCATTTGGCCTTCTTTTTTCAAATTTTCAATTTTTCCTTCTGTCACTCTTATATAACACATATGGACATTTTTCATCAAAGTTTTCTCAGAAACTACTTGATTTAGGATTATGAAATCTTTGACAATTTTGTCTTTTCTCTGAAAGTGTTACAACCTCTGATGGCTACCGCCGGGGGTATGTGAGCTTCGCTCACTTCTTGCTATATTAAAGCTTGTTCCTCTTCCTGTGTAGGGCTCTGATAGTTTTGGTGATCCAGGGTTTGGGTTTCTTTTTCCCCTGTATAGTCTTAGTGGGAATATATTTTTCCATCAGCCGGTGAATGGTAGATTTAAATTCTAACCACAGTGTATTAATATTTCGGGATTTAGTCTTTTCAAGGAAAAGTGGTGTCAGGTCTTTTAGCTCTTGCTTAAAACCATCATAGTCAGCTTTCTGGAACTTGAAGATGCGTCTTGGGCATGTTGGTTTCTTGATTGGTCTGAGGCTAGACTCCACGAAGACTGCCCCATGGTCTGAGATACCAGGAATGACTCTCGTTTGGTTCACCAGAGTGTCATTACTCGTGAAGAATAGCTCAAGGATACTGGCACTAGTCTCAGTTGTTCTTGTAGGTTCAGTAACCATTTGGCTTAGAAAGGCGTCCTTGCTGTCCTTGTTATGTCTTATAAGCATCAAAATGGTATTTCAATTTATTAAAAGTAAGTAAGGGTGCAAAGATCAGGAATCGATACAATCAAGTACCACACCCAGGATACCAATGGGAAAGTGATAAACTTACAGTTAGACACGACAAACGAGAGCCAAGAGGTCAGCCCTTTCCCAGCAGGTGACCACAAAGCACATATAAGCAGACGCGTACAAAGACATAGCAAACACAAGACAGAACAAAAACATAAAACATCCACAAAAGAAGTACCACCTTGGAACGGTCAGTAAAATATTTTACTGGAGGGCTTAAACCAGTTTAACCTTTGCTGCATCTATAGTGTATGTATACTGTAGTGGTCACCGTCCTTGTGTTTCTTTGTAGCTTGCTGCATCTTATAAAGCTTGTTCCTCTTCCTGTGTAGGGCTCTGATAGTTTTGGTGATCCAGGGTTTGGGTTTCTTTTTCCCCTGTATAGTCTTAGTGGGAATATATTTTTCCATCAGCCGGTGAATGGTAGATTTAAATTCTAACCACAGTGTATTAATATTTCGGGATTTAGTCTTTTCAAGGAAAAGTGGTGTCAGGTCTTTTAGCTCTTGCTTAAAACCATCATAGTCAGCTTTCTGGAACTTGAAGATGCGTCTTGGGCATGTTGGTTTCTTGATTGGTCTGAGGCTAGACTCCACGAAGACTGCCCCATGGTCTGAGATACCAGGAATGACTCTCGTTTGGTTCACCAGAGTGTCATTACTCGTGAAGAATAGCTCAAGGATACTGGCACTAGTCTCAGTTGTTCTTGTAGGTTCAGTAACCATTTGGCTTAGAAAGGCGTCCTTGCTGTCCTTGTTATGTCTTATAAGCATCAAAATGGTATTTCAATTTATTAAAAGTAAGTAAGGGTGCAAAGATCAGGAATCGATACAATCAAGTACCACACCCAGGATACCAATGGGAAAGTGATAAACTTACAGTTAGACACGACAAACGAGAGCCAAGAGGTCAGCCCTTTCCCAGCAGGTGACCACAAAGCACATATAAGCAGACGCGTACAAAGACATAGCAAACACAAGACAGAACAAAAACATAAAACATCCACAAAAGAAGTACCACCTTGGAACGGTCAGTAAAATATTTTACTGGAGGGCTTATACCAGTTTAACCTTTGCTGCATCTATAGTGTATGTTATATTGATGTAATGTACTCAAAGACTTTGACAGATTGTACCTTTTATGGATTTTTGAGATTGTGCTATAGTAAAAATAGTAAATGAGTATGATCAGGAAATACCACAATCACAAACTGCAGACAACCCCGTGGCACCGCGAGGAAGAGCCGCTCAACCATCACGAGACACCAGGAATACAAATTAAGCAAAGCAATCGGCTCTCTCTTCCCCATCAAGATGATTGCAATACTAAAATGGACATAAAGTAACGTACAACAAAACATAGAACAATTACAGACTCCCCCGATGGGAGTAACAATAAACAAAAAGTCAACAACAACAGAACCACCGCCTTAGAACGGACAGCAGCCTAAGCCACCGGGGGGAGGGGGGGGGCTTAAATGCATTTTACTGGTACCAAATCTTCGGCTTAGATTCTGCTGTTGTTGAAGTACAAAAAATGTTCAGTTCGCATGGAGGCCATCTAACTAATGCAATGTATCAGCATGGAAAAACACTCTAATCAAATTACTACACCATGATGAAACAAAGAAAAGGGCTCATGACTCACAGATAGTCAGAGCTAAAGAAAACCTCAAGTTGAGCCACGGTGGGTCCAGCTACAGATAAGCATCAGGCACCAACCCACCGATTAAAGCTTTACGTCAGAGCCGTCATAGAGTCTGAGGCCTGACCCACCGTCGTGCAATTAAAGAGGAAACCATAGCTATAAACCATGATTGGGTTTAAAACTAGGCATGCAGATTGCCGCATGATATCCAATTTGTTCTTAAAAGGGTATCCTTTGGAAGCAAAGACTGCACCAAGAAACTGAAACTAGAGTGTGCATATTTTCTGGGCCAGACTAGCTAGTTTCTGCCAAGTTTTTTTTCAATGAAAGGCCAGCTAGTTTCTGTTAAGTTTGTTTTTTTCAATGAAAGGCCAATATAGCGTCTAATATGCTTCATTATGGTGGATTTTCCTATTTTATATGAGGGTCTGGATGGGGTTAAATGATTAGTGAATGATGGCCTCTTTTATAATGAAAAGTGAATAATGAACAAAAAAAGTTGCCAACCGTGATTGGGTTGACTACCAAGCATGCAGTCTAACTTTCTTTTTCGCACTGTACAAACTCATCATACCAAATTTTTAACTTTTATTTCAGCTATCCCCCTTAGCACTTGATATACGGCATACCCTTCTTACGTCCTCAATAGAGGTTTAGAAGTATAGGAAGAAAGAAAGAAAAGAAATTGAAGTGTGCCAAATACTAACAAGGCGCTGAGTGTGCCTTTTCGCCCTTATCAACTGGGCGAATCCATATGTTGGGTAGTAATTTAAGCACATTTATATGTAATGAAAATGTTCGCCCTTATCAACTGGACGAATCCGTATCGAAAATAGTATGGGTAGTAATTTACCATTTCTTTCAAATTTTAAAATACATTCTGTAAATAAACATATCTCAGTGTATATAACCTTATCAGACACAGTAATCTGCGGCGCCTGGTCTGGTTCTGCACTGTTTGCACTGTCGGTTCCAATCATTTTGTTTGATTTTGTTTTGATTTGATTCTTTACGTCCACTCAACAATCTTTCATTTATGCGGGACGGTTCTTCCTGGGTTTAACCAGTACTAAGCTAGGATAAATGTGTCTTGCTCAAGGACCACAACGCAGTGACGCCGGTGAGGCTCGAACCCGCTACCCTTTGGTCTCGAGTCAAGCACTCTACCACTGAGCCACTGCGCTCCCATCGGTTCCAATCAGGCTCCAATTATACGTTATGGGTACATAAAAGAACCGTATTTGTTAATATCGAATATGCGGTGCTCTAGGTTCCGGATAGCCGTTTACTTGGTATGATTCTTTGTCTTAGCCTCGTCTGAGCATAGACTTTCTGCATATGCGAGAAGTACTAAACCATATGAGCTAATTTTCTTGGAGAATGCATTTGACACAGGCTCATATCAGGCAATAATTACCCATTTTTTCATGCATTGGCTCATTTTTTCTAACATGTAGATTGTACATGTATATATAACATAGATAGACTGTTTGCCAGTTTAAGATCATTTATGGTGGGAGGGGTGGGAGGGATGGGAAGGTCCGTATCTGGCAGGCTTCAACTTCAAACGGTGTTGGTCCTCCAAAGAGCAGTCAAATCTTGGTCTACGCCATTATCGTAAAGTAACATACTAAGGTGTCTATTGATAATTCCAGATGTGCTTTCCCACATCCTAGACAAGCTGAACTTTAGCACCCAAATCAATGCCCGCATTTGCAAACACTGCAGACTTAAATGAGATATCACCAATGTGGCATTTCATCAAAGTCCGTTCTTTCGGTTGTTTTGACACGCCAAAGACTCATGCGGCTATCTACTGGGTCTAGAGTTTTGCTTGAATTATCTTCAATATCCTTACCGTATGTATGTGAGCAAATGCTCTGACGAGACTGCGCTGGGGCACAGGCTCGTCTGAACGTTCACTATTCACACACTTTATCTCGAAAGAATATAGATAAAGATCGCTTTATTTCCAAGTCCAAAAGGCTATGAAGCCCATGAGGATACAGACAACATATACAATAAGATGGCATCCTAACAAAGACAGTGAAAACAGTAATAGTCGTAATTAAACGACTGCATATATATGTATGTATGACAAGGACTATCTATTTAGACAGTCCCTGATACTGATGACTCCTTAACACGTATTTTTGCAAACAGCGAAGACCCAGCTGAAGGCTGCATAATGTGATGTTTCATCAGGGTCCACACTGTTTGTAACGACAAAAATTATCTGCAGAGAAAGAAAATATTTTTGTTTGTTTGTTTTATACACTGTCGGACACGTGACATTCAATAACGCTCAATCTATCAATAATCGATAATTGGTGATCATTCACATGCTTTGATAATCCTATTACATGTATCGCTGTTGTCAAGTGGATGATCTTAATGGCGCCAGGACAATTTTGATAGTTATCATTTTGATAATCTCGTTTGTATTGGCCAATATTTGGTCTAAGTCTTCATCTGCTACCATATTTTGTGTATACAAACAGCGGAGGCTCTAGCCAGAATCTGGCTCCTCCGACCTGATCTACGCAAGTATCCGTTTTTCCCCTGTAAAACATAAGTTTTGGGTGCATAAGAGAAACGTCTCAACGAGACGCTTCTTTTTCGCATCTAAACTTATGGCTTTGTCAAGAAAACATAAACAACTATGTCTTTGATGCATACTGGGAGTTTTAATATTTGAATCATTTTGTCAAAATCTTAAGTTTCATCCATGCTTTTGGGGGTAATAAAGCCTTCAATTACTGATATCTGGATGGACAACCCCTGAATGTTAAATAACAAACAGGCTGGCAAACGATTTCTCTACGTGAAAACAGCTAGGCAACAAGACCTAGCCATACCTCCACGTGTTACAAGGGCGTTTCAGCCTTTTGCGGTACCAGCTGGAAACTATGGATAAAATTGTATCTGTGGGCTAACATGACTCTACCTTGAAATTGTCCCAATCCTTCAAGTAATATTCTCCAAGTCCCTGGAGGATGGGTCCTTACCATCTGAATGGCTCAAAGCAAATGTTTCACCCATTTACAAAAAGGGAGACAAATCCAGCCCTGAAAATTACAGGCCCATATACCTCACATGCATACTTTGTAAAATATTTAAACATATAGTTGCATCCAATCTTGTGAAACATCTTGATTCAAACCAGATCCTGTATGATCTCCAGCATGGTTTTCGCTCAAAAGGGTCCTGTGAAACTCAATTGACTATGCTTATCGAGGAAATTCATAGGAACCTGAAAGAATGTAAGCAGACTGACATTATCCTGCTTGATTTCAGCAAAGCCTTTGATAAGGTGAATCATGAATAACTTGTCCTCAAACTCCACAACTATGGAATCAGAGGTAGAACCGTATCATGGATCAAGGCATTCCTTAATGGTAGGTCGCAGACTGTGATCCTGGAGGGGGATTGCTCAGAGGAAGTGCCAGTAACATCAGGTGTCCATAAGGGATCTGTCCTTGGGCCAATCCTCTTCCTGATCTTCATAAATTACCTGCCAGACAAGGTTAAATCACAGGTAAGACTTTTTGCTGATGAGACCGCTGCCTACCTAGCCATAACTAGATTAGCTGACTTCGAGCAATTACCGGCCGACCTAGACATCCTCCAAGTATAGGAAGCACATGGGATATGCATTTCAACACCAGCAAATGCCAGGTAATACACATAACCAGGTCACGTTCTTCACTCCCTACAAAATACACTCTACATGGTGAAACTCTTGAGGAGGTAGCTAGTGCCAGATACCTGGGTGTTGACATTGCAAATTATCTATCTTGGAAGATCCATATCAGCAGAATTACCAACACTGCAAACAAATCACTAGGCTTCCATAAAAGGAATCTTAGAACACAAAACACCTCACTAAGGGAAAATGCATACAAGGCCATTGTCAGACTCCAGTTGGGGTATGCTGCTCCAGTATGGGACCCCAACACTAAGGATGACATACAAAAAAATTGAGAGTGTTCAGAGACGAGCAGCCTGATGGGTCCGTGGAGATTATTCCCCCTACTCAAGCGTCACAGACATGATAGGGAAACTTGGATGGTGTAACCTTGAGCAGAAGCGTTCTGATTCACGACTGGTCCTTTTTATAAGATTGTCAATGGCTATGTAAATGTACCTCTACCTTCATATGTCATACCTCTCCCTCGTGCTTCCCATATCTCCCACCCACTGGCTTACAGGCAAATATCCACCAGGACTGATTATTATAAATACTCATTCTATCCTCTTACAGTCGTTCAGTGGAACAGTCTTCCAGCATCTATCGCAACCCTGACTGAACTTAACAAATTCAAAAAGAGCTGTCTGTCAGGTGTGCCACTCGAATCCATAAATCTGCAATACTGCTGTTTTTATCATCACTTTATCTTCTTTCTGTATAATACACTCACACTATGCACATTTAATTCATTCCTCCTGTCAGCTGTTTTTTAACTCCTTTACTTTTAACGCATGTCACAGGAACCCGGCAGGTAATACTCATTTGAGGGTGTATGCCGCATAAAGAGATAGATAGATAGACAGGTCGTATCTTGTGAACTTGGTACTTGATTGTATCGATTCCTGATCTTTGCACCCTTACTTACTTTGAATTCTTAGCTAAATCGCTATGATTTATTATTTAAATAATAGCATAATGTTATACACGATAAATCAGTATCCAATGGATAGGCCTTACATCACGTAAAGCACAATTCCTTTCACGGCCAGTCTTCCTTTTATAGGATAAAATAATCATATCTCCATCGGGGCTGCTCTATGTCTAGACTGTTCGTATGGGTTATACGCTGACAAAGTGTTTGGAGGTAACTCATATGCAAACAGTGCAGAACCACACCAGACACCACAGAATGCTGCGTCTGAGCAGGTTGTGTATTGTTTGGTTTCACAATGAACTAATTTTAAAATAAACCTTCCGCCGGAATGTTCCTTTCGCATACGGACAGTTATTATCACTACCAAACTTTCCGATGAAATCAAGAAAAGATCATTTTACTGTATTCTCAATATTCATTATTTTAAAACCAAATCGTAATTTTATAGACTTAACTTGCTAAAAACCTTATTCTAACACACCTCGTCTATTGAGCCAACGGTAACAAACTGTGATATATCGGACAATAATTCGCAGCTAAAGTGTGTGATAGCTGACGTCACTGTCAAATGACGTTATTCATGGCGTTAGACGATGAAACGTCGCTTTTACGCTTGATAGACGTTACAAATACATGTAAACGTATGCGACGTAGTCTAAGTATTGGCAGGAGTTCTTCAGTGAAATGGCGGAAGGTTGGAAGAAGCTGAAGACTTCGAATGCGTTTTCGTCGTTTATTGTGTGTTAGAATCGAAATAGATCAGTTCCAGTGCGTGATTTGTTGAGGATTAATTCACTGTTTGTCGGTCAGTTGTACGAAGATAAATCACTCGCGCTGCGCACTCGTTATTTGATCTTTTTTAAAACTGACCTCCAAACAGTGAATTATTACTCAACAATTCACTGCTGGAGCTGATCTATTTCTTAATTTAAAAGCTTCCTTCCGTACAAAAGAACATTCCTTCCGGTGTATAACTATACCCGTGGTTTTAAGGTGGTTTGGAGGTGCTTTGGGTGCTTTCACGCTGCATAATCGTATCGGACTCTATCTGTGCAGCCCAGATTCTATCTGTGCAGCCCAGACTCTATCTGTGCTTCTCTCTGACTCTATCTGTGATAATATTTGAAAACAACACAGGCATGGCACGTAACAATGCGAACAAAGATGAGAAAAGCGCTTAAGTGAAAGGTGACATAGTCATCACAGGATAAATACTTAATAAATCATGAACATTTCGATGGCAGTTTACTGTCAGTGAAGTTCAGTGCCTGTCACGATGGCCCACAATTGCCGTTCTGTTGGTTAAAAAATCGCATCGTCACAGAAAACAAAGAAATTGTCAACTTAGCTTTTGTGTATTGTGATTCTATTTTTGTTTCAAGTAGAAAAGTATGTCCCTCGATAGTACACTTAAAATAGGACGTAGAAAAGTTTTTTTTACAGATATATCAACATGCAAAAAACGCAAACCTGATTTTCCGATGCCAGAGACTCTATTTGTGACTTCAAAGTAGTGTCATTTTATGGCACCGGATAAAATTTGACACTAAGGCAACGGAGTCTATCTGTGCTACAAAGGACTATATCTGTGCTGTTTACAGACAAAAGCTTGTAGTGCGTTCAATAACTTTAATACCCTTTGAGATATTTTGATAATATTTGGTAGGCATGTAAAAATAGTAAGTGAGTATGATCAGGAAATACCACAATCACAAACTGCAGACAACCCCGTGGCACCGGTCTAGACGATGTGTCACGCCCTCCCTTGCTTTCCTTTATAGCTATCTCCCTAGAATCAACTTTATAGGGATAGCTTGTACGCTTAATAATTCTTATATCCAGGGAGTCGGTGACTCAGTGGTAGAGTCCTTGACTTGAGACAGAGGGGCCGCGGATTCGAGCCTCACCGGAGTCACTGCATTGTGTCCTTGAGAAAGACATGTTAATCCTAACTTAGTACGGGTTCAACCCAGTAAGACGTGTCACTACATAACTGAAAGTTTGCTGATGTAACGTAAAGAATCAAATCAAACAAACAAACTCTTATACCTAGCCTTTCCTCATTTTTATTTTCATATAAACATAATATTCCTACTTTGTAGCTAGTCTATAGGCATGTAGCTAATTTTCTAGATTATAATAACCATACTACTCCATGCGCGAATCCAGGAATTTTTAATTCGACGGTCAGAAAATAGCCTTGACAACGTTTTTTAGGCCACTTTATTTTACAGTTTACAGAGAGGGTCCAATGGTTATATTTCAGAGAAATCTATACTTTCCAAGGATTCAGAGGGGGGCCAACATTTTCCAGGGGTGTCAAACATTTTTCCAGGGGGTCCAAATGCTTATTTCTTTAGAAACTCATATGACTTGTGATTTTCCAGGGGGGGGGGGGTGGTCCGGGCCCCTATTCCCCCTCTGGATCTGCGCATGAACTCTACTGAAGACAACTACATTTATAGACTAGCCATGAACATCGCAGATAGCATTGAGGGAGCGCAATGGCTCAGTAGTAGAGTGCTTGACTCGAGACCTAAGGACCGCGGGTTCGAGCCTCACCGGTGTCACTGCGTTGTGGTCGTTGAGCAAGACACATTTATCCTAGCTTAGTACTGGTTCAACCCAGGAAGACCTGTACCTATATAACTGAAAGATTGTTGATGGGACGTCAAAAATCAAATCAATACCAGATAGCATTGATATGTTGTCCCCTCCCCCCCCACACACACACACACACCACATGTGCCCAAATGGAAAATTGTCTACCCGCTTATCAGCAAACAATAAACCTTAACCCATTTAAGTAGGTAAGAAGGCAAGGATCAGGAATCGATACAATCAAATACCACACATGACCCTGCCGTGCCGATTATGGTCAGCTTATAGTGGCACTTGGATCCTCCCTCCCCTCATCAACTAAAAAAACGTTGTCAAAGTTGGACCCCTCTGACAAGACCTTTTTGGATCCGCGCATGCAAAGGTGCAATGGCATTGGACAATCCACATGCATTTATTTATGTGTGTGTAAATCGTATCATATATGGGTTTTGACGCAAGAAAAAGGGTCGTCGGGGGTTTGCAAACAACAAAGGCTCAGGTCAGCCTGGGCATCCGCGCAGTCTGATCAGCGCCTTTGTTATTCGCTTATTGGAAAGTATCATATCTAGACTTGCTACGTTCGAAACTTCAATTTTTTAGCTAGTCACTGTAACTGAGCAGGCTGGTTTTAATCTCATTTTGTCGGAAACCCCGAAGACAGGACACAGATAGAGTCCGTGCAATGCTTTTTGCTCTACACAGATAAAGTCCGATGCCACACGCAGATAGCTGTCCGTTGCCTTCATAAAAGGTAAGCACTTTTATTTATTCACACTGAATAAAGTGCAAAGTTCCGTCAACAAGTCGCTATATGTATTCACAAAATGGATATTGATGTCCAAATTATATCAAAGACATGTACAAATTCAAGAAAGTAAGGCTTTAAACAGCAGTCAAAGTGGACACTGTGTCACACTTCACGCACAACCCATCAGCATTAACTAAGATCGAGCCAAATACAAACGTAAACTGGTGGACTAGAGTTTCGGAAGTGCCGTGAACAGGCTGACAGATAAAGATAAAGATAAAGATAAAGAAGCCTTATTTAACGTCGCTTATAATGTAACAGACAACATTAGCTCATGAGCTATTCTGCGACATAACAATTATATCTTTAACAGATACTTACCTGTCTTTATCTCCCTAGCACAACCCCTTTTATGCGAGCGTCAGCAAGGGAGCTGCTAGTACCATTTTTTACACCTTTGGTATGGTGCGGCCGCGGGATTCGAACCCACGACCTCCCGCTCCGAAAGCGGACGCTCTACCAACTGAGCTATCGAGCTGACTTTACTAAATGTGAGGTGAATTAGAAGAATTTTACCATTTTATCTACTCCCTCTTACCTTCGTGTCTAAATCCCACCGATAGAGTCAGAGACAAGCGCAGATATCATCCTAGCTGCACAGATAGAGCCCGGGCTGCGCAGAGTCCGATATGGCTATGCACCGTGGTTTTGGTCGGAGACTACTGTACGTTGGTTCCGGATTTTATCATTTAGTCCGTTTCGGATTATTTAATTTGTTTCTGGGCGGGCTCAAAAAATTGTTTGAAGATGCCAAAGCAGCGGGCACAAAGAAAAAATGAAAATTACGACCAGAAAGAAAACGATTGCGGTCGAAAATCCAGGTTGATTATCATATTTATCCAGTTGACTGTTAATGCAATTCTCAAATCTTTGGTTTTCGGATTATTTAACCACGTAAAAATACAAACTCAACACTGTCTCCAGGACTCTTTCCATTTTCTTTCTTTCTCTATCTTGTGTAGACTAATTTGGCGCTCCAATATTATTCCCCAAAAGACTCAAAACACCAGTTTGCGGTTAAATAGACCGTATGAAACAAATCAATAAAAGGGGGTGCAGTGGTAGAGTGGCTGGCTCGAGACCGAAGGGCCGCAGGTTCGAGCCTTACCGGCATCATTGCTTTGTGGTCCTTGAGCAAGACACATTTATCCTAGCTTAGTACTGGTTCAACCCAGGAAGACCCTTCCCTGTTTAACTGAAAGATTGTTGATGGGACGTAAAGCTGCCAGAAAAGCGGACAAATGCTGAATCCCTAGAGGCCTTCAAGGCAGGGATTTCAGCAGCTACACAGCCCTAGACTCCCAAGATGCTTTTATACTGTTTTTAGCCTGCTTTTAATCAGTCTTGGGTCACTCGCCATGTACATAGTTTTAGTCAACAGTGCAACAATGCTGGATTCACTGGTTTTGCACTTGAACGTCAGTGTAAAAAATGGATATTTTAATGTTTTAACTGCTTTGTCAGTGCCAATTTGGTTGGAATAAGGTAAAATACGCAAGAATAACGACAGGGATTTTTTTGTGTCCTCAGGGGCCGAAATTTGGCCCCTTTCCCAATGGGATTTAGGTGACTTTTTTCCCAATTTGAAAAAAAATTCCCAATCTCAAAAAAAAAAAAAAATATTTTTTTTTTTTTAGAATTTTCATTCAGTCACCACACACACACACTCACAAGCTACATGATGACAATCTTCTAGAATTGCATCCTATTTTCCTTCAATTTAATGGCAATAGTAAGTGTAATAGCTAATTTTGTTTTTAAACATACCAAAAATGCTGTTCTTGTTTGTTTAGAAAATTTCCCAAAATAGTGGTTTACCGCGCTAATTTTCCCAATCTGAAAGGCCCTAGGGCCCCTTCCCAAAATTGAAAAAAAAATCCCTGAACGATCACATATGTTTGTAGTGTTTACCCCAGGAACAAAAAAGGGCATAGTAACTATAAAAAAGGGCACTTTAAGCGCGCGCTGAGCAATCAAAAAGGGCACTCTAAGTGCGCGCTGAGTGATCAAAAAGGGCACATTAACTTTGCGATAAATGTGGTAGCTTAGGCCAGTGATTTTGTTACCTGCGCATCCTGCGTCTTTTGCTCATAAGTTTTTATTTCAGCGAGTCCCGACGAGTCCCGGGATGCAATAGTATTGCAGACTTGTCATTAAAAATAGTGTTTTGGACTCATAAGTTTGCAGTTAAGACTCATTGATATTGGAAACAGCCAGTCCCAGGACCCATAAGCTCAAAATTGTAAATGAATCACTACTAGGCTTATTTTTGTCTGCAACCCTACTTTGAATGTTTACTACAATAAGCTGGTAGTCTGTTCCCTAGTTCCCCTGAAATAAATTGGCTTGTCCCCCACTCCTCCCCACTAGTATTCCTATGTTCTCTGTTTATACCAATTTGTTTTTATTCCCCTTCAAAACTCTGTCTTTGTCCCCTCCTCCTCCTACTCCCTTCCCCGACCCCCCCCCCCCCCCCCCCCCAAAAAAAAAAATACTTTTGTTCCCTTTTTACTTATAGAATAAAAAAAAATCCAGCATTCTTTCCTTTGATCCTCCAAAAAAAAGATGTCTGTTTTTAAAAAGACCAAGGGATTATGATGCAATATGATTTCTGTTACCCAGCAAAAATAATATCTTTATGTTCCCTGCCCTTGTTCCTCTCAAATTCTAGCATTTTATTTCCCCCCACTTGTGTTCAAACACCTTCTTCGGGACTCAGCAAATGTTAATGCATGAAAAAACATGTGTGATCCCTATATTGAATATCAAAATATTTAGAAAAACTGTTTTTATCTAAATCCCAAGACCCCTCCTCCACAAATCTGGCATTTAGAAGGCTGTTTTGTCAGTGATGGTAATAAAACTGCCAAGAATATGTGCTGCATTGATTGTAGAAACAAAAAAAAAACGTTTATTAAAACCCAACAAAAACCTTTTATGTTCAAGGCAAACAAGAAAATAGACACAGGCACACCACATTAGCAGACATTTTCCCCAACCCTGAAACAGGGGTAAATGACATTCAGGGACCAAGCTGGCCCAGAATTTTAGGGAGAAGTGACTTCTCCCTGCATGAAAATTAGGGAGAAGTGACAGTAAGATAGGGAGAAGTTATAGCGCAAAATTACGGCATTTTCTGTCAATTTAGAAGCAAATTAGTCATTACACATACTAGTGCCATTTAATGGAAGGGGAAACACGATGCAGTGGTAGTAGATTGTCTGATAATGTCACCACAGCTTGCATTTGTGTGATGACAGAATGAAAATGAGTCTCCCTAAAAAAATTTTTTTTTTTTATTTTTTTTTTTTTTAGGGAGACTCCCACTTCTCCCTGGGTCCCATTTAGGGCGAAATTTCGGCCCCTAGGGCGACTATTTTGCCCTAGTCGCCCCCTAGCTTGGTCCCTTGACATTGAACGCTTATACTTCTATTAGAGTGTAGGTACAATCGGACACTTTTGTATTTCTTAGATAACTTCAGTGCGACTTTGGTTGTCATTGCTATGGTAACAAGATGTTTCGCCTCCAAGACGTTTCCCCCTAGTCGTTTTGCTGCTATTTCCAACCCTGGTCGTTTCGCCCCCAGACCCTAGTCGTTTCGCCCCCAATACCATTTCCTCCCTAGTTGTTTCGCCCCAAAATATTATAATTATTTATTTGTCATAGAGGTGCACGGACCCTATATTAGGTAATTTAAGATCCGTGGTTGGTTAAAGGGTGGCTGTAACATACATGTATCTGTTGCTTTGATTGCTCTTCCTAAAACTCATGAAAATTTGCATAAAAATGTGAAAGCACATTTTTATGCAAATTTTCATGGATTTGAAACTTTGCTATTTTTGTTCAGATATCATGAAATTTTCATAAAAATATAGAACTAAGAAAGGACCTCTGACACTTTGATAGGGTATCTGCCTAATTTTCAGATGCTTCCCAAAACTTCCATATGCATAAGATATCACTGGTATCCTTTTGAATAGGACGCTTGATGTATTAGGAACGAATTAAGGTTATAATTAGACAGGCAGATTCCTACGACAAAAGGGAGACTACCAAAGGGGGTAGGGGTTGCAAAATTTGACTTCACCAAAATCATTTAGAAATCAATTATTTTCATGTGTAAGGGTATTATATCATCAATACTTGTTTACAAATCACAGAGAAAGTATTTTAAAGTCCAAAATCATGAGCATTTTAATGATTATTTTTGTTGTTGTTTTTTCTATCTGATTTGTTAAGAAATATTTTGAAGTGCAACTGTAGTCCATATTCAACCTTGATGACAATGTATTTACCTGGTGCAATATTATGCAGCAATGTAGTATAACCATTCAGTACCCCTAGTCGATGGCCATGTAGTTTATGTATAGATACAGTATATGTGCAAAATAATCTACCAACTGAATTTAGTAAAAGGACAATTTTCATAATCTAAAGAAAAATATGCTAAAACGTTGTAATATTACATGCCCAAGGGGTTATGAAAAGGAAGCTTACTTGTACTAATTATTTCATTATACTGGAAAAAAAATATTTTCAGGAGAGCACCCCAAAAATCCAAATGCTAATGTTCGGGCTCGCCCAGACGTCACATTTTGGGCTGTGGGATATCATCCCCCCCAACTCCAACTAGGGGCTGGGGGAGTGACCGTTTTAGCCCCAAAATTAAGCCATACATTTATGCAAATAGGAAATCAAATGCAAAATCATAAAATAGAGACCAACAGTGAGCTTATATATGAAGATGGAAGCATTTGATCGACTTTAATTTTTATCAAAATTATAGGCAGCGATTCACTGTGATCCCCATTACCACCGTCAGAGGTCCTTGGGAATGATATACTACACCATTTTAGGAAGATTTTGCTCATTTTTTGAATTGGGAAGGGCAGATCAGGCTTAGGAAAATCCCTTTTGCATTTAGCAAGGGCTAAATTTGAT
The DNA here is from genome assembly GCA_964019695.1 of Loripinus fragilis. Lineage (NCBI taxonomy): Eukaryota > Metazoa > Mollusca > Bivalvia > Lucinida > Lucinidae > Loripinus > Loripinus fragilis. Next base: position 23,594,501 of record OZ026518.1, read on the forward strand.
CCCAGTAATGTGGCCTCGTGTTTATTTAAAGAAAACGAAAAGCTAACAGTCCTCTCTCTGATGGTTTGTCCAGAAAAAGAAGCGTGCTTGGCGACCACAACCCCCAGCCACAGCCATTGAGGGAAAGAAATCAACAGACAGAACAGCTCTTCGAAGACATGGGGATCCAGTATATCTCACAAGTTGGCCTAGATACATGTACGATCCTACCGAAACAGATAACTCCTGCTGTGTGGTCAACAGATGGCAGCCAGGATGAGGCCTCCTGTTCACACCTGCTCAAAGTTCCAGGGGTGAGTTTAACAAGAACCTTAATCCAGTCTAAGCCACATTTATACCAGGTCACTATGGTTAGATGCCACATTTTGTGATGTGTCATCTGTATTGACATCATTTGTAAGTATACCATTACTGGTAACTCTTCTTTCCTTGCTAGCAGTGACTTGTCATCTGCTGATCAATAACTTTTGCAAACAGTTTGGACCAAGATCAGGACCGACAGAATGTCGGTCCTGATCTGGATCCAAACCGTTTGACACTGATAGTGTTCCTGAAATAATTTTTTGAAATAGTTAAATTTTGAGAAAAAAACACACTTTTGTCTAACCTGTCCCTTGATAAAAGTTTGGGAGAAATTTTGAATAACCAAAAAGTCAATTTTGAAAAATCTTTGTCTAGCCTGTCCTGTAATAAAAGTTGAAGAGGAATTTTGAATAACTACAGCAAATAATATTTGCATCATTGCATGTACACTATTTGTTACTTTTAAGTTTGTTTAGCCCTCATCTATTCATGTGTTCTATCAGCGTAAGCCTTGACTTGAGACCAAGGGGTTGTGAGTTAGACTCTCACTGGCATCACTGTATTGTGTCCTTGAGCAAGAAACATTAATCCTTGCTTAGTACTGGTTCAACCCAGGAAGACCCGCCCTGACTTAATTGAAAGATTGTTGGCTGGGACAAAACAATCATTTTGAGTGAAACCAAACAAAAATCAGGGAAAGCTCTTGCAACACTAATTGAATGCACAGGCTCATCTTGGGCCAAGAAATATAATCTTATTTATATGTAGTAAAACCTGTCTTAAGCGGCTACTCTCAAAAAGACTAAAAATGGGGTTTCAATAACAACTATCGCTTAACGCAGGTCAAAAGCTCCAAGGGGAGCATTCTGCAATGCTTTCGACCTGCATTGAGCTACCACATGGCTTAAAGACCTTTGTTTTGTCTATTTTTGATTGGCCGCTTAAGGTTTCACTGTATAAATTTTACGCATTTGCTCTTCTCTGTTCCCCAGGCCCCAAGACTTCTGATAAATACTCAAACAAACCAGATTACCACCGAGCAGCACAGATTACTAGAAGACAGTACAGCAGTGACTCCTACACAGAAGAAATATGTATCCTTAGATGTGCCATCAAGACATCATTCTGCAGAACCAGATAGCAAAGGTTTCGGTAGGTTGAACAGCATGCTGGGAATTTTTTCATGCTTTTGTTGTCGTCTGCTGACTTTATTGAAAATTAACTTTTCAAAAATTTATTTCAGGAATAGCATCAGAGAGTAAAACAGCTTGGATCCAGATCAGGCCGGACATTCTTTCGGGCCTGATCTGGGTCCATAGACTCCATACTATTTGCAAAAGTCATCACTTTATGATGACAATATTCGCCGCTCGCAGGCAAAGAGTTAAATTTGTCAAATTCCATAGAATTTAATAACCTACGCAGGGATTTACCCATCTTTCTGAAGTTGGGACCAGGGTCCTGTTGAATTTGAGAAAAATTGTTCTTGAATCATCAAAATTGGGAAAACTAGATTCAGTCTAAAAGAACAAGATTTCCATTTCAAAATGATTAAAAACCACGATAAATTTCAATGCAATTGCACTGACCTTTATCATATACGGTAAATGTTCTAAAATTTCGAACACTCTAAAATTACGAACACCTAAAATTATCGCCGAAAATATTTTTCAAAACATCCTAAAAAATCGAACACTGACCTTTTTTTGAAAAGTGATTTTCTAAAATTACGAACACAAGTTATTTTCGGCGGAAAATCGATGTCCGTTTATGCTCGGTTTACTTATACCGTACAGCGACATTTGGAAGGTTCCATTTTACTTAAATGGGTAATCTGGCACATGGCGTTCTTTTTCGCATGCCGAGCGCAAGACTATACTTTGTCTGCTAATTGTGCGATACATGCTTTCAGATAAGATCAAAGGCAAGGGCGCATTAAAAGCACGGACTTTTCTACTTGAACGTGACAAAAAAAGTCCATGTATATTATTGGTTTAGTATCGACAGAAAACTGTGCAGGCTCAAATATTTTTAAAACTTCATTGGCGAAATGTTTACCTATATGTAGCATTCGATCCATCGGAATTCTTCAGCAATGGTCATTAACATGATCACAGACATTAAACAGACATGCCTCGGGCAAGGATTAGGAGTTACATTTACCGCGAGAAAACGCCCATCTAAGCTTATGTTCACCATGAAGGACTTAGGTCATACGCTGCCTGGTTGTCAAAATTGAACATTTGAAAGTAACAGTAGATGTTACTACTTTAAAAAAAAAAAAAGCCGTGCAAACCACAGCGTTAAATAACTGAATAAATTTGCTAAGTTAGTTTGCTATGCAAACTTATATACAAAAGGGCCTTTTTCCAAGTTGTGGTTTGAGTCGTGAGACACACAATTAATCCATTCAACATAAAAGGGGTGATGCTTGACATACCAGAGCCATCAATGCTTGACTTGAGAATGCAGACTTGCGCAGGCTCGTCTGAGCCTTTGTCGCACGTTGTAAGTACTAAAATATCATGAAATTATGTCCGTTGACAGTTTAATTTCAATCGAGCCGGTTCACACCCACTGCATGCATGCGCGGATCCAGAACATTTTGTCAGAGGTGGTAGTGAGAGAGGACCGAAATGCCACTAAAATTGGACCACCATCGGCCCATCAGCGAAACGCCTTTAAAATGGCGTTTTGCTGGCGTGTCAATGGCCCACCATTGAATGCTGGCTTGGTAGCTTTGTGATTTTTAGGGGATCCGGATCAATATTGCAAGGAAACCCTATATTTCTGTGATTTTTCAGGGGGGGAAGGGGCGGACCGCCTGTCCCCCCTGTATCCGCCCATGGCATGGATCTGAAAGAAGCTACTTGTCTGAAATGTTCCGTGATCATCGGACGCAAAGTCGGACTAGATTATAACTCTTGGTATGCTTGTTTGTCCCTGATCAGCCACGTCGGAACATCTTCGTTTGCAAACTTTGATAGCAGGTCGTAAAAGTAGAGAGAGAGAGAGACTGCACGGTGTTTGCACACGAATTTTTTGTTTTGGCTTGGTTTCTTAGAATATCGAAACACAATGTTTGGGTCAGTCAATCAATCTTCCGATGAGGACCCAAAACCCAAACTTATCGTGCGCGTCGGCTTTTGTACGGCAAAGTCGGACATTCCACAGTATTAACGCTTTGTGTACTTTCTATCGCATGCACACATTTTTAAATTGACGAAACATTCTATCCTGAATACCCTTCGGTTCTGATCTGGATCCAAACCGTGTTTGCAAATAGAGAGAGAGAGAGACACTGGTGCAGGCATGTCCAAGTAAACATTGCATCGACGGATTGACAAGTAGAGAGAGAGAGAGAGAGAGAGAGAGAGAGAGAGAGAGAGAGAGAGAGATGTGTGTTCTTTTTGAATTTCGTCAGTTTGGTTTTTTTACTCTGGAAACTCGTCTACGTATTTCAAAGTTTTGTGTCGATCTTTGCCAAAAAATCTGATCGTACGATATGTCTAGCGGTATCAATCCTTGAGTACAATCTCGGAACCAAAATTACTTGGTCCGAGGTACAATTTTAGCTGGAATTCGAAGTCGGCAGAGCGAACGAAAGCGTGGAAGAACGAAATAGTGTAGTGATTCATCGGTAGTCCGAGACTAGTGAACATAGGAGACCCGGCTTATCGAATATTTTAAATCAGTGGACTTTTATGACTTGTAAGTAAATTGAGTGACATAATATGCACGTGCCTGGCTCTCGACTTGGCGAATACCGCACGCGCTGGACATTTTACTGACTCATTCCGCATGAATTTAGCGGCGGTTTTAATAAGATTAAAGAAAAGAAAAAAAAGAGGAGATGGCACAGAATCATATCGCCGTGTTTTCACCACGTTTCTACCACATTTTGACATGCATATATACCGTTTTTTGCTCATGATAAAGCCCAAATTCTAAAATTACGAACTCTAGCATTTTTTCACAAACATAATTTCTAAAATTACGAACAACGGAAAAAATAATCATTTTTTAGTGTTCGTAATTTTAGAACATTTACCGTACTCATGAATATTTGCGTCAATGTGTGAATGTAAACACTTGCGACTTTGTTTGTTTTTGGTCTGATTTTTATGGAATAATCACCAATATGTAGAGCCGAGATATTGGGAATACAGTGTTCTGCCGAGGCTGCGATTCCGCGAGAATATCGCGGATATTTCAGCAAAGTCGCGGCAGAAATACCCTAGTTGGTACTCTTTTCGCGACCGAATTTTGATAAATAGTCAATCTAAATTAAGTGTTTTATTGTTGTGAAACTTGCATATTTTAAATCCATTGTTAAATCACGAAGTGAACTTGGAGTTTAATGTAGCTCACCAAAACAGCATTAAAACCTAATTATTATCCTTATAAAAAATCACATTTCTTTTTTTGTTTTTGTTTTTTCAAAAGTATTGAGCATATGCGAACTACTTTTAGCATGTATAAAAAAGCGCATTGTCTCCCTTACTATTGCTATATATATTAGCGTTATGCAGCATTTAGCTCCCTTATAAACAAGTACTAGCTTAGCGGAAAAGTTTCAGCATTGATGTGCCATGGGCAGGTGGGTGGGGTATCGCGTTGTAGCGATCATGACCACTTATTACGCTGTGGGCAAACTGTGGCTCCCAGGTACCGCGTTCTAAAGGCGTTCCAGTGTATTTTCAGGAAAAAAGCTAATGTCTCACTGATTTTAAAAATGTCCCCTAATTTTCAGGGCTGTTGAGACATTTGTCCCCATGTCTTAGCAACCTTGGCAGAACACTGGGAATGTAGTTTACCAATTTGGGAAGTTTTGGCTTATTTTCAGATTGGGAATGGTCCCCATATTAGGCCTAGGAAAATCTCTGCTAAGTTGAAAGGGCATATTCTTCTATAAGCACATGTAAAAGAACCATAGTCCCGATGAGCCTGATTTTATCCTTTTTTGAAAACACTAGATCCAGTTCAGCTGGCTTCTGATGAAGCCATCTGATTAGGATCCACACTGTTGTCCACTCTGCTTACAACTTCAGATGGTACATGTAAACTCGATGAAAATTCGGAAGGAGTGTAGTACTTATAAATGTTCAACATGAGAATGGTTGACCCTTGGTTAATCAAGCAGAAAATGATCCTTGTGAGTAAGAAATTCTACTTCAAAATTCTTCTGGCCAGATATTCATTCCCTCTCATCAGATGTTAGTGACCTGGCCCTGATTTTATAAAATGTCATGCTCAACTGAACTGAGCCTAAAATTTCAACTTCTCATAAAAACCTAATTGCTGAAAAATAAAGAATTTTCTTGCTTTGGTATAGGGGTAAGAGAGATAGAAAAAAAGAATTTTAGCGCAAAACAATGGCTTTTATTAATTATCATCATTAAAAAATCTTTCAGGAACCCTATCAGAGTGTCAAACGGTTTGGACAAAGATCAGGACTGACATTCTGTCGGTCCAGATCTGGTTCCAATCTGTTGGCAAATGTTTGATATCAGCAGACAACTAAAGTTATACTGGGCCCCCCTGCGCAGTCGGTAGTGAGTCAGACTGCAGATCCAGGGGTCGCGAGTTTGATACTGGACTGGCCCCATACTTTCGCGGTGATTGATCATGAAATCATTTCTACCCTCAATCTCCTTCTGCTGATTGAAGAAAGGTTGTTTTCAGTTATAAGGGAAAGTATGTGCAGGGAAGAACTGGTTAACCCCTTAGTCAAGCTTGCCCATGAAAAAGTGTGATCATTAGGTGAACTGACCGTCCTGTTGACTGGGACGTAAGACCTCAAACAAAACAAAACTAAAGTTGTCACTAGCAGGGAAGGAGTTAAGTTAAAGACCCTGATCCACACAGAGCTTCAGTGAACATCTACGCCCATAGGTTTAGATAAACAAAAATTTTCAGCGTAAAATTGTAAATATTTTCTTACCCATAATTTTTAGCATATGTTTTGGGTGCTCAGAAGAACCGTCTCATTGAGACGGTTCTTTTGAGTACCCACAACATATGTTTTGGTTGAGAAATAAGAAAATTATTTTTCTTGTACGCACTCTCAGGGGTGTAAAATTTCAAAATAAGTTACTCGCCCTCATGTCCCAAATTTTTTTCGGAGATGCTGTAAATAAGAAAGTACTACACAAATTGTCAAAACTTTTACTCACAAATGCGAGCGGGCGAGTGGAATTTTACACCCCTGACTCTTAACAAAAGGCCAGACGCGTAACTGCTGCAAGAAATGTGAATCATCTTAAGCTTGTGATCATGTAATAGTTTTTTCTGACAATTTTAACTTAACTTGTTGACTATTTTCCATTTTCAGATTGTTTTAGTACCCTATCAGACGAAATAGTACTGAGTGTCTTCCACTGGTTACCCAGGTTTGTCCTGGCGAAATGTGCCCGTGTTTGTAAGAGATGGAGCCGATTAGTGTAAGTTGCAGACGACAAAAAATGCAGCGGAGGATAGATTTTGTCATATCTTTCTTGATTTTTTAGCAAAATATGGCTTTAACTCTTGCTTGCTATGCTAATATGAAAATATAAAGCAAACTCATCAGGTTGTCATGTCAAAAAGTGATTTCAAAATAATTTTAGTGTCATATGATAAATAGTATCTAACATTTCTGCTCCTGACCTCCTGTATTATTGAAACTTGTTGCTAAAATTCTCGACAGAACCTAGCATTTTACCTTTTTCCATCAATCCCTTTAAGAAATTCATTAATACATATATGAGCACTCATGTAAGATCCTCTAAAGGATGATGAGATATGTTGCAAAAAAGATTATTTTAATGCAAAGAAATGCTACAAACACCATCAAACACTCGCAACTGAGTTATGCATTTTCAAGGACTTGGCCTAAGGTCAAGAATGTTTTCCAAAGTACTCAGATAGATCTGAGAAAACAGGTAATTGAATTCTGGAAGTGGTGCTGTGCTATAAGGCTCTAAATTTTCTAAAAGGTCTCTCTAGAAAGCATAGGCTGTTTTATAAGGTAGGGTTAATGGGAAGTGCTGCTGTTTGGATAACTTTCTAAGAATTCCCCTGAAAGGTCCATTGTGTCTGTGAGCCAGAAATATACCTGGCAAACCCTTCAGACATTACCCTTTTTGCCATTTCATGGCTCCATTTTGCACACCTCCCCGTCCCCAGGTAATAAAATATTCTCACCTGAATTTCAGGAAAGTATATTGAGTGGTTTAGGTGTATATGTAGGCATAGGTTTAGATAAACAAATTTTTTGAGCGTAAAATTGTTAATATTTTCATACACATTAATTTAAGCATGTACGTTTTGTGTGCTCAAAATAACCGTCTCATTGAGAGGGTTCTTTTGAGTACCCACAACATATGTTTTGATTGAGAAATAAAAAAACTATTTTTATGTTACGCACTCTTAACTAAAGTCCTGATATTGGTAAATGATCATGTTTTTTTTCCTACAGACAAGATGATTCATTATGGAAGAGGATAGATCTGGCTAACAAAACTTTATCTCAAGGAGTACTGGGATGTGTGTTGAAAAGAGGTGTGTGGGCCTTGCGACTCGCAAAATCAGAGGTAATCACAACAATAGTTCATGGGTTCAAATATGCAAAAAAATGTAAGTGTAAAGTTGTGTTGTTTTTCTTATCCATCAGTTTAAACATATGTTTTGGGTGCTCAAAAGAAATGTCTCATTGAGACGGTTCTTTTGAGTACCCAGTACCTGCAACATTATGTTTTGGTAGAGAAATAAGAAAAATAATTTTCAAAGCACTCTTATCTGGAGGCCTGTCTAAGTGTACGCTTTTTATACAAACATAGTCTTCCAATCTGGTTTGGTTCAATAAAGATTTTTTGTGTCCAGTTATATTTGCTTGAACAATTAAAAGCAATACACATACTAATACTATTTTATAAGCTTTAGGCTCCATCTTTTAGAATTTGCTGTTGAATTTCAAAGTGTAAAACTTTGCGTTAAGATCATTTACTGAAAAAGTGCAGTAAGAATCTCTTATGGGACCTTTAAAAGTTCCAAAATTTTCTTAGCCTTACCTATATGAAACCCTCATATAATTATAGGGAATGTATGGGTAGGATGGGACAAACCAATTTTGTGAGAAAACTATTAATTAGAGGCTTTATTTTTGGTTTGGCCCCATATATAAAAACAAATTTAACGTCTGTTTACTCTAAAGTGGATGTAAAGGTTTGTCTGTCCAAGAAAAGTTTCAGATATCCCATTTAATTATCAGATGGCCCATTTAAAATTGTTGATTATACCCCCGGTACGAAGTATATAGGGGGTATATAGTTTTTGCCTTTTCTGTAATTATGTTTGTTTGTTTGTCTGTTTGTCTGTTTGTCTGTAAACTTTTTTTTTTCGTCAAAGATTTCTCAGCAACTACTTGGGTTAGGATTCTGAAATTTGGTACAAGGCTTGATAGTGATGAGTTGTATTGTGTAACAAAAGAACAGCCACATATTGCTTATCAGTCCCTTTATTTGTTCATTTTTCTTTCTCTCCAATGGAAAAAATTTTCGTCAAAGATTTTTCAGCAACTACTTGGGTTAGGATTCTGAAATTTGGTACAAAGCTTGATAGTGATGAGTTGTATTGTGTAACAAAAGAACAGCCACATATTGCTTATCAGTCCCTTTATTTGTTCATTTTTCTTTCTCTCCAATGGAAATTTCTGTCACAGATTTCTCAGCTCCTATTGGAACCAGTGTTTTCAAATTTTGTTTACATCTTCAGGATGGCAAAGTGTACTGTGTAAAAGGAAATTAAGATGCTAATCCTCATTTTGCCTTCTTTTTTCAAATTTTCATTTTTTCCTTCTTTCTCTCTTATATAATACATATAGACATTTTTTCTGTCAAAGATTTCTCAGCAACTACTTGAGTTAGGATTCTGAAATTTGATACAAAGCTTGATAGTGATTATGATGAGTTGTATTGTGTAACAAAAGAACAGCCACATATTGCTTATCAGTCCCTTTATTTGTTCATTTTTCTTTCTCTCCAATGGAAATTTCTGTCACAGATTTCTCAGCTCCTATTGGAACCAGTGTTTTCAAATTTTGTTTACATCTTCAGGATGGCAAAGTGTACTGTGTAAAAGGAAATTAAGATGCTAATCCTCATTTTGCCTTCTTTTTTCAAATTTTCATTTTTTCCTTCTTTCTCTCTTATATAATACATATAGACATTTTTTCTGTCAAAGATTTCTCAGCAACTACTTGAGTTAGGATTCTGAAATTTGATACAAAGCTTGATAGTGATTAGTTGTATTGTGTAACAAAAGAACAGCCACATATTGCTTATCAGTCGTTTTATTTATTCATTTTTCTTTCTCTCCAATGAAAATTTCTGTCGCAGATCTCTCGGCTCCTATTGGAGCCAGTGTTTTCAAATTTAGTGTACACCTTCAAGTAGGCTAAGTGTATTGTGTAAATGAAAATAAAGATGCTAAAGCTCATTTTGGCTTCTTTTTCAATTTTTCCTTCTGTCACTCCTATATAACACATATGGATGTTTTTTGTCAGTTTTCTCAGCAACTACTTGATTTAGGATTATGAAATTATTTGTGTATGTTCAGGTAGGAGAAATGTATTGTATAAATGAAAACTAAGGTGCTAATCCTCATTTTTGCCTTCTTTTTTCAAATTTTCAATTTTTCCTTCTGTCACTCTTATATAACACATATGGACATTTTTCATCAAAGTTTTCTCAGAAACTACTTGATTTAGGATTATGAAATCTTTGACAATTTTGTCTTTTCTCTGAAAGTGTTACAACCTCTGATGGCTACCGCCGGGGGTATGTGAGCTTCGCTCACTTCTTGCTATATTTTCACATGCAAATGAAAGCGATATAGGATATTGTCCCATTATTTGGTGAGCCCTTTACTTTTTGAGCTATGAATATCTTGTGGAATGCCCAGGCTTAAAAATGACTGCACAGGCTGATCAGCCACTTGCTTCGCATATGTTTAGGTACTGTTGGTAACCTCACTTGCTTTGATCAGTTAATTGAGCTGCGACATGAGATTTCCAACAATGAGGTATATTCGACCAGCAAATGCTCAGATCAGCCTGCGCATACACGCAGTCTGATCAGAGCCTTTGCTAGTTGCTTGAATATTCTATGACTGTTAAGCTACTGACTGAATAACATTTAGAGTTTCTCAGCTTAACAGGAGGCTGCACAGGCTCATCTGAGTCTACACTTGTCTAAATGCCACATTGTTGGAAATCACATGTCGTGGCTCAAATGTAGTTGATATTAATTTAATCTTATTTCAGATTGAAGGACCCTGCATCAACATGACAGGAATAAGGTATGTAAAGGCATCTTTACTGAAGGCCAAATAAAAAATACCTGTGTTTAGGGTAACTAGACCAGGGGTTTTTTTTGGCCCGTTTTGACGACCGATATTTGGTCGTGTTCCCAATGCCAAAAAGTATGTTTTTTTCCCAATTTGAATAAGAAAATTCCCAATTCAAGGAACAAAATAAAACGGGAGAAAAAATAACAAAATATCGCCATTTTACGATGTTTATGTTTGTGGTTGAAAGAGCGGGTCCGAACAGTCTGAATGATACAAGGGAAATAACAAATATTGCAAACTCTCAAACGGTAACGTCCCTTTGCGGCAATTCAGCAGAATTTATTCGAGAAGGTGCCGGGGAGTTTGTAATAAACACACATGGTTTATTATACCCCCCGCAAACTTTGTTTGTAGGGGGTATACTGTTTTCACGTTGTCCGTCCGTCCATCCGTCCGTCCGTGCGTCCGTCCGTAACGCTTTGTTTCCTTAATAACTCGAAGAGTCATCGCTGGATTTTCATCAAACCTTGCAAACATGTTCATATATGCAAGACAAATACTTTAGACAAAAAAGTAAGGGCTAGGGGCCAATTCTATTAGAGTTATTTCCCTTTGTAGTTCTAAATGGCTTTTAATATAGTGCTTTTTCCTTAATAACTCGAAGAGTCATTGCTGGATTTTCATCAAACCTTGCAAACATGTTCATATATGCAAGACAAATACTTGAGACAAAAAAGTAAGGGCTAGGGGCCAATTCTATTAGAGTTATTTCCCTTTGTAGTTCTAAATGGCTTTTAATATAGTGCTTTGTGCTTATGCTATTATAGGCCGTATACGGGCCAATCAACTCCTACCACAGCTTTCGATGGAACAATTTGATACTTTTCCTATACAATGTAGACACACTGAACATATGCATGAAGGAGTTTAGTTCAGAAAAGATAATTTTTGACAAAATGACAGTTGTGAGAACTTAGACAATTTTTCCCTAATAAGGTGTTTGTATATGCATGGATAGTGCCTTTATGGGCCGATCAACTCCTACTACAGCTTTTGATGGAGCAATTTGATACTTTGCGGATACAATGTAGACACATTGAACATATGCATGAAGGAGTTTATAATTTTTGTTTGCACAGATTCTACTGAAATCTTCTTATCAAAACTAAGGTCTTCTTGTTCGAACTATAACTTGCCAAGTTTTTTCACTGACTCTTACTGTGCGGGGGGTATCTAATAAGCATTGCTTATTGACTTTTTTCATTTTACTGGTACCCTACTCTGGCGTATTAATTTAGATTAAACGGGGCACCTTTCTCATAACAAAAAAAGAAAAAGCTTGTAACATATTTTCGCGATGTCGCACAATACGAAATATTACAGAAAGAAACTAAAAAAACAGAGTCAAGTAAAAAAAAATAGATGTGCTTTTTCGTCAGCAAGCATTAGCATCGGAGAATTCTGCAAATATTACCCCCAAACAGACCGAAAAATAATAAGACGGTTCTTTTGAGCACCCACAACAAATGGTAAGGCAGATTTTAAAATTTGCTTATGAGTGACTGTCAATGAAGAAATGAACAAAAAAGTGACTGATGTGGATTGGAACAGACAGTACAAAATAAGCCAGTTGTGGTTTTAATTTCTTTAAATCATTAATGGTCATTAGCCTATACTATTAGGCCTATATTACTTTTAAGTTTAACCTTTCCAGGCCTCTAGATAAGAGTGCTGTTTAGAAAAAATATTCTTATATTTCTCAAGCAAAACATATGTTGTGAGTACTCAAAAGAACCATCTTAATAAGAGGGTTCTTTTGAGCACCCACAACAAATGGTAAATCAGATTGTAAATCAGATTTCAGAATTTGCTTATGAGTCAGTGAAGAGTAAGAAGTTGAATAAACGAAATACTTGATATTTTTGTTTTTATTATAGGGTGTGTTTTTTCCCAATTTTGTATAGAACGACGCGAAAATTCCCAATTCTAGGGGTCGGGTCATGTTCCCAAAATGCTGAGAAAAAACCCTGTAGACCCTACCTAAATTTACTGGCGAAACCTAGAACTTTTTCAGGTTTTCTGGAAAAAAAATATTATTTTATGCATTTTGAAAGGGGAAATGTCTTTCAATATTTATAAAATTATATTCTTTTCTAGAAAAAAATAATTTAAAAAGTTATGTGTGCCTACCCTGCTTAAAACTTTCAGACCCGTTACCCGAAACACACTTATTTTTTTATTTGGCCCTTAACATAGGTCAAGATAACCAAATGTTTTGAGCGTAAAATTGCAAATATTTTCTTATCCATTTTAAATGTTTTTTTAGGTAGTCAATAAATGTCTCACTGAGAGTCTGCATTGTTGGCAAAAATAAAAACAATTCTTCACAATAGAAATCATAGGTTTAGATAAACAAGATTTTTGAGCGTAGAATTACCAATGTTTTTTTACCAATCAGTTTTAACATATGTTTTGGGTGCTCAAAAGAACCGTCGCATTGAGACGGTTCTTTTTAGTACCCAAAACATGTTTTGATTGAGTAATAAGAAATAAAATTTTTGGTACACACTCTTAACTAAAGTACTGGAAATGCATGTTAATTTAAAATTTTCTACCTGTGACCCTTTAAAATACAAAATAGACAATTCCAAACATGTTCTATCAATATGCAATCTGAATGAAAAGGGTTTATTTTGAAGATTATGATTCAGATACCTCATCTAGTGCAAGTTATTCACATTCATGATTACTAAAGCTGACCTGTCAATTATTTCAGGTTGTCCAAGTTACAGTACCTTGATCTCAGTATGGCTGGAGTGACCACAGATGTACTTGAGCCACTGTTTAATGTCTGTACAGATCTCAGGAAACTTAGTCTAGAAAATCTCGAAATTACAGAGACAATTTGTAGGTAGGTCTTGCTATTTTAGTCTAGAAAATCTAGAAATCACAGAGACAATTTGTAGGTAGGTCCTGCTATTTTAGTCTAGAAAATCTAGAAATCACAGAGACGATTTGTAGGTAGGTCCTGCTATTTTAGTCTAGAAAATCTAGAAATCAAAGAGACAATTTGTAGGTAGGTCTTGCTATTTTAGACTAGAAAATCCAGAAATCACAGAGACAATTTGTAGGTAGGTCTTGCTATTTTAGTCTAGAAAATCTAGAAATCACAGAGACAATTTGTAGGTAGGTCTTGCTATTTTAGTCTAGAAAATCTAGAAATCACAGAGACAATTTGTAGGTAGGTCTTGCTATTTTAGTCTAGAAAATCTAGAAATCACAGAGACAATTTGTAGGTAGGTCCTGCTATTTTAGTCTAGAAAATCTAGAAATCACAGAGACGATTTGTAGGTAGGTCCTGCTATTTTAGTCTAGAAAATCTAGAAATCACAGAGACAATTTGTAGGTAGGTCTTGCTATTTTAGTCTAGAAAATCTAGAAATCACAGAGACAATTTGTAGGTAGGTCTTGCTATTTTAGTCTAGAAAATCTAGAAATCACAGAGACAATTTGTAGGTAGGTCTTGCTATTTTAGTCTAGAAAATCTAGAAATCACAGAGACAATTTGTAGGTAGGTCCTGCTATTTTAGTCTAGAAAATCTAGAAATCACAGAGACAATTTGTAGATAGGTCTTGCTATTTTAGTCTGGAAAATCAAGAAATCACAGAGACAATTTGTAGGTACTTTTTTTCTATTTTAGACCAGAGAACATGAATGCACATGATGGTGTCCCCTTTATGTCCTAAGCTTTGGGGTAGTGGTTTTTGCAATCCGGTTTGCTCAACCTTTTGTCTGTCTGTCTGTCTTACAAAACTTGTTAGCAAGATATTGCACAAACTATAAGAGGCCTTATGTTTAATTTAGTAAACTGAGAGTTGATGAAAGGATAACCTCAAAAACTTTTGATGTATGGTCCTACAATTTAAGCAGAACCGGATGGGCGAGGTATGAAATAGAGATTTTTAACTGCATACACCATTTTAATATTAATGCAAACAGTGTATAGATACCAAAAAGCTTTGAGATGTGACTGAATTTACAATATTCAAAATAAGGATCTAGAAATAATGGTTTCAGGCGTTTGCTTACATTAACTATAATATTTTGACACACACAGCCCGAATGGCTCATTTTACATGTTTCGCATCAACCTTTTGAAATAGAATTATCCAAAGGTCATTACTCACGAGGTTGTGGTCTATTGTAGATTTTACCTTTAACTCATTACCAACTAGTGTCATCTGCTGATGACCTTTGCAAACAGTTTGAACCCAGACCAGGCCTGACAAAACGTCGGGCCTGATCTGGATCCGAACTATTTGACTTCACATATGGTATTCCTGCAAGAATTTTTCGAAAAAGACGAACAAAAAGCTTGAAAAATTTCCTAGGAGGCAATGAGTTAATGCTGCTGTGTTTTTTCACAGGTGTATAGCTAAGAACAAAGAGCTAGAAACTCTCAACATGGCCATGTGTCAGGGGATCACAATGGATGGCTTAATGGCAATAGTCACAAATTGTGAAAGGTAAGATATCCAATCAGTAAAAGAAATTTGAGCCGTGACATGTGATTTCCAACAATGTGGCATTTTAACAAGTGTATACTTGGGCGAGACTGTGCAGCCTCTTTTAAAGCGTAGAAACTCCAAATGGTGCTCAGTCAGCAGCTTAACAATTATAGAATAGTCAAGTAACTAGCAAAGGCTCTGATCAGCCTGCGCATATGCGCAGGCTGGTCTGAGCCTTTGCTGGTCGCACATACCACATTGTTGGAAATCTCATGTCGCTGCTCATTTTATGAAAAAATGTTTAATTAAAAGTTATTTACTCATCATCATGTTGTATATATGTTATCTTGGTGAAAATTTTCAGAGGTATTTGATGTGAGTAAGAACAAAAGATGAGCAATATTTGGTTTTGTAACTTTCAAAGCCATTTAGAGTTCTTTTATAAAGGAGATGGCAGGATTTTAACAAAATATAACTATGGGAGCTCAGTGGCTCAGTAGTAGAGTGCTTGACTCGAGACCGAGGGGCTGCGGGTTCGAACCTCACCGGCGTCACTGCATTGTGGTCTTTGAGCAAGACACATTTATCCTAGCTTAGGACTCGTTCAACCCAAGAAGACCCGTCCCTACATAACTGAAAAATTATTGATGGGACGTAAAGAATCAAATCAAACAAACAAACAAAATATAACTAAATGTCTTATCACTTTGGATATGAAAGTTTAAAAAAAATCTACCACCAATAGACTAACGGTGTTCTGCCAAGAAATTTTATAGGAGAGGACACATATCCCATGTTGTCAAAACATTTTGGGATAGTGCCACTAAAACAAGAGACAAGTGATAAATGCATCAACCCTTTGTATACTAATGGATTCTTCCTTCTTTGGATAGTCCATTGTATATATCTAGGGATGACAGGTAGGGCTGGCACGATTAATTGAAATATCGGCTAATCGGTCGATATACAAAAGAAAAATGATTATCGATATGAAAATTCTAAAATGGGTTATTTTTAATGGATGTTCTGTTTATTTATTCAAATAAAATCCAAGTGTAATTGCCTTGTGTGATGTTTTTTTTTAGACTGGAAGTGCATTGTCGTGAACAGTAGAATGTGTATAAATTGCTGTAATGAAGTAGTAAAACATTGTACTCTGTAGGCTAACTCAACAACTGACTGTGAGAAAAAGTTATACTTGCGCTATTCTGTTTTAAAGTAGTATCAAATCACACATTTTCATCAGATGAATGATCTAGCATGATAATTGTTTAACTCCACGGTTAAATTCAATTTTGGAAGCTTTCTATTTTACCCACGTTTACAGCGGGTCTTATTTTACACAAAGGTGTTTGTGTCATGCACACTTGACTTCCTTTTGTATGAAGTCACGCAACATGAAGTTGACAACAACAATGGCCGACTGCAAATTTCATTACCGACTTTGCCAATTAGCTAGTCAATTTTCTTCTAACAGTGTGGATGACGACTTGTATTGAGCAAAGCTGCCACTTTTTAGCTCACCTGAGCCGAGGGCTCATGGGTGAGCTAATAGTATACCAGTCACTCCGGCGTTCGTCCGTCGTCTGTCGTCCGTCCGTCCGTCCACAATTTCAAACATCTTCTCCTCTGAAACCACTGGGCCAATTAAATTCAAATTTCATATGGAGACTCCTTAGGACGCGGGAACGAAAGTTTGTTCAAATGGTTCTGGTCACATGACCAAGATGGCGGCCACGCCCATATATGGTAAAAACCCTTTAAAAATCTTCTTCTCCAGAACCAGAAGGCTGATGACCTTTGGACTTGGTATGTAGCATTTGGTCTGTGGGGCCTACCAAGTTTGTTCAAATGATGATCCTAGGTTGACCTTGACCTACTTAGCGTCAAGGTCAAATTTGCTTCCTAATGCATTTAAATGGTAAAATTTCTGAAAAGTTAATTTTTTTAAAACTGTTGAAGCCAAAGTCATTATTCTCACTTTATACGTTTAACCTAATGAGACAATGGCTATAAATAAGTTCCAACGGTCAAGGTTGACCTTTGACCTTTCATCTTAGGTCGCTCATATTTGAGTCCCATCAATATGTTAAAACATAGTTTTCTCACAATCCATTGGTCCAATTGAACTCAAATTTCATGTGAAGACTCCTTATGATAAGTTAGTCAAAATGCATGAAAAATATTTGGGTCATATGACCAAGATGGCCCCCATGCCCATATATGGTAAAAACCCTTTAAAAATCTTCTTCTCCGGAACCAGAAGGCCGATGACCTTTGGACTTAGTATGTAGCATTGGGGATGTGGGGCCTACTAAATTTGTTCAAATGATGATCCTAGGTTGACCTTGACCTACTTAACGTCAAGGTCAAATTTGCCTCCTAATGCATTTAAATGGGAAAAATTCTGAAAAGTTTATTTTTTTTAAACTGTTGAAGCCAAAGTCATTATTCTCACTTTATATGTTTAACCTAAAGAGACAATGGCTATAGATAAGTTCCAAAAGTCAAGGTTGACATTTGACCTTTCAGCTTAGGTCGCTCATATTGGAGTCCCATCAATATATTAAAACATGGTTTTCTCACAAACCATTGGCCCAATTGAACTCAAAATACATGTGAAGACTCCTTATGATGAGTTAGCCAAAATATTTGCAAAATATTTTGGTCACATGACCAAGATGGCCGCCATGCTCATATATGGTAAAAACCCTTAAAAATCTTCTTCTCCGGAACCAGAAGACCTATGACCTTGGGACTTGGTATGTAGCATTGGGAATGCAGGGCCTACTATATTTTTTCAAATGATGATCTTAAGTTGGCCTTGACCTACGTAAGGTCAAGGTCAAATTTGCTTCCTATTACATTCAAATGTGAATTTTTTGAAAAGTTGATTTTTTGAATACTGTTGAAGCCAAAGTCATTATTCTCACTTGATATGTTAAACGCTATAAATAAGTTTCAAAGGTCAAGGTCACCATACCCATATATGGTAAAAACCCTTTAAATATCTTATTCTCTAGAACAAAAGGTCAATGGCCTTGGGACTTGGTATGTAGCATTGGGGATGTGGTCTCTACCAGGTTTGCACAAATGATGAATCTAGCTTGACCTACTTTATGGCAAGGTCAAATTTGATTCCTAATGCATTTATATGGAGAAATCTTGAAATGTTCATTTTTCTATAACTGTTTAAGCTGAAATCATAATACTTTCAAGAAATGTTTAACCTTATGAGACAATGGCTTATATAAGTACCAAATGTCAAGCTGACCTGTGACCTTTTATCCAATGCCACTCATTTGAACTGCCACATGTCACCAAAATGGCTGCAACCCCCATATATGGTTAAACAAAATATATTTTATTATAAGCTGTATTTGACCATGACCTATTTTAACATTATTAAAGAGGTCAGGTGAGCGCCTCAGGACCTTCAGGTCCTCTAGTTATTTGAAACCTATTATCTTTTGAGTATATAACTCGTGCTACTTAGTTTTGTTTTGCCAAATGATGGGGAAATCAATGTCATTGACCATGCAAGAGTTGTCAAAGCATTTCGAGACCCTCTGTCAAGTTTGAGCGATTACTAATCGGTTATATTTCGAAATGCATGGACCGATTATCGATTAGCATTTTGTCTTCGATTAGCCAGCCCTATTGTCAGGTTGTATTTTAAAAAAAGTTATTCTATTTTTTGTCTGAAGATCTGTTTTACCAAAATACAAACAGTGTAGACCCTGATGAAATGCAGCATTATGCTGCATTTCATCTGGATCTTCACTGTTTGCAAAAGTACTCATTTAGGGGTTTCCCAAGAACATATAAAAATGTCTTGGGACTATTTCCCACTGAGTCCCAGGATATAATGGTATTGCAGACATATCCTGAAAACTTGATATGGGAAACAGCGAGTCCCAGGACCCCTAAGCCCAAAATTGTAAATGAGTCACTGGATGTACTAATAAATGATAATATTGGTTATATTCTATGTTTAAAGAATTTGACAATGAGTTGAATGAAATTTTTGCTTATTTTTGAAGGATAAAGTGGCTTTAGTGGAAACAGTATTTTATTCAAATATAAGTACATCATGATACAAACAATTTTAAATATACACAAAACATTACATTTGAAAGGGATATACAGAAATAAGTCCCAGACTTGTTTAAATCTGTTTCCCGAAAAGTCACCAAAAGTGGCTTTAAATATATAATGATTTTATTTAACAGGTTAGAGGCCCTGCATCTTGGTTGGACTAGTCTTTCAAAACAAAGTGTTGTTGTTTTATGCCTATGTCTTCCTGAAAATCTACTCAAACTAAATCTC
Source organism: Loripinus fragilis (assembly GCA_964019695.1). Lineage (NCBI taxonomy): Eukaryota > Metazoa > Mollusca > Bivalvia > Lucinida > Lucinidae > Loripinus > Loripinus fragilis. The sequence continues at coordinate 23,613,971 of OZ026518.1, forward strand.
AGTGGATGTCGAGATAATCTCACAGATGAAGGTTAGTAAACTGTTAATCCTGCTTATAAAAAGAAATCAAGTCATAACATCAACAGGGATTTTTCTACCTTTCTGAAGTCGATGAATTTGGGAAAAAAGCATTTGGTTATCAAAATTGGGAAAATTTGATGCAGTCTAGAATAACTGGACGGTCATTTTAAATGGATTAAAAGGCATATAAGGAATTAGCAGTGTAAAGCTGTAACATGTTTGTTGCTTTTATTGCCCTTCATAAAAACTCTTCAAAATTTGCATAAAAATGTGAATGAAAACATGTTTTCATTAACATTTTTATCCAAATTATCATGCATCTGTAACTTTTCTATTTTTGTTCGGATTTTCATGAAATTTTCACCAAAATGTACAACTTAGGAATTGGGAATGATAAACATCATTTTGGGAAGTTTTTGCTCATTTTTGAATTAGGATGGAGCCGATATTCGACCCCAAATCAGGCCTAGGAAAATCCCTAATCAACCCTTCCAATTTTATTGATACAAGTTTAATATTTTTATCCAGATAATTTCACCTGCTTTTTTACTTCTACTGCATATTATATGCAAGTGCACTTTAGGCTAGACTTTTTCATGGAAGCAAACAATATGAACCCTGATCAAACTGCTTGAAGGGGAGCAGTTTGATCTGGGTCCATATTGTTTGCATAAAGGCTCCCAAGAACATAAGCAGATGAGAGAGCAGACAACAAAAGTGGTGACTAGCAGGAAAAAGAATTAATATTTCTATCAGTCATCCATTCACCCCTCCTTTCACAACCATAGCTTATTTAAACCTTAAATTGCCAATCACAACAAAAGTCGTCTGCTTCTTTTCGTCTGCTGAAATGTTTAAGAAGCCTCTATGACAAACAGTGTGGACCCAAACAGTATGGACCCAGATCAGTCTGATCTGGTTCCACCCTGTTTGCTTCTATTCATGTACTTAAATTAGTCAGTAATGTTAGGCAATTATTTGCAGCAGACGTCATTTTTCAGATGCATTTTTTCTTGGCGCTTTAAGGTAGTATATATACAAGAGATTTCATAAGATTTGGTATTTATTTGATATAAGAGCAGTGAGTGCTCAGACAAGCCTGCGCAAATGTGCACTCTCTCAAGAGCCTTCACTGCTCAAAAATACAATGTAGGAATGTAGTTAACTAGATCAACTGGATGATTCCAGTTTAGAATTTCATCGCTTAACAATTTAAGAATCCATGAAATTTATGTATGAATTCAGACATAGAAAAATGTGCTAAGTCATCATTATACCCCCCGCAAAATACCCCCCGCAAACTTTGTTTGTAGGGGGTATACTGTTTTCACGTTGTCCGTCCGTCCGTGCGTCCGTGTGTCCGTCCGTCCGTCCGTCCTTCCGTCCGTAACGCTTTGTTTCCTTAATAACTCAAAGAGTCATGGCTGGATTTTCATCAAACCTTGCAAACATGTTTATATATGCAAGACAAATACTTTAGACAAAAAAGTAAGGGCTAGGGGCCAATTCTATTAGAGTTATTTCCCTTTGTAGTTCTAAATGGCTTTTAATATAGTGCTTTATGCTTATGCTATTATAGGCCATACACGGGCCAATCAACTCCTACCACAGCTTTTGATGGAACAATTTGATACTTTTCATATACAATGTAGACACATTGAACATATGCATGAAGGAGTTTAGTTCAGAAAAAATAATTTTTGACAAAATGACAGCTGTGAGAACTTAGACAATTTTTCCCTAATAAGGTGTTTGTATATGCATAGACGGTGCCTTTATGGGCCGATCAACTCCTACCACAGCTTTTTATGGAGCAATTTGATACTTTACCTATACAATGTAGACACATTGAACATATGCATGAAGGAGTTTATAATTTTTGTTTGCACAGATTCTCTACTGAAATCTTCGTCTTCTTGTTCAAACTATAACTTGCCAAGTTTTTTCACTGACTCTTACTGTGCGGGGGGTATCTAATAAGCATTGCTTATTGACTTTTTTCATTATATTAAGCTTTATTTATTTTTTAGATGTTCAGCATCTATGTGAAACTTCACCAAATCTCCGAGAACTTGATCTCAGTGATTCGACCTCTCTGAGCTGCCAGTCTGTTATACATATAGCCAACACCCTGAAGAACCTGGAGTATTTAGCTCTCAGTAGATGTTATCACATTGTGCCAAGTACTATACCGTAAGTAAACCTGCATTGTTCTTAACCCTTTGTATACTAATGGATTATTCCTTCTGGCCTTTGAGCCTCAAGGGCATCACCGCGTTGTGGTTCTTGAGCAAGACACTTTTATCCTAGCTTAGTACTGGTTCAACCCAGGAACAGGGTTCCCACGAGCACTGGAAAACCTGGAAAATCACAAAAAAAGTTCCATGCATGGAAAAATCATGGAATTTGAAAAAAACTGAAAAATCACGGAAAAATCATGGAATTTTGTGAAATAATTTATGTGTTTGACTTCTTATTTTCTGGCTACTGGTAATTTAAGTTTTTATTATTGTTTCAAAATGCATGTTTGGTCAACAACAGGGCCTGCACTTGTTGTGCCTGATATTTTATAGTAAGATACATGTAGCCTTAAAAATGTATGCAATTTAGGCAAGTCAGAAGTATTCGTTTATTCGTATATAAGGTTTAACCAAAAGACATTCATATGTTTTTGAATGGAATGGAATCTTTTGACCTATCAGATTCTTAATTTGCATGGTGAATCATATAAAACAGGCATTCAAGCGGGCCCTACAATTCATACTTTTTGTTCTCCTACTTTTCCCTACATTTTCATGAAAATGCCTTACTGCTCTCCTCTTTAATTGCACGCCGGTGGGTTGAACTTCAGACTCTATGACGGTTTCGACTTAAAGACTTATCTATTGATGAGATGGTAGGGGCCTGATGCTTTGGCTGTTGTCAGGCCCACCAGGTTTTACCTGTTGAATTCTTTTGCTCCGGTATTCAGTTTTATGTACTGTTGAGTCCTTATCTTTGCTTAATCTCCTTTTTATATCTTGATTTATATACCCTAGGAGATGATGCATGGATAAGTTAGGGGTCTTTCATGCAATCCAAAATCTATGTGTCTTGATCCACATCTGAACTAAGGGTGAGGTTGGCATCGTGAAACCGGTTTTAGCCCTCCAGTAGAATAGTTTTACTGACTGTTTCAAGGCTGTACTTCTTTTGTGGATCATTTGTGTTATTTATGTCTTGTGATTGTCATGCTTTTGCGTCTGTTCATTGCTGCCTTGTGGTCACCTGCTGAGAAAGGGCTGACCTCTTAGCTCTTGTTTGTGATGTTTATTGTGGTTTTGCTACTTTCCCATGCGGTATCATGGGTCAGGTGTTGTCCTTGATTTTAAGGATTCCTGATCTTTGCCTTCTTTCTTACTTTTACTATCCCAATTTTCTCACTTTAAATGTCATTTATGCAATAAAATCATCAAAAAATTTCCCCGCTCGCTTCGCTCACTTCAATTTCTCAATAATTAAACTTTTTATTTGGTAAATGACCACTCAATTTCTCACTTTGAAGTTTTCAGCTGCAAAAGTCATTCTGTATTTGGATGATTTTATTGTCACCACTTTTATCCTGCTTATTTTGATATATTCATTAATTTAATGACTCATTGTCATGAATTATTGGTTTGAAAAAGTCCTACTTTCCCTACCTTTTACATTGCATAATCCCTACTTTTTTTTAAAAAAAATATCCTTACTTTTTCCCTACTTATTCATGGAAGGGCACTTGAAGGCCTGAATAAAAGTTATTCAAAATTATCATCATCAAACTTTTGGAGCCATTTCAATTTAATCATCCAGTTAGTATGGTGTTTCTGATTTTAAAATTGGCCATATAAGTGACCTTTTCGGCTAGTTATTTGGAAAAAGATACAGAATGATGAATTATTGAAAGAAATATTGAAAAAATATAAGAAAGACATGTTCTAATAACGGTTAGTCACAATTATGCTCAATGTGGTAAAGGATGCTGCGAAGAGGGGAGGTTGGATGCTGCGCGTTAAATGATCATGGAAATTACGTTGCTGATCATGGAAAAATCATGGAAAAATCATGGAATTTTGTTTTTGAATTTCTGTGGGAACCCTGCAGGAAGACCGTTCCTGTTTAACAAAGATTGTTGATGGGACGTAAAGAATCAAATCAAACAAACAAACTTCCTTCTGGTTTGATACAATAAAGTTGGCATAGTTCATTGTACATATCTAGGGGTGTCATGTAAAATTAAAAGATATATTCTTTTGTCTGAAGATCTTTTTAACCTTTACAGTGTAGAACCTGATGAAATGCAGCATCATGCTGCATTTCATCTGGATCTTTACTGTTTGCAAAAGTACTCTTTTAGGGGTTTCCTAAATACAGGGTTAATATCCAGAGAATTCTTTAAGAGCATTTTATCGAAACAAGTTAAATTCATAAATTGAACATTATTTTACATAAACATGAATGTATACGCGAACACGAATGTAAGATTCCATTTATCAAATAACACTAAAACTACTTTGAAAATGTGTTTTTGTCGTGAAAAATCTTTAAAGGGTTTAACTCCTAATGGCAATATTGTTGTTGCCGTCTTACATTAAGTTACTAAATCTATAAACCACTAGTGGTTTATCGATTTCAGTGCTTGATTTCATATCACTTTTAGAGGTGATGTCAAATGATAACTCTTTTTACAAATATATATTATGTTCAGGCCCCCAGTTAAGCTCCTGAAAATTATTTTTCTTATTTCTCAACCAAAACATATGTTGTGGGTACTCAAAATAACCGTCTCGATGAGACGGTTCTTTTGAGTACCCTAAACACATGTTTAAACTGATGGATAAGAAAATAATCACAATTTTACGCAAGTTATTTTTGCTTAACTGGCCCTATGTATGTTCTCATTCAATTTTGCTCATTAATTTTCTATTTTCACAGTCAGCTGCGGTTCCTACATAGACTTGTTGCTGTTGATGTATTTGGAATGTTGCGAGAGGGACCCCTGGATCAGCTCAAGGAAAGCATGCCAAATATAGACATCAATAACTTTCCCTTCTCCAGTATAGCCAGGCCCACCACAGGCATTCGCAGGACAAGTATTTGGGGAATTAGAGTGAGAGAGACTTTTGTGTAATCATGGAATAGTTATCAAGAGGACCATGTCATAGAAAATTCTGTCTTTTGGTGTTTGTGAATACAGGGTCGCACAGACTTGAAAAGCACTTGAATTTACAAGACTGTCTAGAAAAGTCCTTGAAAATTAAATCTGCCTTGAAAAATACTTGAAAAACACTCAAAGGCCTTGAAAAGTTGTTGAATTTTACCATTTACAGGAGGATTCTACAGTGTTTTTGGAGACGTAATTCAGTATAAAATTGTGGGGCCTTTATTTGGTGCAGCATATGCTGCACCAAATAAAGGCACCACAATTTTATACTAATTATCTTAAAACTAATGTCTTTAGTAATGGACTCATTTCAGAAGTAGAATTTTAAAGTGTAAATCAGTATTTTTCCTTGAAAACAGTAGGAAAGTCCTTTAGAAGTCCTTGAAAAGTCCTTGAATTTTACACATTCTTGCCTGTATGAACCCTTGAATAGCTAATGCTCAAACCTATCTGCTCACTTAGTTTCAAAGACTCAATAGAAGAGGATTTTTGGGGATAAAAAATGGCAATATTTTTCATACCTCACCATGAATACATTTGTTGTGGTACTCATTGGAAGCATCTCATTAAGATACTTCCCATGAGTACCCACAACATATGATTTTGTCTACATTAAAGAAACATACAAATGTGGATACACTTCATGGCTTGAGCTATGTTAGAATCTTAAAAAAATGAATGCAGATATATAGCTATTATTATTCTGTTAAAACAGTGAAAATTAAGGGCTATTCCAGGAAATATTGTCACTGGCAGGTGGAACATGGGTACCATCTAAAAATTTAATCCAATGAAAGGCACCACCAAAGGACAAAAAACAACATTGAACATCCACCCCAAGGAATTTAATTGAAGTTGCTTTCAATCCCCCGGTCACACTTTTTCCTGGAATAGCCCTATATTAAAGCTGATCTGAACACAGACAGAGGGTTTTTTGTGCCTTTGTTGCTTGTAAACAACAAAAGCATGTTTTTCTGACATGACTATACATGCCAGATGAAAGTTTGTGGAAATTTTAAATTATTTTTCCTGTTTTGTTTGTCAGATAAAATAATATAATTCTTTTGTTTGTATATGATTAGGCTTGTTGCATCAGCAATGTTGATGCATTAAAATATAGTCCCAGAACTTCAAAGCATTCTTAAAGCTGAACAGCAGTTATGGGTTTAATTCTCAGCTGTACACTCAGTGTTCACGAATACTTTCCAGACATTACCAGACATTCGGTCTGGTGCAGTCATTAATATTACCAGACCAAATAATATTTTACAGGACCGAAAAAAACAAACAAGTTGAATGATTAAATATTAGAATTTATCAATACTTATCTTTAATTTGATGACTAAAAGCAATTACATGCTTGTTTTTAACATAGCAGTCTTTCAGTCTTTGCTTTGGCCATTAGGATAATATGCCTATGCACACAGGTCATTGATTTATTTTCAATATTGAATTGAAGCCATGGGCGTCCATTTTTCCATGATTCTTACAAGGGTCTTTCTCTTTTGGGTTCATAGTCTTTGCACTTTTGTTTTTATTGGCTTGTTTCTTCAATCTGGAACAGGGGACTTTTGGGTTTCAGACCGGATTTAGCCCATTCAAAGTATCTCAATTGACTTATCATGACAAAAGCTCGCCTCTAGGGCTTTGCCTAATGTGTGGAACTTAAAAGAAAATTGAATAAATAGGAAGCGAATACACCTGGCAGGGTTTTCCCTCACTTTTGTATTTCAGGAGTCCTTGGGACTGTCATCTACTGTTTTTGAGAGTCCCATGTGAGAATGCAAAGTGAGTGGCATTAAAATAGAAGTTAGAATGCCTATGCTCCTTTTGAAAGCACAAATGCGGGAACTTGTGTTCTCGCAAAGTAACACTGGAAAACAGTGTTGGAACAGAGTATTACATTATGTGGGACAGCTGACAATATATATAAAAGTCGATTTTAAATACTTTAGGTTTAGCTTATTAATCTAATTTTTAAACAAATCCCAAACTTTCCATTGAGTTAACACCATTAAACTGCAATCAATAACCCCCTTTTGATATATAGATCCACAAGAACAATGTTTCCTTACTCAATCAAGCTGACATCAAAGTGCAGCATTCAGTGAATCTTGAATTATTCAAATAAGGGGAGCTCACTCACCTAAAACGTTTAGACAACGTATAAGTGTCTATTATTGTCGATCTTTTTTTCTGACTTTAGTGAGCCGTTTCATTTAAAAAGGTACCTTGCAGCTATTAAGTAGGTGTGTGAGAAGGATAAATTAACACGTCTCTGTTAGAAAATATTGGGGAATTTGCCTTTTCTAATTGTGTCAGGTTGCTTGCGGTAGGACTGTTTGAATAGAAAGAAGAAAATTCCAAAAATAGATTTCACGGTAAACAAATTGTGAAATCGAAAGTAAAAAACTGCGAATTTTGTGCAGGAATTACTCTTAAAACGTAACCATTTATTCTTTCTTCACCTCTTCACAAATTATTGGGAGTCCCAAAGGACGCACATGAACCATTTTTTGCGGGTCCCAAGCTCAAATTTCGGCCAAAAAAACGGGATTCGCTCCGAAATTTTCATCGGACATATGGTCTGCTGCTGGAGAATAATTTACCAGACCGCACCCATCATTACCGGAAATGTCCGACAGTCCTACGGCCATTGGGGAACACTGTACACTATTAATTGAGCCTGAACATGTAAATACAAATTTGATTTTGCAGCCATCAAAACCTCGGATCAGCCTGGGCATCCGCTCAGTCTAATCTGTGTGTTTGCTCTGCACTAAATGGGTTAATATGGACCCAAGCTTTCTCCATACCCCCAACAAGAACTAATTGGACTGAGCCCATTTCTAGGCTGCTTTTGAGTCATCAAACTGGGGGAAATGTCATATTTTTTTTTTCATTACAGGCTCAATTTATGGTACACTGATATTCTTTTACTCAAACATATTTGATGTGATTATGAGAAGAAAAAAATGGCATTTTTCCTCAGTGTATTCAAAGTTAAAATCAGGCAAGAAGGAAAGAAAGCTAGTTTTACATATATTTTTGTACCATCAATACCATAATTAGGCCAAATAAAAAAATTACTTGTGTTTAGGATAGCCTGACCCTACCTTAATTTACTGGTGATACGTAGAATTTTTTTCAGGTTTTCTGGGAAAAATTATATGATTTTATCCTTTTTTAAAGGCGGAATGCCTTTCAAAATGCATAAAACTGTATTTTTTCCAGAAAAAAAAGATAATTTAAAAAATATGTGCGGCTTACCCTACCTTAAATTTTCAGACCCGTTACTGGAAACATTTATTTTTTTATTTGGCCTTAGATATGAGCCAGTTCATAAGATTTTGGTACCTATTGCATTTTATGCAGCAAGTCATTCTTAAATTTCGGTTGTTCCTTTCATCCAAGTCCCTACTTTGTATGTGAGAACAGCAAAGGCTCTGTCGTGCCTGCACTTTTGTGCAGGCATCTTTGAGCCTTAGCTGCTCGCATATACAATAAAAAAATAACACGAGCTGGCTCATATCAAATTGTTAATTTGTGTCAGATGTAAAATGTTCATATTAAATGGATATATTGCCTTAAAAATATGAGTGCATAAACTGCGCATGAGAACCACAATGTTCCATATTAATTGAAGGACTTTTTGTTCCATGTGTTCCTTGTAGTAATAGTAAATATTAGCTCAATCATGCACTTTTAAATTTCCTGTTTATACTTAAGTCATAATGGATTTTGTTTTCATTGCATTCTATGGATTGAGCTTGAAACCTTGTTTGGGAAAAAGCTGTATTTGACCTAATGAGCACACGCTATGCCATACTTTCACAATTATTTGCCATCTATGGTAAACAGTGTAGATCCAGATCAGCTGGTCAGGGTGCTTCTTCAGAAGCCAGCTGATCAGGATACACACTGTATTTCATCCACAGGTTGAATTTATATTGAACTTGCATCACTGGATTAACTGGAAATTAGAGGTATATAGTCTAAACAATCCATATAGTACTCAGTGGGTGATTATAGGAATATATGGACTTATTTGGTTGTATATGGTAGTCCTTTCAATTTGCAATGAAGCTGATATTTGGCTTTTGATTCAGGTTAAGAAAAATGCTTGCTCAATATATTTTGATTTCTTAAGAAATTAATTCAATTTTTGATCTGTTCATGGAATCATGAATACTTTGGGTCTTTTGCAAAGTAAGTGAAGCCCAAAGCACTCTTTCATGATTCCATGAACAGACCAAAAACTAACCGGGCCGCGTAGCGCAGTTGGTAACGTGTCTGGCAACAGATGCGAGTCTGACTGCAGGTCCAGGGATTGCGAGTTCGATCCCGGTCTGGTCCCATACTTTCATGGAGATTGATTGTGAAATAATTTCTACCGTCATTCTCCTCCCTTCCGCTGAATCTTTTAAGAAGGGCTGTTGTCAGTTACAAGCGAAAGTATGTGCACGAAGTACTGGTTAACTGCTTGTTCAAGCTTGCCCAGGAAAAAGTGTGGTTAGGTGAACTGACCGTCCCGCCATGACCATAGCTGTTGACTTGGGACAACAAAACGAACAGACCAAAAACTGAATTTATTGCTTATATTTACATTTTATTATAATATCTATAATATGAAAAAAATATTTATAAAGGGGAAACAAAACAGTTTTGTATTTAATATGAAATCTTTTAAAGCTGCATAGTCTGTAACTTTTGATCTTTTAATTTTTGAAATAAAGTTTCTATTTTTCAAGAATACAGTAAAAATACTCAAATCCAGGTAAACAGTTCACCATTTTCGTAAATCTTAACAAAATAACACTATCAAAACGACAGCATTTATGTTTAAAATCAACTGTCCAGAATTTTTGGAGGGACGCAAATAATTACCAATAAGAGAAAAAGCACCTCTTTTAATAAGATAATTTACTTTTCCTTGCAGTTTTCAGCTGTACTGACCATATTTCTTGTGAAAATATAACTTAATTCTATTGTTACAAATGATTTAAAAAGAAAATATTTTTTTCGAAAAATGTTCATAGTTCCATGTTCATAGTTCCAGACCTAGTCTCTTTAACGGTTTTGTCGGAGTGTAAAACAGAAAAGCGAAACAGCCAGCGTGAACATGGACAGCGGCCAATGGAGCAAACAAGAGGCTTGTTTTGCACATGCGTCTCGGGTGTGGCTCGCTATCAATAACATCACCAGGGTCACTTCTGGTGAATGAGCTTGCTGATCGAGCATTTTTGCACGGGCAAGTGAGCTTAGCAGCTGTCAATCATATTTGTGTAATATATGGGGCTATGAACGGTTGCAAAAATCTTAAGGTTCATTACAGGATTGCTTTGAAAATGTAAATATAAATTGATAAGATACACATAAGGACTGTTCATGAAATATATGCAAGCAGCAAAGGCTCAGATGAGCCTGTGAAGTATTGCCAGGGTCTTTACTGCTTGCACACAAAGAGTACGGACTTGGAGGAAGGCTTATGTGTGAAATACAGGAACAAAGTATTACAATGACAACTTGAGCAATTTTTCTTATACATGTGTTACAAATGTGTTGAATGGTTCTTTATTAACCCTTTGTAAAATGGAAACACCCAAATGGTTACTTTTGCACAATGAAAACCCAGACGAAATTTCATCAGGGTCTGCACTGTTTGCTAAGACAAGAACGATCTTCAGAGAAAGAAATACAATATTTTTTTAGAAATTACATGTGACCCCCTCAATGAAATCATGATACCACTATCAAACTATAGAAATGGCTACTGGTCTACAAAGGGTTAAAGAAGAACAGGTATCCAATATTACTGTTGATTTTAACATATCTGTTCATGCAAAAAGACAACACAAATATATTTGAAAAGTGAAGGCCCAGAGTTTCCTACTCATTGGTGCAATCTGATCAAATTTTGTTTTCACCGGAATGAAGTACACATGTTATAGTTCACTATACAAAAAAGCGATTATCTAACCCTAATGTTCCCAGATTGGTCAAAATTGTTTTGGCCATTGGGATGCATATGGATTCTGAGTGTGAAATTGTTAACACTTTTGTTGGACCTCAAGTGGCTTTCCACAATAGCACTGTGGTACCTTTTTGCGTGACTTTTATGATTGTTAAAGTTTCACTTTCATTAGCATAATTTAATTGTTAACAATGTGATTGCAATAATTATGGTAGTTTAGTAAATATTTATCTGAATGATTGGCTAATGTTGGCAGTGAATATCATCATTTCTAGGGAGTGCAGTGGCAGAGTGCTTGACTCGAGTTCGAGCCTCACCCGCGTCACTGCGTTGTGGTCCTTGAGCAAGAACCATTTATCCGAGCTTAGTACTGGTTCAACCCAGGAAGAGCAGTCCCTGTTTAACTGAAAGATTGTTGATGGTACGTAAAGAATCAAATCAAACAAACAAACAAAATCATCATTTCAAATCTGTGTCTTACCCCAAATGTCACTACTGCATAAACTCCCATTAAAATCCCATTAATGGCCCCCATTAAAATTTCCCATTAAAAATGGTCCTATTAGTGGTCAATTTTAATGGTAAAATGCACTTTCAAAACTGAAAATCTGTCAAAATACCATTAACTCAAACCATTAATTGAAAAAAATAATGTTCATCATTTAAGCATTATTTTTAGTGTGTGAAAATTAATGGCCATTAAAACCTCCCATTAAAATTGTTGCTGGTTAATTTTAATGCCCATTAATATGGTCTATTTTCAAGGCCATGAAAATTTTGGCCATTATTAGAACCATTATTAATGGCTTTTTATTTTTAATGGCCATTATAACAGAAAATGTAACTACAAATTTATGGGCATTAATTACCCATTAGTATATTGGATAGAAAATAATGGGCATCATTCTTTTAAATCAACAGCATATTAATGGGCATTAAATGCATAATTTAATGGCCATTAGATAAGCATGAAAATTTTTTAATAAAAATATGTTAATGGTCATTAATTTTCTCTTATGCCCACTGCAATGTTTTCAAGATTCTATTTCTTGTGCTGCTTCCTGTTTCTCATTTAGAAGCAGGAAAGACAAGCAAGAATCTTGCTGGACTTTGGTTTAAGTCCCCTGTCATCTAAAGAGATAAACAGGCCAATTAACAAGTTAGTATAATGTTACCTTTTTATTTCTGAATCCTTCTATATATTGATGAAAATATAATTACCATTGGTGAATGCAACACATATACATTTTGATGAATTTAGGGCACAACCTTGCTGTATGTTAATAATAGAGATCAGAAATTCTGATAGATTAATAAATATAATATTTCAGAAAAAAAATAAGTCTTAAATCATTTTTGTATATCATATTAATCTTTTGTGAAAAAATAAGATTTTTCAAGGGGAGCTACTCTAATTTGCAACTCTTGTTTAAGTGATTTTAATGGCCATTAAATGTGTTTATTAGAATTATTGCATGTTTTGATCATTTTTCTCAGTCAGAAAGTAAAACAAAATTTTTTATTAAGATAATTGTAAAAATAAAGTATGGTATTTTCACGATTTTAGAGACATCTTTAAACATTAAATTGTGTACTTCTCATTATAATTGTCAAATTCTATCCCATTGTTACATATAGCATTTACCTGTTGGTACGTTGTTTTTTTTGAAAACTTAATTCATCTGGATATTCGGTTTTGTGACATAAAAACATAGTTTGAAACGTTATGAAATTTGTTAAAGGGGATGATAATGATACAGCATATATCCAATAAGTAAAGTCTAAGACATGATCAAATGGCTTTACACATTAGGCACACCAACAGTCTTAATGAAGCCTCATCAAGAGCGTTTAGAATAAAGTCTTTTTTTCTTTCTGATTCTATTGAGAAATGTTGCATTCTTTTACATGGAAATGAATTTTGAGTGTAAATGTTATTGGCCAAGTTGAATCCTTCTTAGGACACAGTCACATATAAAGAAAACCATATTAATTCAAAACTAATGGCCATTAATAAATAGTTTGGATAAATAATTGGCATGAAATTAGATTAGATCCATTAGATGCAACTTTAATGGCCATTAAATCCTGCTCAAAACTCATTTAGGTTAAATTAATGGCTTTGGATTTTGTATTTTCTTCAAAAATACACTAACTCTTTTTATTACTTCTCTTCTTTGTTCAGACTTATAGGCATGGTGGTCGAAGCCTGCTTACCAAGTAGTGCTTAAATTTATGAGACGCCTGACTGAAAATTTCAATCGCCATACTACTCGCACCTCGCGGGTTCCCGCTTCCATGGTGATTGTGCTTGTACTCAGAAGCAGTAATACACATGTTGTTGATGGACAAGCAGGGTTTGGTAGCATACATAACTTAGAATTATAGAACTGTTTGGAATGTTAAATTATGCACAAAATTTCTACAAATGCAAGATCCATAGAATACATGTTTGTGCTACAAGTTTAAAATTGATTACCAATTGATTACCAGTGTACCTCATTAAAACTCCCCTCACTGTATCACGGATTTCATTATTTCAATAAAGCATGGTCATGGCTCCTAAATGCATATTTTCCTATATCCTATGTATTCTTGCAGTTGCTAAATCCTGTTTCCAGGCTCTAGCTATGCTTGGTAGGAGAGCAGATTGGTTTGTGTCTGAAAAGGTAACAAAGGCCCACAATCTCCTTGATAAGCTTTAAAATTTCCTGGATAAATGCTGGAGAAATTTCTCGAGGTAATTTTCTTTGTCTTCCTGAAATTTCAGTTTAATCACACAGGCAATTTCTTCATGAAACAAGAAATGTGGCGATTTTAATTTACAAGCACTGAATGGTGGAGCTGTTCATTACACAAACATACCTATGGATGCAATGTGCAGCAAGTTTTGAAGGCTGTAAAATGATAATGTTAAAAACTAACCTTTACATGAGTGTACAAATAATGGACAATATCAAATACTCTGATGATCTTTTTATTGATGGCCATTATTAAAAAATTAATGGGTTAAGATGTTCAGTCCCAAAATTTAATGGCCATGAAAATATTGATCTCCCAACTTCAGTAATTTAAAATTCATGAACACATCTTTCATGGCCATTATTAGACATGTAATGGGATTTTCATGGCAATTAGTTTTTGTAATGGCCATTAATACTGCAAATTCATGGGCATTAAATCAGCATAAAACAGAAAATAATGGCCCATTAAATTTTAATGGTCATCATTTCATACCAAGGGTAAAAATTAATGGTATTTTAATGATCATACTTGCTCTTGAATTAAATTAATGGCCATTACCACTTAAATAATGGCACATTGTTTCGTATAAATATTGGTTCCCGATATTTCACTGCTTTCTAATGCTAATGAATTGCATATTTATATATTTAATGGCCATTAGAATATCAAACATGCAAATTTACTACTTTTTAATGCCATCAATAGACATGAAAGGTTTTAATGGTCATTACTTTTTGTAATGGCCATTACAGAATGCAAATTCATGGGCATTAAAACATCACAAAACGAAAATTAATGGACCATTATTTCTTTTAATGGTCATTAATAATTCAGAAGGTGTAAATTAATCAAAAATTAATGATTTTACTTGCTCTTTAATGGCCGTTACCGCTGAATTAATGGCCATTATAATGAATATTAATGACCGAACACACAAAACCATTAATTTTAAGAAACGAAAAGTAATGGATGATTTTAACAGGAATTTGATTATTAATGGCATTTTATGGACTTTTAACGCAATATAATGGGTTTCATGTGCAGTAGTGTGTGTTCAATTAAGTGTATACTAGTTATCAATGTGATTGCCACAATTACAGCTTGCAGATTGTGGACTCAGAGTAGTGTATCAACATTCTAATGTATAGTTTCAGGGGACAAAAATATTTCAATATTGCACTGTTCTGCAGGACGAATGACTTGCAATTTACACTCGTCCTGCAAACACATGTTCTTGTCCTTTAAAAACATATACAATAAAGAGCATAAGGGAGTAATATGACTTATAAAATTCCTTATATCAGTGTTAAAATGATATTTACCCAGTCAAATTCATATTACTGACAAAAAGATTTCGCAGTCAATACTCAGAAAATGCTAGTTTCACCCTAAGATTTTATGGTGAAAGGACAAGTAATTCTTCCAAAAGCACTCGTCCTGTAGGACGAGTGCTTTGGGAAGAATTACTCGTCCTTTCTAGATTTTACTCATGAAATTTTACGAGCGGATGAGTGGAATTTTTGTCCCCTGACTGTTTATTTGAATCATGGATAAGTGTTTAAAACAAGTCAGCGTATGTATGTGAGGAAGATTCATATATCATGGTACAATCAGTGTTCAAACCCTTATGTGTTCAGTTACTAAATTGCATAAAATGTTTGCATAATGAATATGTTAACAAGCTTATAGCCACAAGTACAGTTTAATAGTAAATCTTTGATAATTTTGTTTATTTGAATCATTAATTAATGTTCAAAACAAGTCCGTGTTAATATTTTAGGAAAGTTCATATGAAATATCATGGTTCAAAATCTGTGTTCAGCTCCACGTTTTCAAGTGTATATCATTAATGTGTTAGCAATCTTGTAGCCACGAGTTCAGTAGTTTAACAAAGCTATAAGTATTTCTGCTTATTAGCTCATCTGAGCCAAAGGCTCAAGGTCAGCTATTGTGATCAGTCTTTGTCCGTTGTGTATAAACTTTTTTCTTTAAACATCTCCTTCTTAACCCTGGTCCAAATTTAAAATAACTTCACATGAATGTTCCCCATAATGCCCTCTGCTAAAATTGCATAGATGGTTCTGTCGAACTGGAGGGCTGCCAGAGCTCTAGATAAGAAATCTTTTAAATGACATCTGAACCAATGGTCCAAATTCAAAATATTTTCACAGAATTGTTCCTTATGATACCCTTTAATAAAATTGCACAAAAGGTCCCCTCCACTGAACGAAGGGGCCACCAGAGCTCTAGATAAGAGATGTTTTTAAACAGCATTTCCTATACTACTGGTCCAAATTCAAAATGTTTGTCATGCCTTATACCAAAATTGGCACAAATGGTTCCGCTCGGCTGAACAAAGGGGCCACCAAAGCTCTAGATAAGAAATGTCTTTAAACAACATCACCTGTACTACTGAACAAAGGGGCCACCAAAGCTCTAGATAATAAATGTCTTCAAACAACATCACCTGTACTACTGGTCCAAAAGCATGAAAAATTATCCAGCTGCTAAGAGTTAATGTTCAAAACAAATCTGTGTGTGTATGTTAGGAAGGTTCATATGGAATATCATGGTTCAAAATCTGTGTTAAACCCAATATGTGTTCAAATGTTAAATTGCATAAAATATAACTGTATATAAATAACTTGTTAACAATGTGTTTGTCACAATAACAGTAGTAAAACCGGTCTGAAGGGGCCACTCAAAAAGAACACCAAAAATTGGATTTCAATACCAATTATTGCTTAATGCAGGTCAAAAGTATTGCAGAATGCTCCAAGGGGAGCATTCTGCAATACGTTTGACCTTCGTTAAGCTACCATTTTCCCTTAAGACCTTTGTTTTATCTATTTTTAAGTGGCCGCTTAAGACAGGTTTTATTGTAAATGTTAAAATTGTACTGTTTGTTTTTTAAATTGATAGTTCATATGCAATTTCATAGTTCAAATATATCCTACCACACATGTGTTCAAATGCAAGCTTTGCATAAAATGTGTTTTATTCAGCATTAAATTATTCTGTAGTGTGTTGACATGTTTACTTCTATTATGATTTCTTTCACCACCATAGGAATATTTTCTTTGAGGTTAGACAGTGAAGCATCTCTTTTGCAGAAATGTTATAAATGCATTTGAGCCGTGACACATGATTTCCAACAATGTGGCAATTTGACAAGCATAGACTCAGACGAGCCTGTGTATCCCCCCTTTTACCCTTTTAGCTTAGAAATTCCAAATCATGTTTAGTCAGTAGCTTAACACTCATTGAATATTCAAGTGACCAGCAAAGGCTCTGATCAGACTGCGCGTATGCACAGGCTGATCTGAGGCTTTGCTGGTCGCACATACCACATTGTTGGAAATCCCATGCCACGGCTCATTTAAAAGTGTGTAACAGTTAACTCTTTCCTTGCTTGGGGTGATTTTTGATGTCTGCTGATAACTTTTGCAAACAGTTTGGACCCAAATCAGGACGGTCCTGATCTGGATCCAAACAGTTTTACACTCAGATAGTTTTCCTGAAAGAATTTTTTGAAAACGTTAATTTTGAAAAAAAGGTTAAAGGCTATAACAAAAAAAATGAAAAAATTACCCAGCATGAAAAAAGTTAATTCATTAATTTTTAAACCTCATAGGCAGGCAGCAAGTTTGTGAGAATACAAGGTCGTTGATCAAGCTTCTTAACCCTTAAAGCGCCAATAGCAACAAAAGTCTTCTGCTTTTCTCGTCTGCTGAAATGTTTAAGTAGCCTCTATGACAAACAGTGTGGACCCAGATCAGACTGCTCCTATAGGAGCAGTCTGATATGGGTCCACCCTGTTTGCTTCTATACTTAAACTCTTCAGTAATGTTAGACAATATTTGCAGCAGACGACTTAAGCAGACGTAATTTTTCAGATGCATTTTTTCTTAGCACTTTTGCCTACTGGTAATTCCTTCATTTTGTTTGTTTGTTTTGTTGCTTTACGTCCCAGTCAACAGCTATGGTCATGTCAGGATGGTCAGTTCACCTAACCACACTCATTCCAGGGCAAACTGGATTCCTATGTGATTACTATCAGAATGTCAAACAGTTTGGATCCTGATCAGGCGCAACATTTTGTCTGGCCTCATTTGGTTCCAAGCCGTTTGCAGAAGTTATCAGCAGACGACACTAGTACAGGTTCGCACAGACTTGAAAAGTACTTGAATATACAGTACTGTCTTAAAAAGTCCTTGAAAATTAAGCTTGCCTTGAAAAGTACTTGAAAAGCACTCTAAGGCCTTGAAAAGTCCTTGAATTTTACCATTTAGGAGGATTCAACATTGTCTTTGGAGACCTAAATCAGTATAAGATTGTGGTGCCTTTATTTGGAGCAGCATATTCTGCACCAAATAAAGGCACCACAATTTTATACTAATTTTCTAAAATTTTTATCTTTAGTAATGCAGTCTAGCATTACAAAAATAGAATTTTAATGTGTAAATCAATATTTTTCATAAATTTTCAGTCCTTGAAAACAGTAGGAAAGTCTTGAGAAGTCCTTGAATTTTAAACAAACTTGCCTGTATGAACCTTGTAGTAGGTAGAGTTAATGCTGTGGTTGCAAACTTGATTTGTCGGTTATATGGACATTCTGGAAATAAGAATTATATGTTTTGAATGATATAATGGATGAATTTTAGTAGCATATGATATAGATACTTCACACGAAAAGAAAAAATGTTGTTTAAATGTATTTTTATGACAGGAACATAATTTTGTTGCTTAAATCAGGCCGTTTGAAATGATTAGCTATAGGTGCACACAAAATGGTTGTTGTGTTCAAACAAGATGGATGATTAGATGCACACTAAATTGTTATTTGAGCCGTTGCAAGTGATTTCCAACAATGTGGCATTTTGACATGTGTAGACTCAGATGAGCCTCTGCAGCCTTCTTTTAAGCTTAGAAACTCGAAATGGTGTTCAGTCAGTAGCTTATTAATCATAGAATACTCAAGCGACTAGCAAAGGCTCTGACCAAACTGCGCGTATGCGCAGGCTTGTGCTTATGCGCAGGCTGATCTCAGGCTTTACTGGTTGCAAATACCACATTGTTTGAAATCTCATGCAATGGCTCAAATCGTTCGAACAAAATGATTCTGTGTGGCTAAACTGATATAAATTAGGATGATTTTAGTGTCAATGACAGTGAATCAAATTGGAATGATGTTTTTGCTCAGCATAATGATAAAACATGTATGAATGGTGTGAATAATTATAGATACCAAGGTCTATCTGTCTGCATGTACATCTTTCTTTCGGTTCAAGCCACTATAAGAATACAAGTCATGCCAGTATTTTCTAATGTATGGTATTACAGGGTTCGCACAGGCTTGAAAAGTACTTGAATATACAGGACTGTCTTGAAAAGTCCTTGAAAATAACATTTGCCTTGAAAAGTACTTGAAAAAACTCAATTTGAATTTTACCATTTACAGTAGGATTCAACAGTGTTTTTGGAGACCTGAATCAGTATAAAATTGTGGTGCCTTTATTTGGTGCAGCATATGCTGCACCAAATAAAGGCACCACAATTTTATACTAATTATCTTAAACTATTATCTTTAGTAATTGGCTATAGCATTTCAGAAATAGAATTTAAAGTGTAAATCAGCATTTTTCTTCATTTTTCAGTCCTTGAAAACAGTTGGAAAGTCTTTGAGAAATCCTTGAAAAGTCTTTGAATTTTACACAATCTTGCCTGTATGAACCCTGTATTAACTTAGCTAGTGACCACTTTGGCCGTCTTCTGATAGCCTTTGCAACCAGTTTGGATTCAGACAGGCCTGATGGTATTCTTGAAAGAAATTTTTGAAAAAATTTATTTTGAAAAATAAATCAGCAGACAGCAAAAAAGCATGCGAAATTTTGCAGCATGCCCAGAGATATGGCTGTGTGATTCTATCAAATATGAGTAAATTAATTGTGTAAAAGTTGTATTCCTGCAAAATAATGAGTGTTAATTATGGTTAATGTGTTTAAACCTTAAAGCCCATATCACAACAGAATTTGTCTGCTTTATTGTCTGCTAAAATGTTTTAGAAGCATATTTGACTGTGTAGACCCAGATCAAACTGCTCCTATAGCAGTATGATCTGGGTCCACACTGTTTTGCTCTATTGCCTTCGTGAATAAAATACTTTTGGTTGGGTCCAATATAATGGTCAGTTGAGTGAGGAGAAACATTTTTTGGCCAATATGAGTTTTAAAAGGATCTGTAAAGTCCTTGGTGTGGTTTCAACGCCACCCACCAGGTCGTGTACTTTAAACTATGCAAAGATGTTTGTTTTATTCTACAGACAGATTGTACTGCAAGAAAACTAATAATATTACCTTTATGAGGAGTCTAGATCTGAAAAAAAAGATAACCGGTTTCCCACAGGCTTGAAAAGTACTTGAATTATAGAGGACTTTCTTGAAAATTAAATCTGCGTTGAAAAATGAAAATCATTCTTGTCTGAAAAGTTTGCTAATGCCTACCATGTGTCACATCATAGGTTCAAATAAACAAAAAAAAATTAGCCTAAAATTGTAAATATTTTCTTACCCATTAGTTTTAACATATGTTTTGGGTGCTCAAAAGAACCGTCTCATTGAGACGGTTCTTTTGAGTACCCAAAACATATATTTTGGTCGAGAAATAAGAAAAAAAACAGCTTTCAATTATGTACTCGTATCTGGAGGCCTGCTTCATGGTGAGCCTCAATTCTCCTATCACAGTGAAAATCCTGATGAGATCCCACATTCTGGTCTACACCGTATGAATCGGTATCAGGGTTCGCATAGGCTTGAATTTATAGGGCTTTCTTGAAAAGTCCTTGAAAATTAAATCTGCCTTGAAAAGTACTGTAAAATCACTCAAAAGCCTTGAAAAGTCCTTGAATTCTACTATTTTCTGTAGTACTTAGCACTGTTAATAAGAGACCTAAATCAGTATAAAATTGTTGTGCCTTTTTTGGTGCAGCATATGCTGCACCAAATATAGGCACAAAAATTTTATACAAATTTTTCAGTACCAATGTCTCCATTATCTCAGTCTAGAATTTTAACTTAGATCAGTATTTTTAATGAACTCTAAGTCCTTGAAAACTGTTGGAGAGGCTTTTGTAAGTCCTTGAAAAGTCCTTGAATTTTACTCATACTTGCCTGTATGAACCCTGGGTATTCATTTATATCGTTTCAGTTAAGAATGGGCTCAAGGTTAATTTGGTTTTTCTTGCAGTATGATCTAAATGTATGTTATTTTAATATTTCACGATTGTGTTCCAATAGTTGGTTTAATTAGTTTTGGACAATTTTTATTACTTTTTATTATGATTGATATTTATGAACTGACATAAAAAAAATGGAAAAGAATGATTTGTTTCATTTTATTTCATACCCACTTGCATTATTGTTAACATATTCTATTCTACGACCCGTGTTAGTCCTGATCAATACCTTGCTTTAGAAGTACTAGCACCACCCATTCTAGGTAACCCAGGTAGGACTCATTCCAGTAACCCATTTGCGATGCATTCCGTTTCTCTTCATTCGGCATGTGATAAATGCAAAGTAACGGAATGCATCATGCCTGGGCAGGATGAACACCACCACCTACCAAAAAAAAACAAAAAAACGATTAAACCATGAAGATCTGCACCAGACTGATCCTTCACTGTTTGCTATACTGACAAGCTTATTTTGGATCAGACTTGCTGAACAAAACTTAGTCAAAAAGAGAGAACAATTTACGAAAAGTTTGCTTTAACTTATACCTTGGTGTTGTCCGACCAGTACTATTCTTTGTTTCTTACTCCTTGATTCAAGCAGGACATTATTGATGAAATTATATTGTTTGTGTTGATGCTTTATGACCTAGTCAACAATTTTCCAGTATGGTTGGGATATGGTTGGGATATTTCCCAACTCATAGCCAGTACAAAGAAGTGGGGGTATATGTCTTGCTCAATGACACAACACAGTTTTCAGGTGACGTTCAAACCATCGACCTTGATCTCAAGTAGACCACTGAAAATGACTGCTCTCCACTAGTAAAAGTACTTGTTTGTACTGTAAATCACTTATATTCGTTGGATATTTTTATTTGAAGTTCTTGGCAGTAAAAAACAAAAATCGCCAAAATATAAGACCACCAAATACAGTTTGGAATCCAGTCACACAATAAGCAATAAATGGACACATATCCTTTAGAGTATTTTTCAACGTAGTGGAAACCACGTCTTAAAAGGGGCTACTATTAAAGGAAAGAATATGTTCTCTCCTTTAAAAGTAGCCCCAATGAGAATAGAAAATAACTGTAAACAGCATAAATTGAGAAACAGCCAAAACTACGCAAATATGCCAGTCTTTTAAAATCACCAAATTTGTGGCTGTGAATATTAAGTGGTTTACAGTATAGCTAAACAAAGTTAAATTGGCACTCATGAGTATGCCCTATAAACTCGTATAACTCCATAAAACTGATTTTAGATTTGCAAACAGTATGAAAAGTATTGATATCAGAGTGATGTATTTTCTAATCATGTATCCATCACAGTCCCGCTTAGCCCTTTGGATAGAGTGTATATCAGTCAAGGTTTAGATCCTGGGTTCGAGTTTCACAATATATTAAAAAAGAATCATTTTTCTCATCATAAATCATGCTTATGACTTGCACGATTTTTACAAGACTTACGTATAAAAGTAAATGTAATAGAATTCATTTTAAAGCATTATATACTAGTCAAAAGTTCTAACCGGCCACGTGTGTTTTTATCGATTTTCTAAAAAGTTTTAAGCACGATATAGATTTCATTTTCAGTCTCAAATAAGCCAGCCTATTAGTAATTGATACCAGAAAACGGCTTAGCAAAATTCTTAAAATTGTATCCGGAAGGCTTTGCCGAATACACATACCCTCAATTTTAAAATTTACAAGAATTTGCATTGTATGGTGGGGTAATTTTCGACACTTTGGCCAATTACAACGAGTCTCAAGCAGATGGAGTGTTCATTTTAGCACTATAGTGTTCAATATGAGTTTGGCTCTTGAAATAAAAGAGTTTTGCTAGTGAAAGTGGGTTATTTCAAAAAGTCATGACTTACAAATTGTGCCAAAATGCGAATTTTAAAAATGGGGGTACCACTAATCAAATGGGCATCATTCACGTTATGTTGAACATGTTGCCAATATCTTTACTGTCTATGGTACATGACACGTCTGGCCATTTCGAGGTGCAAAAGTTGTAGTCGTGTCATATTACATTTTGAAGAAAATTAATGAAATGCAGATGGCTGGTTAGAACTTTTGGCTAGTATATTAGTTTGGAACTGTGATGTCTACTGATAAATCTTTAAAACATTTAAAATCTAAAGAAAAATTTCTCATAGCTAATGTTTCCAACTATTTGGAGAAACACTCAGGGCGGGACAGCACATCATATATTCAACAGACTTTTCAGGCAACTGGGTTCAGCTGAAGAACCGTTTTCCGAGTACGAAAAGAACTACAAGAAACTGGTACACTTTCGTCGCCGCAACATTCGAAAAGGAGGACTTTGATGATATTGTTATCAGAAACAATGTGCAGGAGTTTTACACCCACCGCCATCAGTTCCCGATATCATAGCTAAAAAAATATATAATTTTTTTAAATGCCTAAAATAACTATGTCCAGTGGGAATTGAACTCCGGAATAAGAGTTAATCTTCTTACCACTAAGCTACTGCCTCAGCATTGTTAGAGATACTTGTTCCATACATAAATCAATTAAAATAGCTTATACACACCAATCGTGATTGAATGATGTCGAAGATTAATGAGTGCCAGTTTAACTTTGTTTAGCTATATAATCTAAGTACCGACTACCCTCTGAGGAGCCTGCCCAAAACTTAGGGGAAAATTGTATTCAAAATTTTCATTTGGGGAGGTATATCGTCGGTTATATGGTTGGAAATTTAGTTTTATGGCAACGTCAAACTGTCTCCAACAGTATCGCAAATTTTTGATGTTATCCAATCAGACATCTTGTTACAAAAGTAAGCGCATTAGAATGCTCTATGACTGAGCATTAGCACTGCCAGGCAGAACATATATGCCCGTCAGAGGCATCTTCCAAGCTTGATCAGCTGAGCTAAAACTGTTGAAAGTAACCATAAGCCCCAATCCAACAGGGCTAATTCCTCTTCTCAAACTTACCAGTACTCTGGGAGTTTTCAGTCTAGAGTTATATCCCTTGTTGGAGTAATGCCCCTTGTAATACATGTATATTCTTTTTAGTAACTTTTCGATTATAGTGCTGCTATTCATGAGAAATCTGATTTTTGCTAAAAACAAGATATATTTCAACATAGTTTATGATGCTACAGTGTAAATATTACCAATTAGTTAGTTGGGTGCCTAATTAAGCACTGGTGGTTTGGGCACAGTTACCCTACAGTCACAAAATATTATTGACATTACTTGATGTTTTACGGCCCAGTCAACAAATTTTCAGTATGTCGCGACAGGTCTTCCTGGGTTTGAACTAGTACTAAGCAGTGGATAAAGTTTCTTGCACAAGGACTCAACACAGCAACTCTGTATGCGGTGGGTCTCAAACTAGTAGCCCTTCGATTGTTATCTTTCACAGACTGTACTGTCACTTGACCGATCAAACCACTTGTGAATACAACTTTTTGAAAAAGTTCCAATAAACTTTTCGCAGGTTATCTTTAATTTTTGGCATATTTGTTCCAAGTTTTATACAGAACTTAACAGTATGGCATTCATTTACAATTTCGTACGCCATTTCTTACAGTGACTGACGTCATAATTGTGATGTTACATGATCTGTTCTGATATCACAAGTACGGTGTTAAGCCGTCAAAATGTCCCTAATGGAATTTCACACCCTTATCAATTGAACAAAGAATTTAAGGGTCTGGGTAGTAAGTTTCAATTTCATCAAAATTTAAAAGTACATTCTGCAGCCAAACAGTACAGAATCTGATCAGACGCCACATTCTGCAGTCGGATGTGGTTCTACACTGTTTGCCAATGTCCCATAAAAAGGAGGCTAGGCATAAATGGGTTAATCTACCCCATATACAGCATCTTATATTAACCCTCTTTCATCCTGAATACCAGTCAGTAAACTAGAAATGTGTCCATGGGACAATGATGCCCCCGCTATTGCCAAATTTGCACGAATAGGGCTTTGTCATTAACAAAGGGCCATAGTTCTGATAATAATCGGTGAGATTTTATCCGTAATGGAACTTGACCTGTATTTTATAATTATATACCTGTGTATGAAATATGAATCCAATACAACAATGCATTCAAACGATATCGCCCGGAAACCATTTTTCATATGGAGATCAAGGGCCATAACTCTGATAATAATAGGTGGATTTTATCCGTAATCAAACATGGCCTGTATTTTATGATTATATACCTGTGTGTGAAATATGAATCAAATTCACCAATGTATTCAAAAGATATCGCCCGGAAACCATTTTTTTGTACCTAGATAAAGGGCCATAACTCTGATAATAATTCGTGGATTTTATCCCTCATCGAAATTGACATGTATTTTATGATTATATACCTGTGTATGAAATATGAATCCAATACATCACTGTATTCAAAAGATATTGCCCGGAAACCATTTTTCATACGGAAATCAAGGGCCATAAGTCTTATTATAATAATCGGTGTGTTTTATCCGTAATTAAAGTTGACCTGTATTTTATGACTATATACCTGTGTATGAAATATGAATCCAATTCAGCAATGTACTCCAAAGATATCGCCGGGAAACCATTTTTCATTCGGAGATCAAGGGCCATAACTCTGATAATAATCAGTGGATTTTATCCGTAATCGAACTTGGCCTGTATTTTATGATTATATACATGTGTGTGAAATATGATTCCAATACAGCAATGTATTCAAAAGATATCGCCCGGAAACCATTTATTGTACGGACGGGACGTACATACATACGGACAAGGGTGATGCTATATGCCCCCCCCCCCATTACAAATGGCGGGGGCATTACAAGTACTTTGGCAAACAGTGAGGACCCAGATGAAATGCCACATATGGTGGCATTTCATCAGGGTCTGCACTGTTTGCTAGGATAAAAACATTCAGGTACAGAAATACATCATTTTATAGAAATTCTGACCCCTTTAAAATACAGAATGGAAAATTCCATACTTTGTGTATCAATATGAATGGGACAATCCATCAGAATGAAAAGGGTTTAAGAAATTCTTGAATTTATTGATCACCATTCATTTACTGTGGTCCCTGACCAGGTCTCCAAACTACCATGCAATGGGAGATTTACGTTTGAGCTGATCCATAATACGAAAGAGCAGATTATTTTTTACGAAAGAGCGGAGAAACATAAGTCAAAAGAGCGGACGATTTCATCATTCAAAAGAGCGCTTTTCCCAGTTAGTGACCAGTCAGGTAATAATGAAATAGGCAAATGGCTGAAACACTCCATTGGGCTCTGTTTCTTGTGTCCTTCTGATGTAGAAGACAGTTTCTGTGAAGATGTACATAATGTTTGCCCTGTCAGAAGATCACTGCTGTTCAAAATATGCAGACTGTTTATTTGAATTTAAACTATGTAACATCTCACTCGAAATTCTCTCCAGAAATGTGGGCTTAAATCCAATCAAACAACCAAGGACAAATACTGCTGCAGAATCATTTCATGTGCATTTTAATGCACAACTCTACACCGCCCATCCAACATTTTTCGTACTTGATAGTTTTAAATCAACATGACAGTATTAAATCAAGACAGTTTTAAATCAACATGCAGGTTTTAAACGAAAAAACAAGTATATCCTGCTCAAAATCATACTTCCACCTCCCCGTTGGTGAGCTGGGGGGGGGGGGGGGGGGGGGCAACATATTGTAATATTTTATGTTGTAATATTACTACATGTATATGGCGAACGGAAGGGGTCATAACCTGGTCAAACCTGGTCATTACCTGAAAAAATTCGCTCATTTGTATGATTTTTCAATCCGCTCTATTGACTGTACGTTTGCCGCTCATTTCATACTCTGTCACGGCATGATTTCCGCTCAAACACAATCGCCCCATGCAAAAAAACTTTCCAGTGCATAAAAGCTTTTGGAGGTCTTTCCATACAAAGCCAATATAGCTTTTGCACTATACAGGTAATTGCATAATTCTAAGCCAAGAGCAATAACTTGAGTAATAACAAGAAAGCAGTGTGAAGGACAGCTAAATCCCCCGCCGCAGAAAGAGTGGTAGAATCATTGGCAATGTCTCAGAGGAACATTTGAGGAAAGTTTAATGAAAATCTTTCAAAGGGGTCAGGAAATATTGAGAGAACACGAAAGTGAAGGGGCAAATGATCCCATGACCTTGAAGTGTGACTTTGACCTTGAGTGCGTAGCTGAGTCATGGCTTCTGCACATCGACTCACAGAGGAACTTGTGAGTTAAGTTTAATGAAAAATTTTCAGTGTTCAGGAGATATGGAGCGGATACGAAATTGAAGGGTAAATCTGTGACCTTGAGTAGCTGAGTCATGGGTTACGCAAACAGTCTCACTGAGATGATCATTTGAGTTGTTTAATGAAAATCTTTAAAAAGGTTCAGGAGATATGGAGCGGACACGAAAGTGAAGGGTAAATCCCATGACCTTGAAGTGTGACCTCGACCTTGAGGCTGCATAGATGTCATGGGTTCTCACACCGTCTCACTGAGCGGAACATTTGAGTGAAGTTTAATAAAAAATCTTTCAATGGGTTCAGGAGATATGGGGCTGATAAGAAAGTGATACGGACAGACTGACTGACAGACGAAGGCCATTCCTATAACCCTACATCTGTTTTGCAACAGGGGATTAATGAGTGGATTCTTACAAAACGTAGAATATAGACCCTACATAAAACATCATTTTTACCAAGAATGCATCAAATCTAACAAATGGTACTGAGATATGATTCTGGGTGGATGGACAATGACAAAACTATATCCCTTTTACTTCATTGGGGGATTACTGCGACCACAGTATTGTGAGGCATTGGTATATAAAATTGGGTTCACTATCAAGCAACAAAAATGCAAGGTTTTTTTTTTATTATAGTCTAAAATCATTCAAAAATGGCTTAATTTAAAATCTCTAACAGGTAGTTTTGAAATCAAAACTCATAATTTCAAACATGGTTTTATTCTTCTGTTTAATTGCATTGAACATAGGTCAAAATTCCATTTGTTATATACTCAGCCTCAGTGAAAAGTTACCAGCTCTTAATTTCTATATTTTGGAAAATATACAGCTCTATGGCTACATTTACGTTCATGTTTCTGGTCAATGGCAGACTGGTTTGGAAAGATAAATCAGATCCACGAGCCCTAGAACTATGGTGCATGTGATGCACATGCTTTTTATGTTTTTCGCAGTTTTTAAGAATTTGAAATTATCATTTTCAGGAGCCAACATGCCAGTACATGCCCTAGACTTTTTCATTAAAAAGGCCACCAAAATGGTTTGAATTATCCAATTAAACACAAAAAATGAGGATCAAACTTTAAGGTAGCACCAAAAACTTTGCATTTTCTTATACAATGCAATGGAAACTACTATGCCATAAAATTGAGTGCTGAAGTATCCTCAGTTCTTCGTTCAGAATGAACTAAATATTGTCCTATGCTAAGTGTATGAGATTTACTGGTAACTTCATTGACGCTGAGTATATATCATAAATTCTAACACACCTCGCCTATAGAGCCAACGGTAACAAACTGTGATATATCGGACAATAATTCACTGCAAAAGTGTGTGATAGCTGACGTCACTGGAAAATGACGTCATTCATGGCATTAGATGGCGTAACGTCGTTTTTACGCTTGAAAGATGTTACAATTACATGTAAACGTATGCCACGTAGTCTAAATATTGGCGGGAGTTCTTCAGTGCAATGGCGGAAAGTTGGAAGAAGCTGAAGACTTCAAATGTGTTTTCGTCATTTATTGTGTGTTAGAATCGAAATAGATCAGCTCCATTGCGTGAATTGTTGAGTAATAATTCACTGCTTGTCGGTCAGTTGTGCGAAGATAAATCACTCGCACTGCGCGCTCGTGATTTGATCTTCTTTACAACTGACCTCCAAACAGTGAATTATTACTCAACAATTCACTGCTGGAGCTGATCTATTTCTTAAGTGTTGCTAAATACTTCCTTATTCAAACTTGTATCAAAAATAGTGGCACCAGAATTCTAAAAGCTCTCCAAATAACAAGTGGTATTTGAAAAATGCTGAACAATAAGAATCTATCATGAGCGTTGGATAGAAAAATCCACCCAAGGATCACTGTTTGGCATTGCAAGGCTTGCCAAGTGACGACAAAACAGTGATCCCAAGAGAGTGATTTTTCTATCCGATCCTGACACAAATGAGCTGCGACATGAGATTTCCAACAATGTGGTATGTGAGACCAGCAACCCTCAGATCAGCCTGCGCATACACAAAGTCCGATCGGAGCCTTTGCTAGTCGCGTGTATATTCTATGAGTGTTAGGCTACTGCCTGTACATCATTTGAAGTTTCTAAGCTTAAAAGAAGGCTGCACAGGCTCGTCTGAGTATGCCACATTGTTGGAAATCACATGTCACGGCTCAAATGATGGATTCTTTATCTTGCTCACCATTCAATTCTGCATTTTTATATTAAAATAAAACTCAAGAAGTTTTTGAATAATGCAGAGATGCAGAATTACATGACGACATCACTGATATAACAATGACCACTTGACAACCATGTGTGTGATTTCCAATACAACCAATGTGACAGCATGGGTAAGATAACATGGGTAAGATTTTCTACCCCAGGTTAAAACCTCAGATATTCTTTGCCTTTGGCAAGGATTAGTAAATATGAAGGAATATTGGGAAAAAAGATCTGACAGCATATTTCTGAATTAATATCTATCAGAATAGGTCTTGCTTTAAACTATCAGAGATTGTATTGTATTTTTCCTGCTCATTAATGTTAAAATGCCAACAATTTCCTGCTAATAAATGTTAAAATGCCAACAATTGTTGGCATTTTAAAATTTATGTGTAGGAAATTTTTTGGCTAAGTTGAGCATGAAGAAAGTTTTATATCCTCACAGCCAGGTCCTGTGGACATTCCTATTGACGAAGTTCTTCCACTAGAATGCCATTCGTCACCATTTTTGTGTTTTCTCAAACCATTTGAACAAGGCAATAGGTCTTACAGTGTGCGAGCCAGATCAACCCATTTGCTCTAAAAAGAACCCTAACTCCTTTATGTTTTGGTCATTTAGAGTAATATAGGGTTAAATCTATCTCTTCTAACCCTATTGCACTCAAAAGGACCCAAACTCCATAGTTTTGACATTTGGTCAAATATCTAAACCCTTATCCATATTTAGTTTAATCTTCTTGCACTCAAAATGACCCAAACACCATAGTTTTGACACTTCATGTGCAATTTGGTCAAATATAGCCCTTTCAGCATAGCAAATTTAACCCTAATTCACTCAAAAGGAGCCTTTTGTCATTTAAAGTACAATAGTTTTAAAACTAAACCTTTTAATCATATTGACTCCAAAGGGCCCAAACTCCATAGTTTTGACACTCTGTTAAATATAACTGTTCTACCCAATTAAGTTTAACACTTGCACTCAAAGGACCTAAACTCCATAGTTTTGACCCTTTTGAGTGCAATTTGGTTAAATCTAACCCTTTAACCCTCCTATTGAACTCAAAAGGAACCAAAACTCCATGGAGTTTGGTTCCTTTTGAGTTCAATTGGGTTCATATCAAGTCTCAATTCTGAGACTTAAATTGAAGATCTGCCTTCTTCATATGTTTATACTTCTTAGGGTTGATTCCGTACGCTTTTAATCTTTCATCCGACATTTTCAGTTTATCATCATACTGTCTATTCTTTTTCCGCTTCTTTCCTTTAGTTGCTGTTTCTAGTTTTGACCGGTCATGTGATTTTTTAGCAGTGTCTTGTGATGTCCCTGCTCTAACATATGACCTGTTTGCAGAGTGAATCGAAGTCTCCATATCATCACCTTTAGTCCTGTCACTTTCATGATGCGCTGCCTTATCATGATTACTAGAGTTCAATTCATTTGTCTCGTTTTCTGTGCCAAACTTTTTATGTTTATTTTTCTTCTTATTTTTCACTTGTGACCCGTCTGTGTTTATTTCAAATTTCTCACTTGCCTCGTCATTCTCTGCTGGTTTCCTGTAAGGATTAAATGAGCAAAAACATAACGTTAACTCTTTCCTTGCTAGTGGTGACTTGCCTTCTGCCCATAACCTTTGCAAACAGTTTGGACCCAGATCAGGACCGACAGAATGTCGGTCCTGATCTGGATCCAAACCATTTGACAATCCGATAGTGTTCCTGAAAGAATTTTTTTTAAAAGTTAATAAAGAAGAAAGTCAGCAGATGACAACAAAAGCAGGAAAAAATACCCAGCAAGTAAAAAGATTAAATGTTTACAGAGACATATAAGTGAGTTTTTGCAGAAACCTTAAAGCAAAAGAGGCAAGTTGATTAAGCATAGTCTCTATCAGAAAATGCCAGCAGCCAAGGCTGTAGTTTGGAGACTCGCATGAGATTTGCCTGCTGCTTGCTAATGCGACAAGAACCAAAATCTGGTGCACTGGCCCATAAGTAATGGTAAGTACTGTAAATTCAAAAATTTTTGCAAGAATTTTATTTTTGCAAAAAACGTCAAGACATGTTTTTGACGGTAAAATTAGTGACTAGGACATGATTTACCTACATCATTAAAAGACATAGTGATTTCTCCAATCGGCAAGGTTTTTTTTTTTCATGAAACTTTGCAAATGCGAAATTTTGCGAAAATAAAACCCTTGCGGATTTTTCCAAAGTGACAGTATAATAAACAAGAGGGTCATTGTGACTCTTAAACACTTACCCAAGTACTATTTGAGCCAAGATTTTTTAGCTTTATAACATTGGCCTAACATATGTCAATGTCAACCCAGTCATAATTTGATAAATGTAAAGAACTATGAAAAACCACAGTCCCCAATGCTGCACACCAAGTTTCATTGCATTCAGCCTACTGATTCAAGAGAAGATTTTTGGAGAGTTTACCATTTCTGAGTATGGTGGCCATTTTGATTGTGTGACCAAAAATCATTTGAAGCAATCCATGGCCGCTCCATATGAGAGCCATGTAAATTTTAACCCATTTATCCTGAATTGAATTCCCAGTTGGAACAGTCCATTTCTGTTTTTAAGGGATATTGGGTGGTATTTTTCATTTTCATTCAAATTTTAAAACAACATTCTGCAAACAAACAGTGCAGACCCTGATCAGACACCATGCTCTGCAGTGTATGGTCTGGGTCTGCACTGTTTGCCTATGTCCCACAAAAAGGATGCTAGGCTTATATGATATGGGTTAATTCAAACTTGAACTTCGAATTGGACAATATTTTAGGCATAATAACATTCTGACAGTTTCTTGAAAATTGGATCAAAGCTGTGTGCTCTTGAGCTAAACAAGCAAATGTTGATGGACCAGTGTACAACATAAGATGTACATCATGATATCCCAATGCTCACCTTGCGCACTTCATGCTCAGGTGAGCTAACAAAAGTAGGACTTTAATACTAGTCTTATCTATTGCTATGTAATACACTAAAACCTGTCTTAAGTGGCCACTCAAAAAGAAGACCTAAAATTGGTTTTCAAGACCAATTATCGCTTAATGCAGGTCAAAAGTATTGCAGAATGCTCCAAGAGAGCATTCTGCAATACTTTCAACCTTTATTAAGCTACTATTTGTCTTTAAGACCTTTGTTTTGTCTATTTTTGAGTGTCCACTTAAGACGGGTTTTACTGTACATAAGTTCAGGCCTTAAGATAAGAGTGCATAATTGAAAATTATTTTTCTTATTTCTCAACCAAAACATATATAATGGGTTAGCAAAAAGAACCGTCTCAATGAGACGGTTCTTTTGAGCACCCAAAACAAACATCTATGCTGATATGTAAGAAAATATTCACAATTTTACGCCCAAAAAATTTATTTTTGTTTATCTAGATGTATGATATATTTAGAAAGGAGATGAACATACGGGTTGTAAAGAGTGTAGAGAATATTCTGTTTCTTCCTCTGGTTCCTGCCTTTTCTAGCATACACATTCACATCAGCTATCTCTTCCTGCTCCGATCTGTAGAAAATATTTAGACATTAATACATGGCCACCGCCGCGTTACCAGGCGTATCAGCCCGGTGTCTCTGTCAAACTGAATGGTCCCCGAAGTATACTGTACTAATGCTACGTGTATGTCAAAATGAGTGTAAGAAGGCTTTTGACAGGTCGCCGCCGTACCAAGAGTAATAAGTGCGGCAAAATTGTTTGGTTGCTGACGCGTTATTGATCATAGTCGCGAGAGACGGTTTCAGCAGCCAGGAATATCTGCTGATGCACAGGTTCAACGCAACGTAAGAAAACAACGCCAAGATAAGACCGTTAATTTACACTCACGCATTGACGTAAGCGGGTCTAGCCAGAAACTGTAGATGCCACACATCTCAATGTTTCATACCAGACGATAAAAACAAGAATCAGAACAAACAATTTTTGATGTGTGATTTTAAATTTTGGCCCCTTACCCATTCCCAACGCTACCAGTCAAATACACGATGATACAGCTGTGATTCAATTACAAAGATCAACTAAGAATTGAACACCCATTAATTTGATATGATTTGTTTTTTACATAGGATAGGTATAGGCGGAGATATTACTGATTAAATAAGTGTTAAGTTTCTATACTGACGTCAACTTAAAACGCCTGACTCATTATCACTGATTTCTTAGCGATGATATACAAAAATGAACAGCCACGTACTGCTTCTTTATGTGTAGAGGTTGGGCGATGTTGGTAAATGACTTAAATTTGATACGCAGGTGACCTGTTATTCCAATGACGTCATACAGGCTCAACATACACATGACAGCATTATGCATCAATCCCTTATGATTTCAACTTGACTTTGCACCCAGCTTGTGCCGTTTATGTCTTGCTAATCAATGAACAAATTTTGGATCTTTTTTTCGAACAGTTGTGCTTGCGAGTAAACACTTTGTGAAGTTATGACATCATTATAAAGACAAAATGTAGGGTCCGTTTACAAAACTTGCTAACATTCTCTTTTTGCTTAAAGTAATGGAAAAAATGATAAGGGAGTACATTAGGTAAGTACACAGAATATGCCTAAATAAAATTACGTTATTTAAGATGGGCCATAATGCCCAATGGTCAGTCGTCGGTCTACGTTAACGTCATCCAAAAATGGCCGTCTGGAACACATGCCAGATTGCGTTTCCTAAGCAATCGACGCTGGTTAAAGATTAAAGACTTTTGCAAGATGATTTGTAACAATATTTTCACCCACTTTGCAAAATCATAACTTTTAAGTTTCACCCACTTTGCAAAATCATTACTATTAAGTTTTACTAAAATGCATGGCGAAACGATGGGTGGGGTAAGTTGTTTTGTTCAGCAGACGCATACAAACATTGTCTGAACATTATAAACGCATTTTTGGTAAAGAAGATACTGTTTTACAATGGTAATACACGTTTTTCTTGTCAAGGGATTGTGTCTGGAAACAAAGAAAATGTGGCTAAAAGCTTGTGTCACACAAAACTGGTGACCCCTGTCTCAAACCGAGGTCGTTTTCTCAGCCTCAAATATTCTTTCAGCAATAATGTTTTCATGAGATACGCTTGACTGATAAGATGTTATAATGAACTAAAATTCATAACTTTAGTCTGATCAGTCTAAGAGATATTTACGTTTATTTTTAGATGAGGCGTTTTTTCTTGACGTCAGTATATTTTTGCTCAGTATATGTGCAGCAGCAACTCAAGATGAGCATGCCCATCCACACAGTCTTTTCAGAGCCTTTGCTGTCTGCGTGAAGAATCATTGCGACGTTGGCTACCCATAGAGTGCCTAGCAAAGACTGATCAGACTGTGCAAATGCACAGGCTGATCTGAGACTTAGCTGGTGGCACATACCAAGTTGTATCTTTTGATGTGCTGTGTATGAACTTCTGATGTCTAGTCAATCAAGTGGAGGAATATCATAATTAACCCATAACCCTTTACTCCATAATAACACCTTTAGACGCCTTTGAAATATCACATATTTAAAAAAAATATGGAAAATGGAACATTTGCTCTTTTGTATTCAAAACTTTACTTAAATTTTTCTCAATTTTTTTCAATGTTGTCTAAAAAAAGAAAATGTCATGATCGAATAATAGCCTATGGAGTAAAGGGTTAAGCGCAGACTGCTAAATGTTGTCTGGTAGTCGTCTGCTGTAATATAATTGCCTAACATTATTGAATATTTTAAGTATAGAGGCAAGGAGTGAGAATCCAGATCAGTACAGGAGCAGTCTGATCCTGGTCTATATGGCTTTGTCAAAGAGACTCCTAAACATTTCAGCAGCTGACAAAACATACAACATTTGGTGTGAATGGCACTTTAATGGTAAATGTGACAAATTTCATACCACATCAATATCAATCAAAGGGCCAAAACTGTGGATATGGGATGTATCAAAGCTGTTTCATACCACTTGGTGATGTATAAAATAAATTCATTCTCTGCTATCACAAACTCTTTTCATTCTGATGGATTTTCTCATCGAGTTGACAAAATAAATATGGAATTGCCCATTTTGTATTTTAAGGGGTTGTCAGTCAAAACTTCTATAAAATTATGTTTTTCTGTCCCTGAAGATTATTTTTATCTAGCAAACAGTGTAGACCCTGATAAAATGCTGTTATGCTACATTTCATTTGGGTCTTCACTGTTTGCCAAAGAACCTGTTTACTACTATCCAGAACTAGCAAGCAAATAGAATGAATCCAGATTTGAGCAACCTGATCTTGGTATCTGAGCAGACTACGTTGACCTTACTTAGTCATAAACTCTTAAGACAAACTTTTCTCATGTCAAAGCCCATATAAAAGAACACCTCTAGTATCTTTAACAATTACCTGTATTGACTCATTTTCTTTACAGATGCCCAAGCGTTCAATTCTGTATCTGGTGCATTGAGTACCTAAATGAGAGATGAATGTATAAATAAACAGAACAACTTCCTTGGAGATTACACATAATAAATAAAGGATACTTTTCCGAGGCTTTCTTGTTTAAACCCCGAGATGGGCTACGCCCACCTTGCGGTTTAAACACAAAGCTGAGGAAGAATCCTTTATTTAGCTTGTAGTATGGCGCTGGCGCAAATAAACATGTGTTACTGACACCTGACGAAATTTACATTCGCACCTCCCTACATCCTTCTAAGCTGTCAATTATATTACAGTTACCTACGGGTTAATTGGTCGCTATTTAGGAAGTTCCCGCCTACATCGCTGTTTACCTAAAATTGTAGGTTAGAGTACGGTTTTAAGCTCCTCCTTCGTCGTTATTCTAGGGTGTCTGATTTAAACATCAGCAAAGATCAAAGAAAAAAGCATCAGCCATGCTACAATTATCTATTAAAGCATGGATGGAAGTTCAAAATTTCCAAAATTCCGAAGCTTAGATATTCAAATCTTAAAACTTCCAGTGTGCCTACAGATATTTAAATGGTCAATGGTCTTTATGGAAATAAATCAGAAGCTATTATAATCAGTTTTAATTCATTATTTTGAGGCTGCCTATCTGTACAAGATGGACATTTAACTTAGTATAACTGTTTGTGAATAATAGCATGAACCAAATCCAACAAGAATTGGGATGGTTCATACAGGCAAGTTTGTGTAAATTCATGGACTTTTGGAGGACTTCTAAAAGACTCCTACCATTTTCAAGGTCTACAAATTTATGAAAAAATACTGACTTGCATATTAAAATTCTATTTCCGAAATGCTAGACTGAGATAATGAGGAAATTAGTATTGGAAAATGAGTATAAAATTGTTATGTCTTGCACAACAATCTTAGGCTGATTTAGGTCTCCATTAACAATGCTATGTCCTACAGAAAATAGTAAATTTTAGAACATTTCAAGGCCTTACGAATATTTTTTTTCAGTACTTTTCACTGTAGCTTTTATGCAGAGCACTTTCAAGAAAGACCGGGCCGCGTAGCGCAGTCGGTAACATGTCTGGCAACAGATGCAAGTCTGACTGCAGATCCAGGGGTCGCGAGTTCGA
Source organism: Loripinus fragilis (assembly GCA_964019695.1). Classification (NCBI taxonomy): domain Eukaryota; kingdom Metazoa; phylum Mollusca; class Bivalvia; order Lucinida; family Lucinidae; genus Loripinus; species Loripinus fragilis. The sequence continues at coordinate 23,651,146 of OZ026518.1, forward strand.
TTCCGGCCCGGTCCCATACTTTCGTGGAGATTGATCATGAAATAATTTCTACGGTCATTCTCCTCCCTTCCGCTGAATCATTCAAGAAGGGTTGTTGTCAGTTACAAGCGAAAGTATGTGCACGAAGTACTGGTTAACTGCTTGTTCAAGCTTGCCCAGGAAAAAGTGTGGTTAGGTGAACTGACCGTCCCGCCATGACCATAGCTGTTGACTTGGGACGTAAAGCAACAAAACAAACAAACTAAACTTTCAAGAAAGCTTCCATATTATAGTACTTACTTTTCAAGCCTGAATGGACCATGATCTAACCAACATCAAACATTACTAAGCTATATAATTGACTACAATTCATAATTATAATTTCATACCCGTGTATAAAATATAAATCCAATCCCTTCTATCACATACAGCATAGGTTTAGAAAAATGTTCAGCGTAAAATTGTAAATATTTTCTTACCTATATATTTTAGAATATGTTTTGGGTGCTCAAAAGAACTGTCTCATTAAAACGATTCTTTTGAGTACCAACAACATATTTTTTGGTTGAGAAATAAGAAAATTATTTTTCTGTTACACACTCTTAACTAAAGGCCTGATGTACAGACAGTATTGTAACTATTTTCAATTCACCCCTCACCCCCACACTTGGACTTACTTCATCTGGAGTCAGCCCGTAAGCATTAGCTGTAGTCTTCCTGTATTTAAAGCGACATGGCATGCCATCAATAATGTCTTCATAGTCAATACTGTAATAATCATCGAGGTATTGGTCAAACGGTTTCTCATCTGAAAATAAAACATTTGGAAAACTCATAGGTTTAGAAAAAAAAATTTCAGCATAAAATTGTAAATATTTTCTTACCCATAATTTTTAGTATATGTTTTGTCTGCTCAAAAGAACCATCTCATTGAGACGGTTTTTTGAGTACCCACAACATGAGTTTTAAGATTTTGGTTAAGAAATAAGAAAATTATTTTTCTGTTATGCATTCTTGACTAAAGGCCTGGAACACCTGAGTATTATTGCAAGGTAGAAATTTAGCCCATTTAAGCTGAAAGGAATTTCCTACTCTTATCAATTGGACTAAACTCCAGCTGTTAAGTTTTTTAAACTAATTTTTCGCAATAACTTTTTTATCTTCAATTTTAGCAAAATGTGTTCGCGATGAAAAGTATTCAGGAACAACTCCGCCAACTTCTCCAAATGGTTCAAACATCCTAGATGCTGCAGGTTCCTCTGTGCTTAGATGCACTCTTTATACATTTTAAGCAAAGCGCAAATAAACTAAGTCCAAGATGTCAGTCAAAAAGTTACATTGCACCGCTTTAATTCAATTACTAAAGCGATGTATGGCATATTCAAATATAATAGAAATCACGCCGGATTGGCTCGTGCGTTAAATTAGTAGGGTCATCTCAAAACCATTCATTTCATAGCATGTGCATAAGAGATAAATTGCATGTCATGTGATAACCCAGCCTTTGTTTCTACAAATGAGCCTGCTTTAAGTTGATAATGCATATGCACAGTAAATTCTTAGTATGTTAACGGCAGTTTTATGTTATGCACAGCCTTTGAAGAACGGGATATGCACGGCTTCCCAATATTTTTGAAACTGTCCCTTTCTGTCAAGCCTATAGGAATTATACCTGTCATTAAAAGACTAAGAAATTTAGGACAAATTCAATTTATTGCAAAATCTTCATCTATATACACAAAAATCTTTTTGTGCCACAAGCACAAGGCCTTTTGGAGAAGTTGGCAGAAATTCTCCTCTACAACTTTCATCCAGAACACATTTTGATAAAATTGAAGACAAAAAAGTTATTGCGAAAAATTAGTTCCAAAAACGATACAGCTGGAGTTTAGTCTATTCCAATTTTAAGGCTTGTTGGATGGTATTTTTCATTTTTATTCAAATTTTGATAGCAAACAATGGTGACCCCGATCAGATGCTGCAGAATGCAGCATCTGATCTGGATAAGCACTGTTTGCCTTTGTCCCACAAAAACAGGGTTCATACAGGCAAGATTATGTAAAATACGAGGACTTTTGAGGACTTCTAAGACTTTCCTTCTGTTTTCAAGGACTAAAAACTTAAGAAAAATACTGATTTACAAGTTAAAATTCTACTTTGGAAATGCTAGATTCCATTACTAAAGATATTAGTGTGGTAAAAATCATTTTTTGAGTCAACTGGTATTGATTTTGTAGTCTGCTAATTATTGCTATTTGTCGTCTGCTAGTTGTTGATATTAGACTACATACATCCAATTTATCCGAATCATGGCAAATGTCTGCAATTTGACACTGGTGTGAAAACAATGTAATAGATTTCCTTTAGCATGCTCTTTAAAAAGAATCACATTCTGGAACTTTTAGAGTGGATTCAGAACAGGTTGAAATTAGTGGTTTTGAGTTTTTGCCACTTTATTAAAACAGTGCATTTATATTGCCACATTGTAAAGTTCTGTGTGCTTCTGCCATATGCAAAATGAGACGGTCATAAAAGAATTGTGCATTTGAATGGTCATGTATGTATTTTTCTGGCTCTAAAATCAGCTTTTGATAATGACTCAGAGTGGTGTAATTTAGAATCCCTTTGCATGCTTTATCAATAGCATTTGGAATTTTACAAAATAAGCCCAGAGTAGCCTGAAATTAGAAAATTGATAAACTCTGCTCACTTTATTTAAATAGAGCATTGCTACTGACAGTGTAAAATTATCTATATTTCTATCACATAGGGATATGAGACTGACATGAACAACTGCGCATTTAAGTGTGTGTTTAGCCTACTTATGATTCACCATAGTGGAAATGTCAGACTCAATGTTTTTGCATGCTACTTGCGAATCACAAATTGAATTTTAGGATTTTTGGGGCCTTGGATCATTTTGAAGCTGTGATTTTTTGGTATGCTTTATGATGTTTTACACATTGGAGGCTGTGGGGACCTTTTGTTTTTTTATGTCTCCATGGGTTAAAGAGAAATTGCATTGTTGGTGAAGAGAGTTTAATAAAGGTCAAACTGGTTCCTGTGTTGTAATGGACTGACCCATCTTTTTATAAAGTTAAGAAATGAGCTTTGCAAATAGTTTAAAGTAAAGAATCTTACTTGAAAATGAATTTAATAATATTTCCTATTTCTTTGATCCTTTGAAAATACTGATATTATCCTATATACTAGATTTTAATTTGGGAAACAAAAGCTAAAAAGAAGTTCAGGCAAGTCAGAATTTGACCTTTACATTCACTTTTTGATTCAATGATTTTGGGGTTTTTCATCGATTAATTGTTGAAATGAAATATGTTTTCATAAATACTAATTAATAATTATATATTAGGTGTGTTAAGTTTATCTGACTTCAGTTTATTCAATGGTTTTATAGGAACTATTTTTCTTAAGTGGAAGATTTCTGTGTATAATATACATGTGGTGATACATACCATAGTTTTCCTTTTCATTACCCTTTCTGTATGCATAAGACTTTATTTAGGGTTGTTTTGGCTATGAGTTTATTATTTTAAAGGTGAATTTTACTGTTTTAATGAGGATTCACATGGAAATACTGTTTGCATGCTTTTGTTTAATCTAGAAAGTAAAATTTATTGATATTTTGGTAAAAACTGAGGTATTGCACAATAGACAGGAAGTGATGTTTATTAATAGGTTTGGGTAACTTTGATGTCATTTCCTGGCAAAACATATGTTGAGTTCCCTGAGTAGAAATAGACTAGTCCAACTAGATTTCAGGTAGCCAATGAAATCATATTATTTTGTCATGTGACTTTTGCTGTCTATAAAACCAGAAAACGCTTGTCTTTACCTCATTCTGTTGATTCTGAGGGGATGTGTGATGTACTAAAAATACAGATATTTTTGCAGAAATAAATATTTTTTATAGTTCTTATTTTGACATCTTTGGACTTAGAGCATATTTGCTTTGGGTGTTTTCTAAAACTAATATGAAATATGTGTATGCTATAGCAAATTCATTTAGCAGAATACAAGAACATATTTGGGTGATGACAGACTTATAGTCATGTTAATCTGTTCGGCTGGTTTGGTACTAATGAAGGCCGGATGTACATTGGTTCTAGCCTAAATAAGGGTTTGCCCTGAATGTGCTCAGTCTGCGGAACAGATTCTGAAATCTTTAACTTCAAATGTGTTCTGCTATATGCTAAAAATTAGGCGAAATTGGATTTTACCTTGATGTTTTGGGACTATGTTTTAGTAGGTTTACTTAGCAGAATATAAGGACATATTTGGGTGATAACAGACATTTGAGTCTGGTTAATCTGTTCAGCTGGTTTGGTACTAATGAAGGCCGGATGTACATTGGTTCTAGCCTAAATAAGGGTTTGCCCTGAATGTGCTCAGTCTGCTGAACAGATTCTGAAATCTCTAACTTCAAATGGGTTCTGCTATACACCTAAAAAGTAAATAATTTGACTTTGAGATTCTAAAAAGGGTACATACAATTTATAGTTTTTCCCGGTTAAGGATGAATTCTTATCAGGCGCGTTGAATGAGGATTTTATCAAGGACAATTATAGAATTAGACCCCTCTATCCTTCTTTCTTTGGTCTGTCTCTTGTCTCTGATATGGCTCTGATCGTGCATATGCTTGCCTTTTTGGGTGCTTTCCAGTAAAATCATCCGCAGGTTCTTTGAGGTGATAGTTGTTTACCTCTGAGATATCCAAGTTTGTCTCAGGAACCTGAATGGTGAATTTACTGACGTTAAATTTTAATGGAAATACTAAATTAGTGAATATTAGTAATTTTTGAGCAGTACTTTGCTGTAGACTGTTCATTTAGCAAGTATATAAGGTGCAGGAAATCAGAGGGATTGTTCAGCTACACATTTGTAGGTGAACCATTTGTTTGAACCTGTCACATTCCCCCTTTTTCCCTACCCGTATGCAAATGAGCTGGCATTGGTTAAACAATTAAATATCTAAATCTAAAATTGATAAATTGGTAGCTTTCGCTAAATAATTACATAGTTAATTAGTTATTTTAGGATATATACTGTGCATGCATCCTTGTCTGTACGCTGTAAAAAGAGGCTTTTCTATATAAACATCTAAAATTTATCCTTGCCTTTGTCATTATCTAAATTCCCTTTTTAAGGTATTTTGGTACACTGAGTATTGGCCATTTGTCTCTATCCGGCTATCAGGTTGAGCCGGGGCCCGTTTAGCTAAAATCAATCTGTGGTGTCATCCTGACGTGTGTATATAGGTATCCAAAAGGGTTTGTGGCTACGCCCCCGAGGTTTTAAACCCAGTTTTACCACACAACCGTTTTTTCTGGTGTCAGAAGTGGGATCCGTTTTTGTAAATGAGCAGAAGTGGATCCTCAGTTTTTAAAAGTACTCAGGTTTGGGTTAAAACTTAAATTTATACTTTCTTTAAAGTATGGCAAGGTATTTTGGTATGAGTACTCTTAAAGAGGAAATTTTGAGTCTGAAAGAATCTCTTAAGCAGCTGGAGCTTTGGAGGAGAAATCTATTCAGCATTTGCAAATTCATGAAGATAATTATGCAGCCACCTTTAGACAATTTGTGGAAAGGGTGGAGCAACTTATTGTTGTTCAGGAAGGACAAATTGATAAGCTTGCAAGTCATAACTGTGATTTGGAAGCAAGAATACTTGGTCTTAATGAAGACGATGCTGCATTATAATGCATAATGATGTCTGTTATTGAGTCAGTATCTAAGTACATTGCTTAAAGTTTTGGTTTGAGTTTATTTTATGGAATATTTTATGCTTCTTTAGTCAGTTGAGTTTAACTGGTGTCAAGCATGGTTCTATTCCCAATTTCTATCTTCTATCTTTTTAATTAACTCTCAGAATCCACAGAATCGGTTAGAGGACTGCAAATGAGTCTTGTCAGGTTACAACTTTGGTCGTAGCAGTGATAATTCTCTGAGTTAGTCCTCTGATCTATTATTTTATTGGTCTGTTTGTGTGTTCACCACTGAGTAATTTAGTAATTTTGATTTTAAAATTTAGATCAAAATTTGATGAATAAGGTGGACACAGTTTTTGGAGACCTACCATCATTGACGGTTTGAGTTTTGAAATTTGTCAGATTTCATATTTTGTTGTGAAGGTTTTTGGTTGGAAATCTGACAAAAGTTGCGAATTGGTCAAAATTTGATGCTTTAGGATATCATTTAAGCGTTAGTAGTAGGCTTGAGATTGAGCTTACATGATCCGAGTTTGAGATCAGCTAACGTGGGAGCTGTCTTAAAGCTGCAATTAATCATAAATTCTAAAATTAAACCTTGCATCTCTTTCAGAGGAAAGAAACACTGATTTTTGAGCAGTGGTAGCTTAAAAATTGGTAAGCAAATTTGTCTGTTGGCATAACCTATTTGCACCGCTGAGAGTGATAAGCTTCTGGTACAAAGACTTGAGTTGTAGTCTTTTGGCTTAGTTGTAGTCAGCCATTAGTGAATCATTTCTCATTATGTCTGTAGACGGTGGAAATCTTCCAAAAGATGGATTTGCATTCTAGAACTGTACCTGGACGATGGACTATTAACCCAGAACCAAGTGAGGACTCTGTACATGAGAAGAACATGGTTGAACATAATCTTTGATGAAGAAGATGAAGAACTTAGTTTATTATTTGATGCAGAAGACGTGCCAACCAGTGGCATGTACTTCTAAGATTTTGATAGAGTTCCATGGGAGGAACATAGCTTAGTTTGCTGGACAAGGCAGCCAGTGGTAAAGGGTGATCCTGTTGGTGATTTGGATACTCCCATGAGAGAGTTCATGGAGTGGGAAGGATGTCCCCAGAGTTTTAATCGAGAAGACAGGATATACCATTGGAGAGAGGTCGTGGACAGCAACAGCATTTATTCTCTTCTATTAGGGATATACAGAAGAGTGGGACTTTAAGTTTATGGCCCAGATGTAAACATACAGCCAAGACAAGATCATTTTAGACCTACAGGAGTGGATGATTGTGGCAACAATGGGTTTGGAGATTTTCAGTATGAAAGACTTCTTCCGCAAGGAGGTGGACCTAGGACAGAACTTAGCTCGTAGGCCACTCCAGGAATTGAAGCAAATAGATATGGATGTGAACTTAGCCAGAAGTCATATCTAACCAAGGACTTCCCTGAGACGGAAGTGAGACCTATACCTATGAGAGATTAATTCCAGTTGGTGAGAACCTGATGTCTTCTTTGGGAAAGGTTCTTTAGATGTGAAGTCTATTAGTTAGCAAGACGAGATGAAAAATTGTATATGCCATCTTGGATACCTGGAATTGGTGTCATTGTACCTGTTCTGTACACATTCATGATGTCCTGCGCCGATGCAGTGTAGATGTGGCTATAACCTGATGACAGAGAATCAGTTGGGGAGACTTGTGCAGTGAACCGGTACTAGCTGTACATGTTGAGCCCCCAAAACCCTTGACGGCGATGATGAGGTACCCCTACGCTTGATGTTCAGAGAGGCAGCGGTGGACAATACTATCAGACTGATGACAGTGACGGTTTGACGAGGAATCTATGGTATGGATACAGAGCAGCGCGGAGGTAATCAAGACTATAGTAAGTAGGCCGCTCAGACGATATTTTGGCTTACATTGGTAAGTTTAGTCTCATGATTCTGCTTCCAGGCATCTGTTAGGTTCATTTATATTCTTTTGTTTGAGTTAAGAAATTTTAGATTTTAAATATTTTTAAAGGATATTATAGAACTTTAAAAGCTTAAGATACAATTTAAATTGTGGTTTTTGATAATAATATGGTCAATCTGCATTAGGCAAGCATTTAAGGATGGTTTAAATGTGCTTGCTTAAGACAGGTTGATTGCTTAGTAGAGATCATCACTTAGACAGGTTTTACTGTAGTTTAAGTTTGAAATTACACTGTTTTATACTTGTAAGGCACTTTGTTTGGATGCAAGTGACCATGCATTTATATTTTATTTGTATGGATTGTGATTAGTTTTATGTCTGTTCTGGGTGATGCACAGTGCTGGAAAAAAGTAACCGTTTGGGAAGTGATACGAGGTAAAGGCCTGGCACTTCTTGCAGACTCTGATGTCACCGGATTTGGAACTAGAGAGCAAAAGCCAAAATAGATTCCAAGGTTGTGAATTAGAGTATAAACTCATGTTATGCTTTTCTTTTTTATTTTTTTATGTGTGTATAGACCTGGGTTGCCTATACGTCCTTTTTATGTGGTTGGGTTGGTTTGACAGGTTCTAATATCTGTCCAGGGTGAAAAATTCCAGCAATGAGTATCATGCGTGATGGATATGACACTGAGCACAATTTGCACATGTTATTCAGATATATGTGTATATTAAATGGTAGCGCACACATGGTTGAGGATCGTGCAGACTATAAGAGTTATGGTTTTGGTTTTTAAAGATGTGTAAGGTTGGGTAGCTTACACCGACATATATCATTTGTTTCACATGATTTGACATTGAAATTTGTATATATGTACCTTGTGACTGGCCATCACATGATGCATGGTAATTGAGTTGTGGTTACACTGAGATACATGATCCTCTGCTAGTGTGTACTGGGTGTAAGAAATACATGTTTTCTTTTGGGTCAACCTTTGGACTAACATGGTAACCTTGGTTGGGGTGAATTGTCTTGTGTAAGTGATTTTTAAGTCTGAGATTGATTTTGAGTACCAAGCTCTTATCCTAATTTTTAATGGTGATCGCTTTTTACTTCATATTTTTGGTCGCGTCTTGGGTAACTTCTTTTTATATACAGACTGTTTGGAAACATAGAAGTCACTGCTAAGTTAATTCTCATATAATACCTTGGGGATCATGGGGACTAATGGTTGACAGTGCGTGAAGACATGTTACATTTTACCTTAAATATTTTATATTTTTTGTTTAAGTATTATTACAATTCTAATATGTTGCACAATATCAATGCGTTCTTCCGTCCTGTAGGCTATAGGTCATTATTTGTATTTTAATAATATCCATTATTCATACCGGATATAAAATGAGAACGGTATAGAGATGTTTCGGTTCTCTTTTGTTTTTGTGAGTAGTACAAAATGAGGGGAGAACTGATGGATCCTAATGAGCACTTATCTGTGGCACTGATAATTAAAATTCAATGAGGTCAAATGTGGTTTTTGATTGAGTTCAGGTACTGGTATAGTTCTAATGTAAATAGTTTTATAACTTTTTACTATTGCTTTGCTTTTTTATACTTTTTGAGCTTTTGCTTTGTTTCATTTTTGGTAAATAGGGACAAAGAAGATCGGTAGACTGAGACTGAAATATTTTGAAGGACTTATAGGGTATATACAGGTGCATGTGCTTTGGTTTGTGCAGTAATAGCCTTGCAGTTGTATGTCCATATAAGCTGCATCAGTTCATGTCTATGGTTTCATTTTTGGTGACAGTTTAGTTCTTGCATCACCAAGGTTTCTCATACAGGATTGAAATAGGCAATTGGTACTGAAATTAGATGCTCAGTTCAATTCCTGTGCAAGTCACCATAATTTTGAATGAAAGGTATCCCTAACATATTTTACATGTTTATGTTTTCAAATACTTTGGACATAAAATAATTTTGAAACATAGAGTTGGACATTGAAGGTATTTTCTGTTGTTGAATAGGAAGTAGTGACATAGCTTCATTAATGTCACAAGTGTTCATTAAATTTATATAATCTCATTTAACAACCATTTTGTCCAAATTTTAAGGGTTTTTTTTAGAATGCCGATTTCGTATGACAATTTGGTCATAAGTTTGAGTCTAGACTCATGAAATTTAAGTTAATAGTGCAAAAAAGTTTCACAATCGTTTTTACATGTCCAAAATCTCTTTTTATGATGACACCTGATTTGTTCATGTAACCAACTAGGAGTTAGATTTTGATAAGATAGGTTAGTTCTAGTTTTAGTTTTTGTAGACTGTGTAGTTTTGTATTGTTTTAATTTGCTAAGATTAACAATTTTGCTCGATGCTATTTTGAACTGATTTCAAAATTTAAGATATTTAGAAGTTATGGATTTTTGATACTTTGATTTATAGAGATTAAAATAAGATAAGACAGAAAAGGAATTCTTAGAACTTCATAATTGTCATGAAGGCACTGTCTAAAATACTTTTGAGTGTTTTGATTTTTAATGTTTGAGAAGAACAGGGTTCTTATAGGTATTTTATTTTAAAATTTAAAATTATTTAGCACTTTGAATAACTTTGCTAAAATATATGTACAATGAAGGAGTTTTGATGAGAATATGAATCCTTTTGGAAATTTTGTAGGACTTTAATTGTGAACTTAAAGTGATAATATCAATGGTAATATTCAATAATACTGAGAGGCTAAATCCAAGCTTCATAAATTACTTTATTAGGGTTGAGTGGATAATAGAAATCTATTAATATTTTGCTATGTATCTCTATATACATGTATACACATATATGCTTTGTATTTTTCATATTTTTATGATGATTTTGTCAATTGATGCCAGAGACTTAGGGTCAGTGATGAAAGGTTTAAGGTTTAAGGAAAAATGATCACTGAATAATATTTTTGATGACTAAACAAATGCTAATGTATAGGGAGTAACATTAAATGATTTCAATCATTTATTTGGGTCTCTATCATTTATGTCTTCCGTTCATGTATCCATTGTGTTCATGTGACAGTTGACACTCAAGAAGGCTGGCAATCGAAGTTGAAATATTGATTTCAGGGATGAAATTGATAAAAATTCTCGCTTAGAATTTTTATTTTTCTGAAAGGGGTGTAGTGTGGTAAAAATCATTTTTTGAGTCAACTGGTATTGATTTTGTAGTCTGCTAATTATTGCTATTTGTCGTCTGCTAGTTGTTGATATTAGACTACATACATCCAATTTATCCGAATCATGGCAAATGTCTGCAATTTGACACTGGTGTGAAAACAATGTAATAGATTTCCTTTAGCATGCTCTTTAAAAAGAATCACATTCTGGAACTTTTAGAGTGGATTCAGAACAGGTTGAAATTAGTGGTTTTGAGTTTTTGCCACTTTATTAAAACAGTGCATTTATATTGCCACATTGTAAAGTTCTGTGTGCTTCTGCCATATGCAAAATGAGACGGTCATAAAAGAATTGTGCATTTGAATGGTCATGTATGTATTTTTCTGGCTCTAAAATCAGCTTTTGATAATGACTCAGAGTGGTGTAATTTAGAATCCCTTTGCATGCTTTATCAATAGCATTTGGAATTTTACAAAATAAGCCCAGAGTAGCCTGAAATTAGAAAATTGATAAACTCTGCTCACTTTATTTAAATAGAGCATTGCTACTGACAGTGTAAAATTATCTATATTTCTATCACATAGGGATATGAGACTGACATGAACAACTGCGCATTTAAGTGTGTGTTTAGCCTACTTATGATTCACCATAGTGGAAATGTCAGACTCAATGTTTTTGCATGCTACTTGCGAATCACAAATTGAATTTTAGGATTTTTGGGGCCTTGGATCATTTTGAAGCTGTGATTTTTTGGTATGCTTTATGATGTTTTACACATTGGAGGCTGTGGGGACCTTTTGTTTTTTTATGTCTCCATGGGTTAAAGAGAAATTGCATTGTTGGTGAAGAGAGTTTAATAAGGGTCAAACTGGTTCCTGTGTTGTAATGGACTGACCCATCTTTTTATAAAGTTAAGAAATGAGCTTTGCAAATAGTTTAAAGTAAAGAATCTTACTTGAAAATGAATTTAATAATATTTCCTATTTCTTTGATCCTTTGAAAATACTGATATTATCCTATATACTAGATTTTAATTTGGGAAACAAAAGCTAAAAAGAAGTTCAGGCAAGTCAGAATTTGACCTTTACATTCACTTTTTGATTCAATGATTTTGGGGTTTTTCATCGATTAATTGTTGAAATGAAATATGTTTTCATAAATACTAATTAATAATTATATATTAGGTGTGTTAAGTTTATCTGACTTCAGTTTATTCAATGGTTTTATAGGAACTATTTTTCTTAAGTGGAAGATTTCTGTGTATAATATACATGTGGTGATACATACCATAGTTTTCCTTTTCATTACCCTTTCTGTATGCATAAGACTTTATTTAGGGTTGTTTTGGCTATGAGTTTATTATTTTAAAGGTGAATTTTACTGTTTTAATGAGGATTCACATGGAAATACTGTTTGCATGCTTTTGTTTAATCTAGAAAGTAAAATTTATTGATATTTTGGTAAAAACTGAGGTATTGCACAATAGACAGGAAGTGATGTTTATTAATAGGTTTGGGTAACTTTGATGTCATTTCCTGGCAAAACATATGTTGAGTTCCCTGAGTAGAAATAGACTAGTCCAACTAGATTTCAGGTAGCCAATGAAATCATATTATTTTGTCATGTGACTTTTGCTGTCTATAAAACCAGAAAACGCTTGTCTTTACCTCATTCTGTTGATTCTGAGGGGATGTGTGATGTACTAAAAATACAGATATTTTTGCAGAAATAAATATTTTTTATAGTTCTTATTTTGACATCTTTGGACTTAGAGCATATTTGCTTTGGGTGTTTTCTAAAACTAATATGAAATATGTGTATGCTATAGCAAATTCATTTAGCAGAATACAAGAACATATTTGGGTGATGACAGACTTATAGTCATGTTAATCTGTTCGGCTGGTTTGGTACTAATGAAGGCCGGATGTACATTGGTTCTAGCCTAAATAAGGGTTTGCCCTGAATGTGCTCAGTCTGCGGAACAGATTCTGAAATCTTTAACTTCAAATGTGTTCTGCTATATGCTAAAAATTAGGCGAAATTGGATTTTACCTTGATGTTTTGGGACTATGTTTTAGTAGGTTTACTTAGCAGAATATAAGGACATATTTGGGTGATAACAGACATTTGAGTCTGGTTAATCTGTTCAGCTGGTTTGGTACTAATGAAGGCCGGATGTACATTGGTTCTAGCCTAAATAAGGGTTTGCCCTGAATGTGCTCAGTCTGCTGAACAGATTCTGAAATCTCTAACTTCAAATGGGTTCTGCTATACACCTAAAAAGTAAATAATTTGACTTTGAGATTCTAAAAAGGGTACATACAATTTATAGTTTTTCCCGGTTAAGGATGAATTCTTATCAGGCGCGTTGAATGAGGATTTTATCAAGGACAATTATAGAATTAGACCCCTCTATCCTTCTTTCTTTGGTCTGTCTCTTGTCTCTGATATGGCTCTGATCGTGCATATGCTTGCCTTTTTGGGTGCTTTCCAGTAAAATCATCCGCAGGTTCTTTGAGGTGATAGTTGTTTACCTCTGAGATATCCAAGTTTGTCTCAGGAACCTGAATGGTGAATTTACTGACGTTAAATTTTAATGGAAATACTAAATTAGTGATTATTAGTAATTTTTGAGCAGTACTTTGCTGTAGACTGTTCATTTAGCAAGTATATAAGGTGCAGGAAATCAGAGGGATTGTTCAGCTACACATTTGTAGGTGAACCATTTGTTTGAACCTGTCACATTCCCCCTTTTTCCCTACCCGTATGCAAATGAGCTGGCATTGGTTAAACAATTAAATATCTAAATCTAAAATTGATAAATTGGTAACTTTCGCTAAATAATTACATAGTTAATTAGTTATTTTAGGATATATACTGTGCATGCATCCTTGTCTGTACGCTGTAAAAAGAGGCTTTTCTATATAAACATCTAAAATTTATCCTTGCCTTTGTCATTATCTAAATTCCCTTTTTAAGGTATTTTGGTACACTGAGTATTGGCCATTTGTCTCTATCCGGCTATCAGGTTGAGCCGGGGCCCGTTTAGCTAAAATCAATCTGTGGTGTCATCCTGACGTGTGTATATAGGTATCCAAAAGGGTTTGTGGCTACGCCCCCGAGGTTTTAAACCCAGTTTTACCACATTAGTTTAAGAAAATTAGTATAAAATTGTTTGATACTGATTTAGGTCTCAAAAACACTGTTGAATCCTCCTGTAAATGGTAAAAATCAAAGAATTTTCAAGGCCTTTGAGTGTTGTTCAAGTACCTTTAAAGGCAAATCTAACTTTCAAGGACTTTTTCAAGACAGTCCTGTATATTCAAGTACTTTTCAAGCCTGTGTGAACTCTGAAAAAGGAGGCTAGGCTTATATGGCTTAAGTTTTAACATTATTACACTCAGAAAGGCAGGGCTGCGGAATAACATGCCTGACTTGTCCCACCTGGTCCTATTTCATTCAAGATAAGTCAGAAATTTCTATTTCATTGTCCTGGAACAAGTATAAAGGAGATTAATATAATTCTGTTCTTACAAATGGGCCTTGTTGCGACAAAACCTGTCTTCGGAGTTTCTGACAAAGCTAGACTCAAACCAATCTCCTCAGCCACAGAGACTAGCTAGAAAATTTAAATTTCACCTGTAGCAAGTTAACATATGGTACTTTCCAAAAAGCGAATAACAAAGGCGCTGATCAGACTGCGCAGATGCAAACCAATCTCCTCAGCCACAGAGACTAGCTAGAAAATTTAAATTTCACCTGTAGCAAGTTAACATATGGTACTTTCCAAAAAGCGAATAAAAAAAGGCGCTGATCAGACTGGGCAGATGCGCAGGCTGGTCTGCGCCTTTGTTGTTCACAAACCCAAGGACAGGTTTTCTCACGCCGAGGCCCAAATCTGTCCTGACATAGAAAGGCAGTAATTACAGTAGAACTTCAATGGCTCAAACAGGCTTGGGACCATGAAAAATAGTTCAAGCCAAGAGTAGTTCCAGCAATCCTGGGTGGATTATGCATAGAATGACAAGTAGGAACCATAATGATAGTTCTAGCCAGTCCAGGTGAATGAGCTACATAGGTTTAGATAAACAAAATTTTAAAGCGTAAAACTGTGAATATTTTTCAACCCATCAGTTTTATCATATGTTTTGAGTGCTCAAAAGAACCGTCTCATTAAGACGGTTCTTTTGAGTACCCACAACATATGTTTTAGTTGAAAAATAAGAAAATTATTTTTTCATTATGCACTCTTAACTAAAGGCCTGAGCTATCAGCGTTTGGGCCATTGAAGTTCTGCTGTATATTCATACTGCTAAAATTTGCTTATCCTCAAAATGTGTTGAATATTAAAATTGATATGCCATTGTCAGATTTCAAGCAATCAAATTTTATGGTAAGGTTAAACTATTATGAGTTCACGCATGGTGTATGGAATTCTGGAGCATTCTGCAATACTTTTGACCTGCATTAAGGGATTATTGTAATTGAAAACCAATTTTTTTGTTCTTTTTGAGCGACCACTTAAGACAGGTTTTACTGTATTCATAGATGTATTGTTAAAATGTGTTTATCCTTTAAGATGATGAATAAATTGATATGCTCATGTGGGGGATTTTCAAGCAATCAAGTTAAATGGTTAGGCTAATTATCATCAGTTCATGCATGGTTTATGGAAAAAATTGTGCCTATGTACCTGGATCATAAACTGGTTTTTCAGCTGCGAGGGCCTGAGCAAGCTTGTTCTTCTTTTTCTTCTTAGATTTCTTGGGGGCTGTAGCAGGATCATAATCAGCATCCATCTATAATATAATATGAGCTGTGACACGTGATTTCCAACAATGTGGCATTTTGACATGTGTAGATTCAGACGAGCCACTGCAGCCTCCTTTTAAGCTTAGAAACCTCAAATGAGGTTCAGTCAGTAGTTTAACAGTCATAGAATATTTAAGCGACCAGCAAAGGCTCTGATCAGTCTGCGCATATGCGCAGGCTGGTCTGAGCCTTTGCTGGTCGCACATACCACATTGTTGGAAATCTCATATCATAGATCCAGATAACACATGCCATAAATTACCTCATAAGTGCAAATGCCAAATTAAGGCAACACTCAGTATTAACCAATTTATGCCGAAGGTATTTTCCCAGCCTTATCAATTAGACCAGTCCATTTCCAATTTTAGGGTTGTTGGGTGGAATTTTCATTTTTATTCAATTTTTAAAAGAAACTTTTGTAAGTAAACAGACGAGAACCTGATCAGACGCCGATTTTTGCAGCGTCTGATCTGGTTTTGCGCTGTTTGCTGATGTCCCACAAAAAAGACGCTAGGCTTATATGGGTTGTTTACACTATACAGTAAAACCTGTGTAAAGCGGCCATTCTCAAAAAGGCCGAAAAAGTGGTTTTCAAGACAAATTATTGCTTAATGCAGGTCAAAAGTATTGCAGAATGCTCCAAGCGGAGCATTCTTCAATACTTTTGACCATCATTACGGTACCATTCATCATTAAGATCTTTGTTTTCTCTATTTTTGAGTGACACAGGTTTTATTGTATAAACTTTAGAACTCAGCCAATCTAGTTGCTTCTTTGTTTGTTCGAGTTGATGCTTTATGTCCCAGTCGACAATTATTTTGGTCATGTTGGGAAGGGTTTTCCTGGTTTTTGTTTGATTGCTTGATTCTTTACGTCCCATCAACAATCTTTCAATTAAACAGGGACGGGTCTTGCTGGGTTGAACCATCCCATCAACAATCTTTCAGTTAAACTGGGACAGGTCTTCCTGGGTTGAACCAGGACCACAAGGCAGTGACGCCGATGAGGCTCGAACCCGAGCCCTCAGTCTCGAGTCAAGCACTCTTCCACTGAGCCACTGCACTCCCTTTCTTGAATTCAACCAGTACTAAGCAGCGGGTAAAGTGTCATGCTCAAGGACACACCGCAGTGGCGCAAAGGGTGATGAGTCTCGAAAATTTGAAGATCCTCTATATCCAGCAGGACAAGGGATCAGAAACTTGTAAATATTGGAGACAAATTTCAAGAATATTGATCAAGAACTCCATCCATATATGGCTATGAATTGTCCTGCTTACATTAAAATCTGGGTCATCCACATTAGGTTCATAGTATTCTGCCTCACCAGCCCCATTATATCCCGCAGTGTCTTCAGTTGGCCCCTTCCATTCATCCCAGTTCCCTAGAAAACAGATATAGATATTGTCTGTGTGCTTTATAATCAGACATGTTAAGATTAACAGATCTCCCGTGTCACTAACGGAAAACTCTGCCGTCTTCCGCAAAAACGGATTTTAAAAAAAAATCACGGATTTTCAAAAATCCGCTCATAGTCTTACTGTTTTTTTTTTAAAAGCCATTTCCTGTGATAATTTGGCGGAAGTCGCCGAGAAAAATCAATATTGTTATCGTAAGAAAGCTTGGTAGTTTCAAATAGCTGTCAGGTAAAGCTTCTCAAAGTCATTGAAAAATCGATATCAATTAAGGGCTTGAATGTAAACCGAATAATACAGGTACAAATAATCCAAGCGGCTGTATAACTTGATAAACCCAACAAAGATGGCGAAACAGCAAAAAAACGAATACGGTATAGAAGCGGGTCAAATTTTAATGCAGAATATACAAAACATTTGACTGGTTTATGGCCAGCGCCCGGGGCAAGCAGCAGGCGTACTGCAAGGTTTGCAGTAAGCATTTCAGCGTCTCTCACGGCGGGAATGACGACGTCCGTAGACATGGGGAAGGCAAAAAGCATTTAAAACGGATTTTTTAAAAAAATCATGGATTTTCCGCGCGTTGTCTCGCATTTTTTTTTCCAGAAACTTAACATGTCTGTTTATAATCCTTGTTATGCTGAATAAATGTGTCAGCATGAGATTTATGTACATATTGCATATGCGCAAAAACCTTCTTAAAATGCTCATGGTGACATATCCAGCAGGGCTAGAGGACTAAATTTTGGACTGAGTATTTATCTACATACATTCTTGTATACACAAACAGTGCAGACCCAGTTCAGACTGCTTCTAGAAGCAGTCTGATCTGGGTCTTCCCTGATAGCTATTCTGAATACCATTTTGTAAATTCCATTTCCAGCACTGATATCTATAAACCAGAAAAGTGTTCTAAAATTTAGAACATTTACCATATGCCAGATATACTACTGTTTTCCAACCAGTTCAGCTGGCATTTAATCCTATTCAGCTAAATTCATAGGTGCAGATAAACAAAACAAAGTGAGCATACAATTGTAAATATTTTCTTATATCCATCTGAAGTTTAGACATTTGTTTTGGGTGCTCAAAATAATCATTTTAGATAATTCTCATCAAAATACAGAAATCAGATATCCTTACTTTAATTTCTCTGTGAATTTCAGATTATTTTTTTGAAGCCAAGACCTTATTCATCTTGTAATTTAAGAGTGCTTTACAGAAAAATACTTTTCTTATTTCTCATCCAAAGCATATGTTGTGGGTACTCAAAAGAACCCTCTCAATGAGACGGTTCTTTTGAGCACCCAAAACATATGCTATATATTATAGGTAAGAAATTATCTACAATTTTACACTGAAAATATTTGCTCATCTAAACCTGTGTTATATCAAAACACACTTTACAACTTGAAACAGCACATGGCATTGCCAGCATAATAATATGTGCTCTCAGTGGAGGAAAAGATCAGCAGGGACAACAACCCAGTCACTTAATAGGTAGCTAGTGCCTCGTGGTTTCTTAACCCTTGCCTTCATGAAGATTCATGCTAAGCTCCACCCACTATGAATAATCAAATAAATAAACGGTCACATTCAGGACTTTAGTTAAGAGTGCATACCAAAAAAAAAAAATTTTATTTCTCAACCAAAACATATGTTTTGGGTACTCATAAGAACTGCCTCAATGAGACTCTTTTGAGCACCCAAACTATATGTTAAAACTGATGGGTAAGAAAATATTTACAATTTTACCCTTAAAAGTTGGTTATCTAAACCTCTGGTCACATTTGTACATATAACAACGAGATAACTTGTCGGGTCAACTAGTGTAGGATCATAAATAATCATATTTCAATAAGCAAACAGAGTAGACCTTGATCAGGCAGCTCTTACAAGAGCTGCCTGATCTTGGTCTGCTCTGTTTGCAAAAGCATTAAAAGATGTCTCTATGACGTAAAGGGTTAAGAACCGGGAAGACTCAGATCAGACTAGACAATTGCCCAGTCTGATTAGTCTTCACAGGGCACACACATTAATTCCTAAATTTTATCATGCACTGGCTCATTATTTGTTTGTTTGATGTTGCTAGTCAACAATTTTTCAGCCATGATGAAACTTTTCCTGTGTTGAACCAGCACTAAGCAGGATAAAAGTGTCTTGCTCAAGGACACAACACAATGCCTCTGATGAGGCTCCAATCGGTGACCCCACAATTTCAAGTCGAGCACTCTACCACCGAGTCGCTGCAATCCTCAACACTGACCCATTAATGATCTATCAAAAGATGTGCCCTGTATTGAAAAATTTAAGAAGATTCATAGGGCCAGTTAAGCAAAAATAATTTGCGTAAAATTGCGATTATTTTCTTATCCATCAGTTTAAACATGTGTTTTGGGTGCTCAAAAGAACCGTCTCATCGAGACATTTCTTTTGAGTACCCACAACATATGTTTTGGGTGAGAAATAAAAAAAAATAATTTTCTGTTACGCACTCTTATCTGGAGGCCTGAGACTTTCGCAACCCTAGAAAACAAAGGACTAACCATCATCAAATTCATCCCCAGAGTCTTGGAACACCGGCTTGACTCCTTCAACATCCCCTTCGTCATAGTAGTTCTCACTGAATTGCCGCTGAAAGGTTAATATCGACAAAATAAAATGCAACATCATAATAAACCCTTTCTTACAGGCAAACAGTAAAACCTGTCTTAAGCGGCCACTCAAAAATAGACAAAACAAAGCTCTTAATGACAAATGGTAGCTTAATGAAGGTCCAAAGTATTGCAGAATGCTCCCTTTGACCTGCATTAAGCAATGATTTGTCTTGAAAAGCAATTTTGGTCTCTTTGAGAGTGGCCGTTTTAGACAGGTTTTACTGTATATTAGCGGTGATTTTTTTTACAAATTTGCTTCTGTGAGTATCGGGACTCACTGGGCCAAAATTCTTTGCATCCCAAGCTGGAAGTTCTGCATCCCTAATGGGGCCCACTTTGAAACATAAATTTTGTGTATTCATAAGAATCCAGCCCATTCATAGAAGCCAATTTGGGAAAAAATACACAGGCATACTTATACTATAGTATAGATCAAATTTACTTTGTCAGGATATAAAAATCAACATGACTTTCTTATTAATAAAATATTCAGTTCCAGACAGTAGATCTACCTTAATTTAATCATATTTTGATGTTTTGCTAAGAGTCAGATTTTTGTCTTACAGTTTTCATATATATTTTAGAGCTGGAGCCCTGGGCCCGGAATTACAATGCCTCCTTAAAGTTAAGGAAGACTTAAGTTAAGTATTGATATTTCAACATGCTATATTAAATGCTAAATAAATTGCCTGGATCGATGTGATACTTGTGGTCAACGTTATCATTGTGATCTTCAGAAAAAATGAAACTATTTTGATTTTAATCAGTTCGAAACGTTATTTTTCACATCCTGAAAAATCAATACTTAACTCAAGTCTTCTTCAACTTTAAGGAGGCATTGTAATTCCGGGCCCCGGTCATTAGCATGTGTTCACCTAACCCTGCATGCCTACAAGTGTAGTGCCGGGAGTTACTGCTCTTCTGAGCTTTGGACATACATGTACCATAATTTTTCTTTTTTAACCATCTTTGCGCAGTACAGTCCCCCTACTTCATGAGCCTGCAGTAATACTTAAACAATTCTATTGGTATTTGAAATACTCTGAATTGTTTTAACCTGTGTCATTTTCAGACTCAGTTGCTTGATACATCTATGGCATTTCGGAGGCATCAGATCATTTTCATGCCTCTTGCTAAGACCACTAGTGTGGGCTGTTTAGGGTCTATTTTCAGGACCTTTTTGGAGATATTCCTAGCAAGTTATTGTATGCGTCATTCCCTTTAATTTGATTGTATGCTGAATAGGTATACAGGACTATAGTTAAGAGTGTGTAACGAAAATTTAATTTTCTTATTTCTCAACCAAGACATATGTTGTGGGTACTCAAAAGAACCGTCTCAATGAGACGGTTCTTTTGAGCACCCAAAACATATGAAAAAATTGATGGGTAAGAAAATATTTACAATTTTATGCTGAATTTTTTGTTTATCTTAACCTGTGGGTATATGTCCACTGACTAACCTGCATCATTCTATCATACTCTTCAGGATCAAAGTCTTTCTCCAGATCTTCTTCATTGAACTCAATGTCCTGGTTCCCAGTTATCTCCTTTAACTTCTCTATCTTGCCGAGAATCTCTTGTTTCTTTAGGTTCTTCAGTTGTTTGATTTCTTCCTTCTTCAACTCTTTCTCCTACAAATAATGATGTGTACGGTAAATTTCTAAAATTTCAAACACTTTTCTCATTCTGTTCTCAAATAAAATGTAAGTTTTCAAACTCACAAACTACTTGTCAAAAAAGCAATCAGGGAAGATCCTGATCAGACTGCTTCTTCAGAAGCAGTCTAAGAAGTAGTCTGATCTGGTTCTGCATTTTTTGTCTTTTTTTTTTGGCAGGAAACTAGTGTTCAAAGTTTTAGAATGATTACTGCAAATAAAGTTAAGATAATCAGGCATTTAGATAAGAGAGTATATTTAAAAAATAATTTTCTTATCTAATTTTTATGTTGTGGGTACTCAAAAGAACCGGCTCAATGAGACAATTCTTTGGAACACCCAAACCAAATGTATGAACTGATTGATAAGAAAATAATAATGTTTATCTGGACTTAAGGATAATTCACCTCTCTTTTTGCTAGGTTTTGCAATCATAAAAAGTAAAGGGGCCAGTTCATGAGATAATGTGACTTTATCATATAAACTGAATGTACTTTCCCACCCTTATATAATTGGATGAGTCCATTTCCAAGCTCAGGGTTGTTGGTGGTATTTTTCTTCTAATTTCAATTTAACATTCTGTAATCAAACAGTAAAGACCCCCCCCCCCCCCACATGACCAGATGACACATTTTGCAGTGTTGGTTTATGTCCCATAAAAAGGAAGCTATGTTTATATAGATTAAAACCACAAATTAACCATGGCATTATCCCGCAAATCAGACTGCTCCATTTGATGCAGACTAATCTGGCTCCATTAGTTTGCAATATAGGCTACCCAAGAACAGAAGCAGGCGAGATAGCAGATGACAAATTTTGAAAGTCTGTGACTGGCAAGTGAAGAGTTAAAGATATATTTGCAGAAACCTGCTGGGTTAGAGGACTAAAATTTTATCTGAGCCTTCCTCTACTACCATACTTAGTGTATGAGAGCTGTTTCAAAGGGTTCTTAGAAGCCAGCTGATCTGGACAGTTAACCAATCAGACTAAGTCACTTGCTCCAGACTGTGCTTTTCTGACCCATGCTTATTGCAATAATTAAATGAAAGAATCAGTAGTCAAGAAAGTCTTCCATATACAACATAAGCAATTGCTTTATTACTGCTCTTCTCCTTGATGTGATAGCAAATGGTGTGATATAATTACTGTTTAACACTTATATTTGGTGTGTATTTTAATTTGGCGCTATTTCAGATATAAACAAAAATCATCAAAATAAGAGACTACGAAATACAGTTTCAAATTAAGTTTCACACTCACAATAAATGGACGCTCATCCATAGCATGTTTGTACATGCATCAATGAAACAACTTTATAATGATAGAGCCTGTTTCCATGTCGAGAAAACTTGTCTTCAATGGGAATAATCAGTAATCAATAGCTGCCAGACTACCAATTGAACCCTTAAGGGCCATAACTATCCTAGATTACTTGTGTTGCATCTTCATGGTAATAGAAACAAGAAAACTATTAAAGGAAAGAATATTATATTTCCTTTCTAAATAGGAGTAGCCCCTATTATTAGTAGCATATACTTTCCTAAGTTTCCTTTAGTAGTAGCCCCTATGAAAATAGAAAATAACTTTAAATGTCAAGTAGAAGTAGAAGGAGTGCTAACATTAAAGAAATGTCAACAGTAAAAAGTAAAATTCGCCAATATGTCATGTCTTTAAAAAATGTCAAAATATTGTCGCAAATTTTAAGTGTCTAATGTACAGTACAATTGAAACATGATACCTTTAATTTTCTTTCTTTAACTTTATGTCTTTTTTCTGCTCTCTTTGTGTCCTTTCTTCTCACTGAATCCTGTAAAGTTCTTGGAAAGGTCTTCACCTAAAAATATTGTTAATGTCTAATAATAATCATTAAGACATACCCTAGCTTTGAGGTTTATAAACGTGTAGGCTAATATTGACAAATGACTCAGTTATTGCAAAATTTAACTACAGTAAAAGCTGTGTAAAATGGCCACTCTCAATAAGATCGATAATTGGTTTTCAAGACCAATTATCGCTTAATGCAGGTCAAAAGTATTGCATAATGCTCGAGGTGGAGTATTTTGACCTTCATTAAGCTACCATTTGTTATTAAGATCTTAATTTTGTCTATTTTTGAGTGGCTGTTTTACACAGACTTTACTGTATTTAACATTTAACCCTGCCTAAGAGGGCAGTGGGGTGGAGTGGGTATGGGTGTAAAGTAAAACTTTTAACACTGATGTGCTTATCAATAACTAATGCCACTGTGACCCATAGTGTGGAGTTGCTAGGTATAATCCTATGGGGAAATGTGAAGTTCATTACACAAAAAACGTAATTGCTTTTGCAATATAATTGCCTATTCAAACCCAGTCAATGGCAGTAACTCCAGTACATGTATTAATGAGACTGTGTGATTTTGACAAAACTTATAGTGTAGCGACTCTCCATGGTACTAATCATTTTTACCAAGAACGCATCAAATCTGATCAATGGGTACTGAGATATATTTCCAGACAGACGGATCGACAGAAATACAGAAGGATGACCTCCAGACTACATCACTTCCGACTTTGTCCGGAATAATCATTAACCAATAGCTGCCAGACAACCAATTGAACCGATAACTATTCTGGATTAACAGACATTGCAAACCAGTCTGGAAAGCTGTTAACTTGAGCTGCGTAAAATCAAACTAGTGCACAACAAAAATTTTAAATATCTATCACTATCAAACTAAGCCTGTTTTAACTAATACCATCGTACCTGGTCAGCATCAGGCTCCTCAAAGCGGAAGTTATATGTCCGCTCAAAAGATTCTTGTTTCACCAATAATTCTTCTTCATCTGAGTAATCATCATCATCATCTCCCCATCCTTGAAAACTATTAGACCAAAAGGCAATATTAACCGGTTTCTCCTAATTAACAGGAACTGTTGTCTGTATCTATCACCTGCCTATGTACTTAGGTAGCCTAGACTTTGCAAACAATATGGACCCAGATCAGACTGCTCCCCTTGAAGCAGTCCGATCAGGGTCCATATTGTTTGCTTCAATGATAAAAATAGGCAAGAGTGCATTTGAATATTTGAAGCAGAAGTAATTAGTAGAGGACATAAAGCTGGCAGGACAAGGGTTAAAATGTGTTAATGACACCTATCAGCTCAAATTCACTTGTTTTTACCACTGGTTAACTGATCATTTTCCTTGGTTATGTTAAGCACAAGTCATCTTGCTTATTCACACTGACTATATTGCTAAAAAACAAAAAAGGCATTTTTCTTCCACCAGGATGCTGCAAACAGTATGGATACAGATCAGCTAGCTTGCTCAAACCAACTGATTAAGTAGTTATACTGTTTTCAATGCAGCTTGTTTTGTGCAGTAATGAAAGATCTGTTTCTACCCCACTCGACTAAAATCAGAATTCTAACACACCCTGCTTATATAGCCAATGGTAAAGTCTAGTGATATATTGAGTAAGAAATCACTGGACGGACTAGCTTAAAGTTATTTAGCGCCATTAGGCAACCAGTTTGATTATTTATAACTTCAACTATCCCATAAAGCCCTGTAATGCTGACATTACTCCACATAACATTGTTTTTACAACTAATGAACATCCAAAGCATATCGTACTTCAAAGGATCATTGACGGTTTGGGCCTTATACGCCTATTTTTCTGATTCCCAGAACGCTGCTTTTGAGCTTCTAGTGTGGTGCATGTAGTATCAGTGCAATAGGTGAAACTAATGCCAAGAGCCAGATAGCAAAATATTTTCAAAATTCCTACGCACTCGATAGTTATGGCGGGTAGAAAGGGAAGGGGGTCTGAAATTTCATGAAAATAAAAAGTGCTTTAAAAAGTGATTTCTGCACGTTTTCTTGATTTATTTGGTAGGCATGGTGATATCTATTGAACATACCATATGCAGAGTATTAACGAATCACGATAATTGATGAAATTGTTTTAAAAACAAAATACGTTTTGTAATAAAATGATTTTGGGGAGATAATTTTGAAGTTACCTGTACATTTTTGACTACATGTACCGTAAATAATACAAAAATAGTAAGTGAGTATGATCAGGAAATACCACAATCACAAACTGCAGACAACCCCGTGGCATCGCGAGGAAGAGCCGCTCAACCATCACAAGACACCAGGAAGACAGATTAAGCAAAGCAATCAGCTCTCTCTTCCCAATCAAGATGATTGCAATACTAAAATGGATATAAAGTAACGTACAACAAAACATAGAACAATTACAGACTCCCACAATGGGAGTAACAATTAACAAAAAGTCAACAACAACAGAACCACCGCCTTAGAACGGACAGCAGCCTAAGCCACCGGGGGGCTTAAATGCATTTTACTGGTACCAAATCTTCGCCCTAGATTCTGCTGTTGTTG
This sequence comes from Loripinus fragilis, assembly GCA_964019695.1. Taxonomy (NCBI): domain Eukaryota; kingdom Metazoa; phylum Mollusca; class Bivalvia; order Lucinida; family Lucinidae; genus Loripinus; species Loripinus fragilis. The sequence goes on from OZ026518.1 coordinate 23,676,856, forward strand.
AAGTACAAGAAATGTTCAGCTCGAAAACTGAAAGCTCAACAAAAGAAATAAATATTTTTGAAGGAATGAAAGTGTCCCATTTAGCATTGGAAAGTAAAACTGATTCTAACTAGATCCTTTGAATATTACTTTTGCTTTGTTTAAAGGGTATAGCATGTTGAAATGCATTTAAAGTGTCCTAATATTTATGATATACATGATGCATGTATATCCCTATACGAGACAATATTTTGAACACTATAGTATTTATCTGTTATAACTCTTAACATGCCAGTGGATAAATTTGTCGTCTGCCAATAGCCTTTTGCAAACAGTTTGAACCCAGATGAAGATCAATAGAATGTCGGTCTTGATCTGGATCCAAACTGTTTGACACTCTGATGGGTGTCCTGGGTGGTTTATTTTTAAAAACTTAATTTTGAAGAAAGTCAGCAGACGGAAATAAAAACATGAACAATTCCCTAGCATGCAAATAGATAAGTACAGGACGTTTGCAAAAGATGTGTCATTTAATAACAGTGAGATTTTTTCTTATGAAAAAATGCATAAAACCTTGCTAATTCTACTTTTAAACTTTAAGTACTTTATATTAAACTAGCACAGAATACAAAGCAATTTAGGAGGTTGATTCTAGAGAACTTCATTACTGTCATTAATTTCTTATTTGGTAGAAAAGGCATTTTATGGGCTTAGGCCCTGGGTTTTTGGGCTGCTGAACATCTTTCCCCCCCTTGTGCCAGCAAGCCACTTCCATACAATGTGTAAAATATGGTAACACATATTCATGCAAAAGCTTTTGCTGGCACACGGGGGGGAATGATATTTTAAAAAATGTTTTCGGATTCCTATATATCTTAATGTAAAACTGATTGTTCTACCCAAAATTTTACATCTTTGAAGCATTCAATATCGAAAACGGATTTCACAGCCATTAAGTACTTAGGTCAGGGTAGCTTCAGGGTGATTAAAGGGACAATTGACAAACTTTCATTTTTACTGAAACCCATAGCAAGTGTCATTGATCCTTACATGTTTCAGTCCAAATAAGATTCACTGGAAATTCTAACACTGTATTCAAGATTGCGGAGTCTTTATAGAATCTGAAGTTATTGTTCATATTTTCACTCTTTTTGTGTGTAAGAATCGAAATATATTTGTGCTGGCAGCGATTTATTGCTTAACATGTCATTGTCTGTTGGTCAGTAGTAGGCTGAAATTTTTTTTTTTCCAGCTTTAAAACTCTCAGATGTTGTTTTATCCTGATCATAAAAGTTAGAATGCCAACATTTGTTGGCATTTCAACACTTCTGAGCAGGATACATTTCATGTTCAATTCAGTTGTCCAGACCCCAAGGTTATAAAACTTTTTCCATGCTCAACTCAGTTGAGCAGGAAACTTATCCTGCTCATAAATGTTAAAATGCCAACAATTGTTGGCATTTTAACATTTATTAGCATGATAAATACAACATCTCGGAGACTTAAAGCAATAAACTTCTTCATTTTGCCAGTGTTTTAGCCTTTATGAGCAGTTGAAGTTCCATGCTCAGTTGAGAGGAGCATGAAAAAGTTTTATAACCTCGGGGCTAGATTTCTTGGATGGTAAAATGTCCTACCCCTCAGTATCGTCCTGATCGATGTATTTCTTGTTGAGTATATAATCTCTCAGAAACTGTTCTCCACGCTCTAGGCCAGGATTGTTCCAGTAACTCTTCAACGGCTCCTGAAATTATTTTACGCAAATTCATATTAAACACCTGTTTAGATAAGCAAAATTTTTTAGCGTAAAATTGTAAATATTTTCTTAGGCATCAGTTTTAACATATGTTTTGGCTGCTTAAAAGAACCATCTCAATGAGACAATTCTTTTGAGTACCCACAAAATATGTATTTGTTGAGAAATAAGAAAATTGTTTTTTGCGTTACCCACTCTTAACTAAAGGCCTGTTAATGCTTCAAGACAACAAATCCAAGATACATAGAGGATCTTACACGAGTGATCATTTGATATAAAATCTATCAAACGAGCCTTTGGCGAGGATAAATTTAATATGAAATGATCAAGAGTGTAAAATTCTACTTACCATATGACCTTCAAAATGTGATCTTATCGCCTTCAAAGTTTGTCTATTTTAATGAAAATTTGCATTGTTTTCACAGACATTGTCATGATGTTTCTTGTTACTTGACTGCAGTTCAGGTTCAAGTGTTCGACTCATCGCAGTTCAGCAAATGGATATACATGTACTATTACATGAAAACAATCATAGGGATTATGCCCGTACTGGGATGATACCTGGATTTAACTGAGGTATACAGGTAAAAGGGCTATTACACTGATATTGTTGAATAATGTCCTCTGTCATCTTGATGCACACATGCAAGGAAACATGCTTTGACATCTTTAATTTTTAAGTTATTCAACATCAGTGTAACAAACACATATTTTATAATATTTTTTTTTCAAATTTGGTTGCCAGAAAATGTACCAATATTCCATCTTGAACAGATTTGAAAATGCTAACTTACCAATTTATCGGTTTCATCATCTTTGCTATTTAGCCATTCTTTTGATGGATCTTCTTTCTAAAATAGAAATACATGTTACCACCAAAAGATCTTCCAGCTGATACTGCAGTTCAATAAGTAAGGTAATACAGTAAAACCTGTCTTAAGCGGCCACTCAAAAATAGACAAAACAAAGGTCTTTAAAGACAAATGGTAGCTAAATGATGCCCCTTGGAGGATTCTGCAATACTTTTGACCTGCATTAAGCGATAATCGGTCTTGAAAACCAATGTTGGTCTTCTTTTTGAGTGGCCACTTAAGACAGGTTTTACTGTTCATAGAGGATATTAACTTTTTGGCATGAATATGACATTTTTTTCGAGTGAAGCTAAAAATGTATATTTCATGAGTCAGTGGCAAATTGCCACAAATGGAATATACATGTTTTTGCTTCACGAGCAAAATATATAATTTCTTATAAATTTTAATTTTCAATATCAAAGTGAACAGATATTTTGTACTCTGACATTTTGTACTCTGACATCACACATGATGACTGCATAATGTGTTTTGTCTTCCAAAATGTGAGACCACAGGAGCTAGACTAAAGAAAACGAAAATGTCAGCAAAGCCAAAATTCATTTTTTTAGATTCAAAATTACTCCTTAAAAATGAAAATTCACCTTCTGTGATATATTTGATAGCAGTTTTAATGTGTGAATTAAAGGAGGATCCTTAGTTCATATTTTATAACCCTTAACCCTTTGTATACTAATGAATTCTTCCTTCTGGTTTGATGTTATAAATTTGGGATAGTCCATTGTACATATCTGGAGGTGTCAGATTTTATTTTTCAAAAAATATTGTATTATTTTTGTCTGAAGATCTTGTTTGTCTTTATAAACAGTACAGAGCCTGATGAAATGCAGCATTATGCTGCATTTCATCTGGGTCTTCACTGTTTGCAAAAATACTCATTTAGGGGTCATTTAGGTTTTTGGGTCAGAGAGTCAAAAGCAGAGTGGAACTGTTTGGGCAATTTTTGTCACGGGGCTTATGAGGAACATTTGTGTAAAATTATTTTGAATTTGGGACAGCAGTTCAGATGGAGATGTTGTTTAAAAAAAATCAATTTTCTATTTTTAGCTCTAGTGGCCATTTTGTTCCGAGGAACAGAACTGTTTGGGCAATTTCAAAGAAGGGCCTTATCAGGAACATTTGAGTGATTTTTTTTTTTAAATTGGGCTAGCAGTTCAGGAAGATGTCGCTTAAAGAAAAGGTTTACCCCCTAGGGATGACGGACAAAAAACGATCAAAAAAGCTCAACTTTGAGTACTTTGTACTCAGGTGTCAGAGCTAAAAACAGGCACAAATTTCTTGGGACAATGTCCAGCTGTAGCCAAAAGTGGGACTGAGAGTATCCTTCATATGTATTGTTGTGGGACAAGGAAATCCCACCCGAGGACCAGAATAATTCGTCAGAAACGAGGCTCTGCCGAGTTTCTGACGAAATTATTCAGGTCCGAGGGTGGGATTTTCTTGTCCCACAACAATACATCATGATGGATACTTTTTCTCGCCCACTTTTTGAGTTTTTAAGGTTTTATATGAATTCTGTCAGTTCCGCATATTTTTTTTAGATTTTTTGCGTCTGTTCCAATCAAAAAAATAAGTTCACCAACGAATTTTCCAGGTGCAGAAAAGGGTGTAAACATAGTTTAGCACCTAAAAACGGAAGCGAAATAGCATTTCAAGCGTCGGTTTTGTTTTTATTGTGGTTTGAAACTAACGCTGGTATCAGTATCTATTGACAAAGACGTCGTGGCGCCAAACTGTGCCAAAAACGTGCGTCACATTGTTGTTGCATTTTAGTGACGTCAGAAATGTTTGACGTCATTCAACAATGCGAAAATGGCTTACGCACTAAATATTGCCGTTTTGATATTTCTACATAATATTTAGGCTTCTAAAAACAGCCTAAATTGTTATACTTTGAAGTCACATGGATGGGATAAGCAGGTCATGTGGATGGGATAGGCAGGTCACGTGGATGGGATAAGGAAATTCAGCACGGCATTTTGCCTATGGAACAGCTTGTCTTGAGCGATAAGTGGGCGAGAAATTTAAATGTGTTAAATGGCTCAAAAACACAGCCTCGGCAGAAAACTGGATAAGGGATAAAAACATTATTGCCACAATTTTTACACTGAAGGAGTTAAGTCAAAGTTATCTAAATCAGTTACTACCCTTTTCCCACTAAGTATGTTTGTTTGTCTGGTTGGTTGGTTTGATTCTTTACGTCCCAGTAAACAATTTTTCAATTATGTCGGGACGAGTCTTCCTGGGTTTAACTAGTACTAAGCAGAGGATAAAGTTTCTTGCTCAAGGCCACAACTGAGACTCGAACCCGCAACCCCTTGATCTCAAGCCAAGAACTCTACCACTGAGCCACTGTGCTCCTCCCACAAGCTATGTAATACAGATGACAGGACTTTCTGAAGATGAGAGTGCGTAATCAAAATTTAATTTTCTAATTTCTCAACCAAAACATATGTTGTGGGTACTCAAAAGAACCGTCTCAATGAGACGGTTCTTTTGAGTACCCACAACAAATGTTTAAACTGATGGATAAGGGAATATTAACAATTGTACGCTCAGGTTTTTTGTGTATCTGGACGGATGGAGGAGCTTATTAATTTTAGGTGAAAAGTGAAACACAATTATGAAACAAACTTGTTTATTCTTCTTTCTTTTAGTCTTGGTCTTAATCAACTCATCACCACTGTCATCATCCAAGTCTTTTGCAGCTTCCAGAAAACTAAAATTATAGCAAAATCATGTGCGGATCCAGAAAGTTTTTTCAGAGGGGGTACAAACTCTTTTTTTATTCTATTTTTAGTTGCTTAGTGGAGAGAGGATCAAAATACCACTTAAAGTGGGCCATCATCGGCCCGCCAGTGAAACGCCATTTAAATGGCGTTTCGCTGGCGGGCCAATTAATGGTGGCCCAACACTGAATGCTAGCTTGAAAGCTTTGTGGTTTTACATAGGATCCAATATTGCTAAGAAACCCTTTTTAGTTTTGTGATTTTTCAGGAGGGGTCCAGACCCCCTGTTCCCCCCCCCCCCTCTGTATCCGCACATGAAATTATGCCTCAGTGTCTAACACACCTTCATCAAGTTCATCAGAATGACATCAGGTCCCAAGGATATAAAACTTTTTTCATGCTCAACTTAAATGAGCATGAAATTTCAACTACTCATAAAAACTAAAATGTTGAAAAATTAAGGGTTTTTAATTGCTTTAAAACCTTCAGATGTTGCATTTATCCTGCTTATAATATTAAAATGCCAACAAATGTTGGCATTTTAACATTTATGAGCAAATTTCTTGCTCAGATGAGTTGTGCATGAAAAAAAGACTTAAACTCTGGGCCAGTGCATGGATGTGGCTGAAAGTTTATGTTTATCAATTGATCTATCCTCAATTAAGCAGCAAACAATGAAAGTGCTAGAAATATTTACCATGTTTTGGATAGATGTAAACTAAAGTTTATTCAATTTGGCAAAATGTACAGATTATATAGAAAAATTACCATTTACAACTGATCGGTCCTAGTCATCATCATCATCAAGTTTTGATTAACATACAGGTGCAGGAGCATCTCCCACATCAGTGGGCCCCTCTCCAGGTACACGCGCAACTGGCTAGCTACACACAGCTGGTCTGGATCCAAATTGTTTGACACTTTGATAGTGTTCCTAAAAGCTTTTTTGCAGACAACAACAAAAGCATGGAGAATTACTCAGCATGCAAAGTTTTAAGCAACAGAGTTAGAAAATGACATCAGTTGAATAATTTAACAGGAAAGTTAAGGGCCAAATAACACAATGGAGTACCTTTTTTTCAAATGATCTTGTTCTTCAAAATAGCCATAGGAAGGCTTCTCTTTCTGTCGAGCTTCTTCTCCGTCCATTTCTTCATCACTCAGAACTCTGTCAATAACAAACATAATAAGCTAGGCCAACCTTAACAATATTTTTGTTTCCCCTTACCCGACCCTGTTTTACCGATATGGGTCGAACCGAAATTATTTTTTTAACTTCTCAAATTGGATACCCATTAAACTTAATTGTATACAGTAAAATTGTAAGGCCACTCAAAAAAAAGAAAAAAAATTGTGTTTTTTTCAAGACCGATTATGGCATAATGCAGGTCAAAAGTATTGCAGAATGCTCCCAGGGAGCATTCTGCAATACTTTCGACCTTCATTTAACCATCAGGTTTTACTGTATAGTCCTATCATAGGCAATAGATTTAAATACACAATTTGCTAAGAATATTTTTTAAAGATAACACTGTTAACATTGGACAATTCTCTAAGTTTGCAATGAAATTTAAAAAAAAATCTTGACAATTTTTTTTTAGTAGGGCCTTTGTTTTTCAGGGTCTGTAGGGTAAGGGGAAACAAACAAAATTTTAATTTAGGCCCTACATAGAGAATCTTACATGAGTGCTCATGTTTTACTGAATTTATTAAACAAGTTGGAGAAAAGTGATAAAATGTGAGGCTTGCCGAGCATTTTATCCCCTTTTCACAATGAGTTTGATAAATTCAATAATACAGAAGCACGAATGCTAGTTTCTATTTTTCATGTGACCCTAATTTTAAATCTCATTTTTTGCGTGAAAAATGCTAAGATTATGACATATATACGTGACATTATTACGGATGACATTACATAGTGTTACCAAAATCTGTAAATCCCATATCTAATAAAAGCGCTGCAGGCATGCAACATACCCTACCGCAGGATATTTCCAATGCAAAGAAAATCATTCTGAAACTAGACCTTTTCATGCAAAGTTTGAAGAAAATCTGTAAAGAAAATTATAACATAAATCAAGGGCCATAACTCTGTACTTATTTGTTGTAATTTATGTATCTGCAATACCAAGACACTACTTTTCAATATCAACTCTTATACCTGTACCTAGTTTGAAGGAAATCGGTAAAAAAATGCCAAAGATAGAGAGTGAAAACAAATTTCTACATAAATCAAGGGCTATAACTCAGTACCTATTTGTCAAAATTTACCCATCTGCAATCCCAGAACACACCTTCACAATATCGACTCTCATACCAAGTTTGAAGAAAATCGGTAAAGGAATGCCAAAGATAGAGAGTGAAACCAATTTCTAATGTCAATCAAGGGCCGTAACTCTGTACTTATTTGCCAAAATTTACCCATCTGCAATCCCAGGACACTCCTTCCCAATATCAACTCTCATAGCAAGTTTGAAGAAAATTGGTTAAAAAATGCTTCCAGCAGAAAGGTGAAAAGGATAAGCTGACGGACGGACGGAAAAACAGACGGACACTCAAACGAAATTTTTTGAATGGAGGGTATAACATAATACCCCACACTTTTTAAAATGGCTGGGAATAAAAAGAATAAATCTTATTTTAACCCATCAATTTGAGGTATTAAACAACAGGACCCGGTTGTACGAAGCTCAATTATCTTTTAATCATGGATTAAAACCTCGATTAATTAGCGCCTTATTAAATCGCGTTGTACAAAGCTCAATTATCTTTTAATCATGGATTAAACCCTTGATTTAACCCCGATCCCTCAATTAAATTTAATCGACGTCTAGGAGGTGAATGAACCGATTTAATCAGTCATTATCCCGAAACAAAATGGCCGCCAACATAGCGTTTGTCCATTCAGGAAGGCAAAGAAATGAAAACAAACGTGAGAGAAAGTGCAAACCATGGCATGTAGAGATGACCGACGTGGAATTGCGCAGGAGATACCGCTTCTCAAAGGCCAACATCCTTTTCATCTTAAGATTGATCAAAAAAGCTACCTGCCAAAGTACACAGAGATCAAATCCCATCAGTGCGGAACTCCGAGTGAATCCCCAAAACATTGTTTTTCATCAAACATTCATTGTGAATGTCATCTTTCTTCTGCCAAAACGAAAGTCGTTCTACTTAGTGACCGCAGTGACGTCATGGAACTACCCAGCTAAGTTGCAAAGTGCGGGTGGCACACCAGTTTAGAGTAGAGCATTGTTTTATTGCTATGTTACTTTTTCTTGTTCTTCCAATACACATATCCATATACACATATCGTTTAGAATTTTCATGAAAAATGCCATTCCCATTTGGACAATATTTTGGAGGATGCCACATTTTACGCCGACGGAAATATTCTGTCAAGAGTGACGGTGTAGAGGGGGGGGGGGGGGGGGGGGGGGGGGGGGGGGAGAGAGGGTGCTTCATAATGTCCTTGGGTTTAAAAGCTTATACGAGTCATTTCCTGTTAAGCAGTCAGAAGCAATGATATGTGAATCATAATGCCCATGTACATGTATGTCAGATTAAAACCCTTCCTATTGCTTTAATCCCTAACTAAAATACTTTTTTCATCGATTATGCGAACATATGCCTCATGACAAGGGTTGTTTCTCCCCTACATAAAAAATCGTATCTAACTTACATGAGGGGATGGACATTTGCCCCTTTGAATGTGGGCACCTGCCCCCTCTGTATAAAAGTGCAATCCGCATATCCGTCCCGATCTTGTATAATACCCACAAGCTCTATGTGTTAAACTATAAGGGAATGGGCGCCGCTCGAGTATGGCATGGCTCAAAACAGACCTAAATTGCAATTTTGCATGGAAATGGGGTCCGGATCCCCCCCCCTGTAAAATCATGTTATATGGGTTTCTTTAGATATTATGATTAGGACCCCCCCCCCCCCCCCCTGGAAAAAGTTTGACCCCCCCCCCCCCCTGGAAAATGTAAGACCCCTCGGGATCATTGGAAAAGTATAGATTTCTCTGTAATTAAACAATTGAACCCCCTCTATAAACTGTAAAATAAGTTGAGGGCACAATAAAAAAAAATATGTTGTCCATTTCTGCCGTCGGGCATGGACCCCCCCCCCCCCCCCACTGATAAAATCCTGGATCCGCGCATGATTTTGTAACCAACAAGTTTGGGGTCGGTTAAGTTACATGTTTTAGTAACGCGTGGGAGGGTTTGCAGATATGCGAGAAGCGCAGGGAGTAATAATTACAACCCCCCCCCCCTTCGCATCCCA